>JAIFZK010000023.1:16860000-17052500 GCA_027481765.1 Tenualosa thibaudeaui | reverse complement strand
AACAGAGGTCTGCCAATATACTCAACCTTGGGTCACAGATAATATTTGGGTCCGACACAGAAAAAATGCAGTATTACTGCAGGTAATGTGTGTATTCTATAAATGCCATAGAAAAAAAGCTGGAAATTCTTTATCGTGAGCCTCTTGTTGTTTAGACCGTAGCTCCATGGCACAGGGCTTATTATGGTCTGTCAGGCTGAGCCAGGCTATTTGGTATTGACAGCCTCCCTGTGCATCCCTCTTCCTTCCTTTGTGTGAGGCTGGCACTTTAAGGATCTCTGTCAGAGCATGAGTGTGTTTTTGTGGCCAACACACATTTGCCCTCTTCCTGAGACCCGCAGTGTTTGTTTCTCATGCTGTTGTTGGAGGAGAAAAGAAAACAACCCCATGCTGCCACCGAGGCCGAGACGGATTTGGCCCTAGTGTGTGCCGGGCTCACGCCAGACCAGGACCACATCAGAGTCAGACAGATGCTCCGACTGCGGTGTGGGAACAAAGGGGTGGTGTTTTTGTGGGGGGGTGCTCACGAGAGATAACATCCCTCCCAAAAGCAGTGGGAAAACAGCAGACACCAGCACTCTCAGATCTTCTGAGCCCTTTATCCTGGTTCCCAGGGCTGCCTGCTCTCTGTGTGTCAATCATGTCTCGGGCAGGGCAGCCTCGGTGGTGGCCTGCCTCAAGGCTTCAGCGGGGACTCAGGGGCCCGGGCTCAATGTCCGGCCTTACAGACTCACAGACGCGAGATGGCGAGGGTTTAGTAGTGTCCCGCTGTCAAACTCTGAAGTGCATGAGGGCTCAGTTGCACCCTTTCTGATCCCTTTCCTAAAGTCTACATAGCATGCAGACTTTGCTGAAAGGAATTACCCACAGTTCATAGCGTTGTGATGTGAATCACTGGGGAAGCACGAAAACGTCTTAAAAACGCACCTGTAAACAATTGCCATGAAACGAAAACAGAAACGTGGTTGCAACGTGACTAGTGTTGTTAACCAAACGATTTGGCACAGGTGGTGTCCCAATCATGTGTGAGTCCGTCCATGAGGACTCAGGACTTGGGGCTCGGGGAGGACATTGTACTTGTAACACCAGAGTTATCAATATGTCAGGATGAAATTGAATGTAGAATGCTTCTACCGTTCTCTTCTTTAGTGATCTATAAATGGAATAACAGTGTTTACTCCCTCATTCCTCAGAAGATTGCCTTCAGACTGTGGGGAAAAGATTGGGGATAATTGAGTTAAAGTGTAACCTTGGTCAGATTATTATTATTATTAATAACCTTGGTCAAATTAGTTCCGCCTGTGTGTCAATGTTTTTTGATCAATTCAATGCACTCTAACAATGGCAACTTAATGCCTGTAATCCATATCACTGTAAACATGTTAAACTGTCATACAGTTACAGGCCTCTGCTGTGCCACTCTGAACACTGGCACTAATTCTCTGCACTGAATGCACACATCAGTGGTCTCATGTTCTATTATTTGTTGTGTGATGATATTTACAGTGTTGTATAATACTATTCTTTAGTTTTTGTATTATGTCTACAGTCCCTGAAAATGCGCTTTTCAACAAAACTTTCACTAGTTTGTCTGGTTAGGTTTACATCCGTATATGTTGTTGTTGTGTCTGGGGTAAATTTGGCATTGTGTGGCTCCAAGCCCATTCCCATCCTTGCGTAATACTGTTAGATTGGAGCTTATTTGGATTTTAGTTTCTTGGGCTCAGAGCTGTGGGGGTGATCAGATAAACACTTTTGCATGCCTGTGTGTGCGCTCACACACGCCTCTATGGCGTGTCACTGTGTGTTTGGCATTCGCTCTTTCAGAATTGCGTCAGTAGAAACAATACAAAGGGTCTGGACCAGCTGTGGCTGTGTGTGTGTGTGTGTGTGTGTGTGTGTGTGTGTGTGTGTGTGTGTGTGTGTGTGCGGGTGTGTGTCAGTGTGGTGCAGGGATTGGTTGGGGTAGGGAGAGAGTCAAGGTCACCTTGATCTCCTCCTCATTCCTTGGCCTTCTTGATGACGCACGCTGCCTCCATTGTCACTTCCCAGTGCTGAGCTTGAAAGGAGAACAAGAGCACAAAGTGCAGCCTGTGTCCTGTACTCTTGGTATGCATGGAGCGTCTGTGTGTGTGTGTGTGTGTGTGTGTGTGTGTGTGTGTGTGCGTGCATCCGCATGGTCAACCCCAGTGATGTGTAGGTGGTCACTATTTGTCATAAACCCCACCAACACATACACACACACACACACACAGAAATCCAAGGTGTCCCCAAAAGAGAAGGAGCGTGAGCATCATGGCCTAGTTCATTTAAAAGCTTTTCCTTACACAACACACACACAGTTCCAGGGTGTTACTGTAACAAATGGTCTGCCTGCAGTGATTCTGCCGCGAGGATGTTTGTGAACTCTTTATCCTGCCAATATGTTGTTAAGCCGTTGTTGTCATGAACAAATATATAAACCAAGCAATGTATTTTTGGTTGAAGATGCCCTGTGGACAATAGGCCCTTCAGGTGAGGCTGATGCAGGCAAGCAATGCTGGGGCCCTTCTCTGTCCTCAGAGATCTCTTGCTTGTTATATAAGTGTGGTTTCATGGTACCAACACCCTGGTTGTGACACAGTAGTAATGTGTCACTTCCTGAGAGCTGTGACTTCCTGTGGGGCCTGATGTCTCTCCAAAGCTGCCTGATGACCCCTGACCCTGTTTCTTTTCCCTCGCTCCGCGGATCAAACACATACACTGAGGTCATACACTGTTCAGAACAGTCCTTTTTTTTTAGTTTTGTTGATAACACATGGCTTTTTGGCTGCTAAAATGGCTACATTTCTTATTTTAATTCAATCTTGCTGTTTTTGGTGCCATGACCATGGGCCTCTAGAGGTTAAGTGGGAGATCTGTGTTTAGAAAATGGAGTGATCATGTATGGCTTTTGTGATGCTACTGATTTAGTATTGCCTTAATAAAGCCTTAAATTTCTGAGCAGTAGAAACAGCAACAGCAACAGCAGCAGTATTGCAGTTATAGTGGAAGCGCTAACAATGGCAGTCTTCACAGTAGCAGCACTAGCAGTGGTAGCGCTAACAGCAGCAGTCTTTGCAATAGCAACACTTGCAACAGTAGCTACTAGCAGTAGCTGCCTGAGAGGTGTTAGAGTCTAACCAAGCAGCACTGTGTGCACCTGAAAACCTGTAAATAGAAAGGCTCTCTCTCTCATTCTGTCTCTCTCCCTCTCTCTGAGCACTATGGAGAACTATTTTTATTCTCAGCCCTTTCTGACGGAAGGCTCGAGCAGACGACAAGGAGGCCGCCCCCTGGGACTTAGCACAGGGTGTCTAGGAAATAGATAGGAGTGCTAGCTAGCTTCTAGAATCGCTTCTTCATCATCAAAAATGATGTTGATGATGGTGATCTGTGTTTCATATATGTGTTGTGCTACATTAGCATTATGTTGCCATTTAGTAATGCAATCTGTGGACCTTCATGGATCATTAACTCAAAAGTGTAAATATGGATCCCCATGTGTGTTGTGGGCTGATATAGTGAGTGGTTAGCTGAGCCTCACCCTGACTCTTATGGAGGGAGGGGGAGTTGAAAGTGGGGTGGGGATGATGGAATGGGGGGGTGTCACCATTGGCTTCTCATGCCATTCATGCCACTCCCCAGGGCAGGGAGAAGCCCACTAAACAGCACAGAGGGATCCTTTCATTGGCCATTGTGCATATAACTGAGCCGATCACCAGCACTAAACACCTCTCACACTAAGCAGCAGGTTTCTGCTGGCTCCTCAGGCAGAAGCAGCAGGTTTCTGCTGGTTAAGATAATGGGGAAATGAATCAGTGCAGTCCTACACAGCTCTGTAAAGCCTATCTTCCTGAACATCTGTCAGAAACATTTGATATACTGTGCATCAATCCACAATACCACATTTCTCTGAGACATTTTGTCATAAATTATGAACATAACTGTCATAAACAGTGTTCTTAATATGCATCAGTCAGTGATAAAGCAGGCATTAAGTAATCACTGGAGTGCAGATAAGAGGTGTCAATAAGTCATGTGGAGGGCAAGTCAGGTTCAGCACAGCTTTCCTCTGGATCGTATGCAAGACCTGTTTGTCTTGGTATACTTTCACAGGCCGTCTTGGCAACACAATCACACTCAAACACACACACTTGATTTTGAGGTGCTGTAACCCTACTTAATTATCATCAGGAATGCTCTGTAAATGAGCTCATGGCCATGACCGGTGTGTGACCCTGCCACACCCGCAGGGTAAACTTGACAGTGTTGAACTCTGGGGCTTCTCCAATGTTCTCTCACTGGTATACCAGCAGTAAGAAAGTGGCTTTGTGGTCTGGTCTGTGAGTCTGACGTATGCAGTGAGGTTAGCATTGACATCAAAATGACGCCAGTCCTACAGCGCACTCCAATTTGTCACAGTTTTGACACAAAAATGTTTAAAGCAGCTGTTAAGCGGTATTGTGTAAGGCTTACTGGTAAGAACCTTGTTTTTGGACCAGACTGTAACTGTAAGGATCAAGGGCATCTCCTACTCCTAACAGCAGGCTAATGCTCAACCCAGGACTTGGATATTGAAGATGTCTTCCACATCTTAAAAGTTCTTTTTATTATCACAGTGCTAACTTCAGCTGAAATCCACTGTGACCCTGTTACACTGTTGGACACATTTGTCCAAATTATCTAAATGTGTGTGTGTGTTCTCCCTTCTGCAGTTTTGACGTTGAGAATGGCTTGTCGGTGGGGCGCAGTCCGCTGGATCCCCAGGCGAGCCCGGGCTCAGGGCTGGTCCTGCAGGCCAACTACCCACACAGCCAGCGGCGCGAGTCCTTCCTGTACCGCTCCGACTCCGACTTCGACCTGTCGCCCAAGACCATGTCCCGTAACTCATCCACCACCAGTGAGCTGTACGTCTGAGTCCTACACCTCCACACACTTAATGCTTAGACTTAGACCAATGCTGACATACAGCTAATCAAAGTATGCAATTAATGCTGAACCATAATATTTTCGTTTCTGCTCTTGCTGTTGAGTCAACGTTAAAAATCATTTGGATTCTTAAGACATAACTGGTTGCACTTATGGTTGCAAGTCATTTACAGTCACAAACTTTGCAGCCCTTTTGCAAGGACATTTTCCAGGAGTAGCTTGCTGTTGGAAGCATTAGATTACACTAATGCTTATTCAGTCTGCTGATTTCTTTCAGATAAATTTGTACATGGAGTACATTGTCTACTTGGCTTGTGTGATCTTAACGACTTTAGTTTCACAGTAAGGTTTAAAATGTAAAAATGATAAAATTGCAATGATAAGTAACAGTATTTCATGATATTCATAACACTCCCCTTCAGAAAACAGCTTGGAAATGGGGTCTGAGCCTTGCGTCATTACTCTTGTTCTGATGCAGTAGCAACAGACACTGAGGCATTCTCAGTTCAAATTCAAAAGTGAAATTGACTGTTTCACCATCATCCTGATTTGGGGTGTTGTGCACTTTAGTGCTCAGAGTGTCAGGGCTCACAGACCTCACATCACACTTTTCTATTTGTTTTTAAGGGAGGAGAGCGAAAAACACTTTGAAGTCAGTTGGCTGCCGCGGTGAGAGAGTGTGAAAAGTCTTTTTCTTTATTTTTTTCTTTTGCATTCCCTCATGCAATGACACGTCCTGACCCACTCCAAAACAGCTTTCTCCACTAGTACACTCACAGTGCCCCAAAACCCCTGTAAAGCACACGGCACACACCAACACAGCTAGACTCGCAAAGCACTGGAGCAGAACATGCATGACAAACATGTGCACATGTGTTCTGGAACACAAATCTCACTCGTTTGGTGAACAAGTTGGATGCAAAGACTGCAGTCTGGTGTGCAGCAGGTTAGAGTGCCAGTTCAGATAAGTGAAGCCAAGCATGTAGTTTGTGGCTGCTGGCATCCTTAGCCTTGAGCATGCCTCCTTCCCTCCTGTGTGCTAGTTTGCTGTAAGGGCTTCAGTCCTTCAACAGACTCTGCTGCTGTTGCCTCATATCACACCAATGAACCCTCTGTTTTGGCTCTGCAGACACGGAGAGGACATGATTGTCACACCTTTTGCACAGGTAAGCACATTTGCCTGCTGGGTAGTGTAGTAATCGTGCAAGTTGCACAGTGCCTTAAAGCTATAGTCTGGAGTATTTGTAATCATGAGAGAATTTGGTACAATATTGACTAAAAAACTAGACACAAATAGTGAGGTGGCAGCTTCCACTAATTGAGTTGCACCATAAGATCACTTTCAGTGTGACTGAGTGTAAGCTGTTGGTTCGCTGTTCAAGTTGTACCAAATTCTCTTGTTCCTCTTCCTACAGACAGTACTTGGGGAGCTCAGGCAACAGTACCAATGCTCCCTGATCTCTTTAAAGGAATAAATCAATGTTTAGGAACCATGTTTGTGTTGATGGCCACAAATGCAGCTGTGCACTGAATCAGCTAGTACCAGTCTGACAAAATGAACGTGTCTCTTCCAGGTCCTGGCCAGTCTAAGAACCGTTAGAAGCAACTTTGCTCTCTTAACTCATCTACAGGATCACATTGGCAACAAGTACGCTATTTGTTTATTTTATTTTGTTTTGTTTTTATTTATGCTGTTTGATTTGTGTATCTATGCTATTTATTTATATTTAAATGTGCTATTTATTGTAATTAAATGAGTCTCTCTCTCCCAAAATAAAGTCAAGTAAAGCAGTAGTTGGCTGAGAGAGTATTGTTTTTTGTCCGTACTCATCCATGTTGTTTTGAACAGGAGACAATCTGGAAACAAACCTCCTTCGGCGTGCAAACCAAACCTACCAGGTGAGTGGAGCATGGGGTGCCCAAAAGTGCTCATGATGTACAGGCAGCTAAAATTACATGAACAGTGAATAGAGATATTTCAGTGGCCCATGTTGTGGCCTCAGTTCTCCACACAGCTTTCAGTCTCATTGCATGAGATGCTTTAAGAGAGGCAGCTGACCAACAAGCCCAGCCCTGACAGGACACATTATACATAACGTATACATTTTTATAGAGTAATAAACATATATTGCATAAACTTATATTACAGTACTGCACTGTGTTAATGCACAAATAAATCCTCGTGTGTGTATTGGTATAGTGTTCTGTGTTCTTGCAGCCACAGATCATTTGTATCTACATACTACTTCATTCTGTACAATGTTATACTTCTTTAGAAAGTTTCCAGAATCGTCGCTCATGTCGCTCTGTGCTGTGTGTCTCTGTGTGTGTGTGTGTGTGTGCTGTGTGTCCCTCTGTGCTGTCTGTCCATCTTCACTGTGTGTGTGTGCGTGTGCTACGTGTGTGTGTGCTACGTGTGTGCTGTGTGTCTCTGTGTGTGTGTGTGTGTGTGTGTGTGTGTGCTACGTGTGTGCTGTGTGTCCCTCTGTGCTGTCTGTCCATCTTCACTGTGTGTCTGTGTGTGTGTGTGTGTGTGTGTGTGTGTGCTACGTGTGTGCTGTGTGTCTCTGTGTGTGTGTGTGTGTGTGTGTGTGTGTGTGTGTGTGTGCTACGTGTGTGCTGTGCCCTTTTGTGCTGTGTGTGCACTGTGTGTCCCTCTGTGCTATATGTCCCTCTGTGCTGTGTGTGCTGTGTGTCCCTCTGTGCTTACCAGATGAGACGTGTCAGAAACTCGCCATTGAGACACTGGAGGAGCTGGACTGGTGTCTGGACCAGCTGGAGACGCTGCAGACACGCAATTCTGTCAGTGAGATGGCCTCCAATAAGGTAACGCGCACACACACACACACACACACACACACACACATAGGCCACTGTATCAATGAGAAGGCCTCCAACAAGGTGATACACTCACACTCACACACACACATAGGCCACTGTATCAATGAGAAGGCCTCCAACAAGGTGATACACTCACACTCACACTCACACACACACACACACACACACACACACACACACACACACACACGCGTAGGCCACTGTATCAATGAGAAGGTCTCCAACAAGTTGATGCACATTATGGACATAAACATAAACTTTGTTTTCAATTCAATTTTATTTATACAGCACCTTTTACAATAGCATTGTGTCATGACGCTTTACAGCAAGGAGCATCCAAGAGCAACAAGGCCAAGGAAAAACTCCCTTATGTTTAGTTAGTCTAGGAAGAAACCTTGGGCAGATCCACGACTCAAGGGGCAACCCAACTGCCAGGGGTGATGCGGGAAAATTACAAACAGTAGTTACCATGATAGAGTACAAGTTGTCCATGATTTTAGCTAAGCATCATAATAGTTCCAAAATATTATCCCATAACATTACATGGTAGTCAGTCCATAGTTGGTTATGAAGAATTATGGCTGGACAGTGCAGTAGCAGCCAGACATAGTGTCTGGAGTGGGATGGATCATGGGGGTAACAGTAAGGGTCCATTTGACAGTGCCCTTGGTTGGGGGGGGGGGGTCACAAAGCCTCAGGGAAGGAGACTTGGTCCTGGCAACGGCGTCTAGGAAATGCCTCTAGGAGAGTCAGTCCTGGCATGGGCCTCCCATAGAGTTGGTTGCAGTCCACTCAGGAGGGGAAAGTGAGAGGAGTCTGCCGGAAGGAGGCAGGGATGACATTCATACACGCACGCACACAGGACACACACACACACACAGGCTACTCTACTCTTGTATATTTTAATACTATATAATGTATAGTAAACATTTTAAAATTAGATATTAAATATATAAATATACAGTTAATGATTTCTAAAACTATTACTGTTAATTATTAAGTTTAAAATTTGGTAGTTGATTGGTAGTTATTGTCATAAAGGCAATGTTTTCCTGTAGTGATATTGGTCATGAACTTAGTCAAGCCAACATGACCACATTTCAGGAAATGTGAGGAATGTTTTTGTCTGTACACAACCTAAAGGGCACCAAACCACATGCACTACAGCACTAACCTAAACCCCTGGAGAGACTTGGATGGTAAACCACCACTGGGTCCCTCCAGTGGACAGACACAAAACTGCAATGGCCTGGACTAGTTGCCTACAACCACATATATATATATTTGAAATAGTTTTAAATAGTATTTGTCAATCTCCACCTCCAACCCATGTTATGTGCCATGAGGTGTACGTGATTGTGTTTGCCGTCCTTCTTCCAGTTTAAAAGGATGCTGAACCGAGAGCTGACTCACCTGTCTGAAACCAGCCGCTCAGGAAACCAGGTGTCTGAATTCATCGCTAGCACTTTCTTAGGTGAGTGATTGGCTGCTGTGTTGGCCTGGTAAAATTCTTAGGTGAGTGATTGGCTGCTGTGTTGGCCTGGTCAAATTCTTAGGTGAGTGATTGGCTGCTGTGTTGGCCTGGTAAAATTCTTAGGTGAGTGATTGGCTGCTGTGTTGGCCTGGTATTTTCTTTGGTGAGTGATTGGCCACTGTGTTGGCCTGGTAAAATTCTTTGGTGAGTGATTGGCTGCTGTGTTGGCCTGGTAAAATTCTTTGGTGAGTGATTGGCCGCTGTGTTGGCCTGGTAAAATTCTTTGGTGCGAGACTGATGGCTTTCCTCTCAGCCTCTGCAGATATAGATAAGTGGGGTAAGTGTGGTATCTCTGTCTTCCAGTAATCACATCTGCAGCACTTTCTCTGGCTGAGTGCTGGGGCCTGTGTGGCATCTCTGCTGATAACGTAGCACGTCTGTCTCGCAGTTACAGAAATAGAATCTCTCAGAGGGAGGCCAACACACACACACCTACACACACCTGTACCATTCAACAGCTGTCGTGTTTTCTTTTCTCAGGTCTAAGATCTATTCTGTAAATGTCATGGACAGAGACTTATAATGGCAACAGTAATTGCTCCCATTTAATATTGTTTATGATAAACTATCCAATGCTTTGTCTGTTTACTCCAGAGTGAGATAATACTGTATGGATTGTTATCATAAACTCTTGTTCTCTTGTTTATTTACTGTCTGTATATTCATTTGTGTGTGTGTGTGTTTTAGAGAAGCAGCATGATGTGGAGATCTTGTCTCCTCCTGCCAAAGAAAAAGAGAAGAAGAGACGGCCCATGTGCCAGATCAGTGGTGTAAAGAAGCTTACACACAGCCCCAGCCTGTCGCCCGCCTGCATCCCGCGCTTTGGCGTCACCACCGACCACGAGGGATGCCTCGCCAAGGTCAAACATCACACCCAGCTGGAGCTGCTCACGTAACACAATGTGTCGTAGCATCTTTGGCTGAACTCTTTGGAGGGTCTGGTAAAGGAGTACGCCAGCTTTTTATGAAATTGGGTTATTTGCTGTCTTACCTGGAGTTAAATGTACATGGTGTGCACTCAGTGCATAACTCAGTTTCATAAGAGGGTGGAGTATGCCTTCTAACCCTTCAAAATTCGATTCTATTTGATAGCTATTAGCCTCATGTGTGTAGCTCTCTAACAATGCCAGGGTCAAATCTCTATAACACAAACCCAATATAGACACAGTGCTCTGTCAGTGTCTGACCTCAAAGACACTACACTGACATTTCTTTTTTCTGATGTTGTAGGAGTTGGAGGACATTAACCGATGGGGCCTAGATATTTTCAAGGTGGCAGAATATTCAGGGAATCGTCCGCTAACGGTGGTGATGTACTCCATATTCCAGGTACTGTCTGCTAAAGAATGACATAGATGATGACAGCATTAGATATCTCAACATTAGACACTCTGATTATGAATCAGTGCTCACACAGAGAGCTTTAATCTGGAAAAGAGAGCCCACAGAGCAAATCAAGACATTTACAGTGTCCGGAACTTTCCACTAATGACAAATGGCATTAAGCTGAATGGCAACAGTGGATGATGTACAAACAGTGTTTTGTTTCATATCAGACATGAGCATCGTCACACCTTGAGACAGGAATGGCCATCTTTAACTCTTACTTCAGTCGTGTGTCAGTGTTTTTCTTTCTCTTTGCTCTTCTTCTTGTGATGGCACCATTCATCCCTCTGTCCTGTTCAGGAGCGTGACTTGTTGAGGTCCTTCAAAATACCCACCGACACCTTCCTGACATTCATGATGACCCTGGAAGACCACTACCATGCTGACATCGCCTACCATAACAACATCCACGCTGCTGACGTGGTTCAGTCCACACACGTGCTCCTGTCCAGACCGGCTCTCGAGGTACACACTCTTTTAAAAGTGTCTGTCAGCATGTGCTGTTTAAGTGTCTGAGGGGTGAGGAATTGTAACCCTTGCTGAGTAAAGGTTTTTGTCTGTTCACTTCCAGGCGGTCTTCACTGACCTGGAGATCATGGCCGCTCTGTTTGCAAGTGCCATCCATGACGTGGACCACCCAGGCGTGTCCAACCAGTTCCTCATCAATACAAGTAAGGAGTCACATGACAACTCCTTCTCAGCTCTTATAAAGCACTTCAGATTGACTTTGCTCACCTTCTTGGCCCATTGCTCAATAACTACCTGCTGTATCATTCTCAACACAATGCATACTGATGACACTAAAATGGGCTTCATTCTTAGTATAACTGCCCCAAATTATTAAAGGCATAGGACAACTATTACAGGCATAGGACAACCTTTTGGTAAAAGTGCATATCTGTATAAGCAGATACATGGCCTGCTCTTCTATGTGCCGACAAAGCCTAGTTTGACACCATTAGCCTAATGAAGCATTAACTAGAACTGATGAGGACCAGCATAGCATATAGCTCCCTCTACAGGTCATGGATGATACATGCTACATGCTACATGATGATACATGCTACTAGTCCCCCTACTAGTCCCATCATTGATTATGTTAAGAGAGGCTAACGGTGTCTAGGCATTGCCCTCAGAGAAGAGAATAATGTACATATTATATATATCCTTTTTTATCTGGGTTATTCTGGTGACCACACACACACAGAGAATAGTATATCCTCGGCAGATGAGCCAGTCTCCCAAAACAGGTGATGTGTCCTTTTAAACAGTCAGTCCTGGATTTCAACTCATTTGGATTTATAATGTAAAATGAAACAGTAAGGCTATGTTTGTAGGTAGCCCGCTTTAATTGAAATGCCTGGATGTGTGTGTGGCCCAGATTCGGAGCTGGCTCTGATGTACAACGACACTTCGGTGCTGGAGAACCACCACCTGGCTGTGGGCTTTAAGCTTCTGCAGGAGCAGAACTGTGACATCTTCCAGAACCTTAGCAAGAAGCAGAGGCTCTCATTCCGCAAGATGGTCATTGACATGGTAGGAATGCGTTATCATGGTCACTGACATGGTAGGAACTCAATGGGTTATCATGGTCACTGACATGGTAGGAACTTAATGGGTTATCATGGTCACTGACATGGTTGGAGGTCAATGGGTTATCATGGTCACTGACATGGTTGGATGTCAATGGGTGATCATGGTCACTGACATGGTAGGAACTCAATGGGTTATCATGGTCACTGACATGGTAGGAGCTGGGTGGGTTATGGGTTTATATGGGGTCTAAAACATATAGTTCCATTTTAAAATAAATAATAAATAAACTGGATAGTTCTCACAACCCTACTCAACCCTTTGGATTTTTTTTTCTTGCATTGGAAAGCATCACACTTGACCCACAATGACACCTGATAATATGTCTAAGGTGAGCATGGTGTTTGCAGGTGTTGGCCACTGATATGTCCAAACACATGAACTTCCTGGCTGACCTGAAGACCATGGTGGAGACTAAGAAGGTGACCAGTCTGGGCGTGCTGCTGCTGGACAACTACTCAGATCGCATACAGGTCAGAGAAACTCCCTGTAGTGGAACTTCTCTTCAACACCTCAGTATTTCAAGGCCTAGTTCATGTAATTGGGTGAAATTATGGAGCCACAGTAGCATGTGTTTAATAGCATTGGCCTTCCTCCCTTACCCACTAGGCTTTGTGTATGACTACTATTCATTTCATCACCTTCTTAGGTTCAGTTCATGGGCAGTAAACTCCATCAGATGCTTTTGTGCAGCAGTTGTGCTAAATAAACACACTATCCTCACCTCATTCAGGAGATTTTCCCTCACTGATAACCGCTGATAAAGGAGTGGAGAAGTTTGAACCCACACACCCTCTGTAGTATTAAACCATTGCTTTAACAGAAGCCTCTGTGTGCCCTGTCCCCTGCTCACAGGTCCTGCAGAACATGGTCCATTGTTCTGACCTGAGCAACCCCACCAAACCCCTGGAGGTCTACCGGCAGTGGACCAACCGCATTATGGTGGAGTTCTTCACCCAGGGGGACCGTGAGCGGGAAAAGGGCATGGAGATCAGCCCCATGTGTGACAAACACAACGCTTCCATAGAGAAGACTCAGGTAGGGGAGTGCTCAGCTAGGCTAGTCTGCTAGAGACAAACATAGCACCTCCATAGAGAAGATTCAGATGTGGGAAGTGCTCTACTAGGCTAATCTCTTAGCAGTAAACACAGCACCTCCATAGAGAAGACTCAGGTAAGGGGAATGCTCTGCTAGGCTAGTCCGCTAGCAACAAACACATCTCCATAGAGAAGACACAGGTTGGAGAAATACTGTGCTAATCTGCTAGCAACAAACACAACACTTCCATCAAAGAGACTCAGGTAGGAGGAGTGATACTGATGGGTTGCCAAAATTATGTACAAGCAGTCAACCTGTTGATAGCATGGGTGAGATTTAGAGTTGGTCAGGGTAAAAGAAGAGCTACACTGAACATTTGCTAAATTCTCTATGTGTAAATAGTCCTTAATATAACTTCTAAATAAATAATACTACATTTAGTGCCATATTTTTTCCACACCAGGTGGGCTTCATTGACTACATCGTCCACCCACTCTGGGAGACATGGGCCGACCTGGTGCATCCAGATGCCCAGGACATCTTGGACAACCTGGAGGACAACAGGGAGTGGTACCAGAGCATGATCCCCCGCAGCCCCTCACCCACGCCAGACGAGCGGGACAGCAGCGACGGGAGGTCCGGGGGGCAGGGAGGGGGTGGCTCCAGCCTCAGCTCTTCAGGCATCGACAAGTTCCAGTTTGAGCTCACGCTGGAGGAAGAGGGGGAGTCAGACTCCGAGGCAGCCCAGGAGGAGGTGTCTCAGGCAGGAGGAGAGCTCTCACAGTCCTCCCCCTCCTCCAGGACTCAAAGCTCCACGATGGGGATTCTGAGTGGGTCTGGGTCCTGCAGCCCAGGCCAGCAGAGGACATTTCTGCC
Organism: Tenualosa thibaudeaui; assembly: GCA_027481765.1. NCBI lineage: Eukaryota > Metazoa > Chordata > Actinopteri > Clupeiformes > Clupeidae > Tenualosa > Tenualosa thibaudeaui. Next base: position 17,038,282 of record JAIFZK010000023.1, on the reverse strand, counting down.
CCTTGAGTCAGCTGCAGGGTACCATGCCAGAGATGCCAGTGAGAGCGAACTTGAGCAAGATGCCAACGGGCTGTCATGCCTGCGGCTTGGGACTTAAAGCCACGAGGAGCCAGCCTTGTGGTCAGAGAGAGTTCCGTGATCGGGTGTGTGAGACTCTTAGCTCCTGGTCCTGATGACCTGTGCTTTGGTAGAAAGAGTCTCATAGATTGTCCAGGGAGTAGTCAGTGATGAACACTGAGGATGACTCGGTTCAACCAAACAAGAAAAACCTCACTTCACAAATTCAGATCTTGTTGAACAAGAATGTATTTTCTAATCTGAGAGTGAGCTTCTGATTTGTCCTGTGGTTTTATTTGAATAGGTGTCTTGAACATAGACTGCTGTACGTGGCCATTTGCACAGAGACGGAACAGAGACCCAGGAAGTAAACAATGTTCTTTTGAGGCCTACTGTGAAAGCAAGGGGAACTGCCTTCTTTTGAGGGAAGAAAAGTTTGTTATGTGTTTGTTTCTTTTTTATTTTCTGTTTGAAAGCTGCGTGACATTCAAGGTCAAAGTGTAATGACAGGGTCTTGGAGTGATCGCTCTAGCGGGTATAGCCCATCTATCTGACTCCTCTCAAGTTGAGCAGTGATCACTGTTCCAGCTGTACAGCCGCAAATTACCAGTAATGAGTAGGAGGCGGCAATTCTACCAAATATTTTGATGAATCAGAAAATTGCATTAACCTCAGGGTATGAACAATTGTTGTTTTAATGTAGCAAGGACTTCTGGGTCTCTTTTACCTAAGAAATTTAGATTGATGTGTCGATTTTTGTAAGGTTTAAAACATTTTAGATACATGTAAATATCTGCTATTTTAGAAATTCACACCATAATAAGTTCAGTTAAGTCAGGTTTATTTATTTAGCACTGATTTATGTAATGAATAACCACAGACAGTTGTAAACCTAAGCAATCACTAAACAGTATGGGAAAGATTGCCCATAAATATTATGATATTCATAATATTGTTCTCTGTCTAGCTTAGTCTACTTTCAAGAATATCCCAGACATGTTTTTCAAATCCAAACCACCACTTGCACTCATACATGTCCAAGTGTTTTTGTTGTAGCTTGACTTGACTCTGTTTAAGCAGAAGTGTTTTGGTTTGAGCATTCTATAGTGTTGTACACATGGGGACAGTGGAGGGGGTGTCTGTCCATAGGCCAGCATCGCTACCACCGGCCAGCCCCACTTTAAGCACTTTACAGGGTAAGGGAGAGGAAAGCGGCCAATCAAAGGGCTTGAATACACCTGCAAAGTTAGCCTGGTTCTCACACATACTGATTTGTTATGCATCTCAGTATGGCCAATTTAATGTCATCTCCAACCTCCACGAGGCGGGGTTAACAGACATAGATCAAAATGCTTCTGCAGGCATTAGATATGACTGCAACCAATCAGACCAATGATTGCAGAAAAAGAGAGTAGGATGCATTATAGTTTGTAGTAAAACACACATTAAGCTTGCCTCCATCGCGTTGGGGTAAAAGCCAGTGTATGATTGGTTCCCTATCTCAGGTGAACTGGAAGAAGTTGTGCTAGGCCTACTAGCCAGACTGAGATGCATAGCAGATCAGCAGGGGTGAGAACCAGGCTACTGCAAAGGAGCACTGCAGAAACATGTCCATGTTTTCAGATCCTGTGCTCTGGGCTCAGGCTAATTTCACTTTTTTCCAGCATTACATATTGATAGTATGAGAGTCTAAAAGCCTTTAAACAATTATTACAGCAAGGTTTTTGTTCTTTTGTTTTTTTTTACTTGAAAACACTACAAGTAGCAAATGTAAAGGCACTTAATTGGCACATTTTTTTTCCCAACCTTTGTGTTGTGAATGCTGTTGTGTTGTGTTGTGAGAAACTTTGCTGTTAAGTGCCTGTGATTATTGCAGAGAGTTGATGTTTAATCTGTAGATCCAGCATAATAAACTGCCAAATTGGTGAGAGAATGTCAGACAAACCTCACCTTCAGTGTATCCAGGCATGCCAAACGTGGGACTCCCTGATTCAAGAGCCCACACTTAGACAAACTCCTGCAATGTTCAGAAGCAAAACTAAAATAAGCAGTGCCCAAGCCTTTCATAACAATTGCTGATGACATTGAAGATCAGGCACTTTTTTGTTTGTTTGTGTTTTACATCTGCTTAGCAACAACACTTTTCCAGTGCATTGATTAGAGGGAATGGCCAGTCTGGATCAGGGGCCTTTCTTTTATCTGTACCAAAAATAGAAATCAGTAGCTTGAGTACCTTCCAGCAGACCAGTGCTGACCAGTGACCACGCAGAGCAGTGTGTTCACTCTGCTGTGTTTCCATTCATTCTGTTGTGCCAAGTTTTGCTGTATGTATGGTATGTATTTAACGCATATATGTAGTGTATCCAAGCTTGTTGACAGCCCATGATTTGAAGTGTTCCTTAAAAAGGTGTCTGCTCATCACTCCAGTAACGTTTGGTATTCATTCTCCCTCCACCACCTGTTCTTAATCCACATGCTAAGCCAAAAGAGACGTCGTTTCAAATTCAAAAGAACTAGCGGTAGACTACCAATAATTTGTATCAGTACCAACAATGCACTTGTGTGTAATGTATGGGAATAAACAAGTATGAAAATGCTTTACTTTCACATATGGTTGTGTGTTTGCATGTGTGTGGATTATTATGTAATATGTGTAACACAGCATATATTTTTTGTGTAAGTGTGTGTGTATTCCCTCTTTCATAAATGTTACGCCAAAGAAAAGAGAATGTTATTGTCATTACCAGAAAGGTGCACTCAGTGGTCCATAAGTGGCTCGAGTGCATTAATTCTGGTCAAATATCTCTGTGTGCCAAGCCCAATGAGAAATACTTTCATTTCCATCCCAAGTATGCCCTCCTCCTCACTGCATACACACGCTTACTCAAGAGTGCAGCCTGACGCCTGGTGGAGCTGACTGTCTCATTTGAATATCATCTTCAATCGTGGGTACGGTGCATTATAGTTTGGCCCACGCATATTTAAATTTGTCTTTACGATTAACGGCCTGCGTCTGATTAATAATGGAGACACTAAGGCGAGTACACTGAATTATATATGACTAGGTTTAACGTCCTGAATATTTAAAAAGAGCTGCGTGACGAAAGCGACTTGGATAGGTAGTCGTAGCTGTTGATCAACTCCCAACTGTGCGCACTGCCCACCCACTTGAATCGTCATTTGTCCGTCAAGTGACGATACTGTTTCTGCAGGTGCCCGACTAGGTGCAACGTTGGCGCATTTGGAGCTAAAAAATATATGACGGTGAGTTGATGTTTACGTATACCTTTATCATCGACTGCAAATTGTAACTGGAAGGGCACATTCTTGTTTTTTCCTCGTGTGAAAATTGTCCCATGTAATGTAAATCGGGAGGAAAAATAACCTTCATTTGACATATGATGCCTGAAGCAGCCGTGTTATGACATCGTTGAAGTATTTCTCATTATTCGTTCTCGACGTTCTCGTCTTGGTTTCTGTGTTTTGTCTGTTTCGTTTGCGAAAGACGAAGGGAACCAGCCCGTATAGCTCAATAGCCATCTCATTCATGTAGCCAGTCAATGGAGGAAATGTTATCAGCATCCTCGACCATTTGTGTAATGTACAGACATTTGTCGTCATTTATTCGGGATTGAAACTCAGAAACTATTTAATTGATGTATTAGGATTTGTGTAGGGTTGGTCATTTTGAGAAGTGTCTGTGTAGAATATAGCCATTATATGTTTCCTTAGATTGGCATCCATGATTGCCTCCGCCCCCGAGTGCAATTGTATCCAAATTTATCCTCACACATCTGGGAACGTGGAACCTGCTTAACCCTTTCCGTTGAGGTCAATGATAAGTGGTGAATGAAACAACACAAGTGTTCTAATGATCATCGGGACCACATCGATTATAATGTCTCCATAGAAAGCGTTCGCATTGGGTGTATTTCCAGTTGCCCATATGACACTGTTTTTCGCTTGCGCCAGTGCCGTAAAATATGGTAAAAGCAGGCTAGAATCACCGGTTCAAAAGTAAGTCATGTTATGTAACAGCGTTTGTCGGGGTGAAGACGGGCAGCTTTCTCTAAATAAACCCTCGCAACAATCAATACAGTGCCCAGTGAATGAAACCCCAGCTTTGCCGGACCTCAGATGAACCACACAAATGCCTTTCAGCTCCAGGAGAGCGCGTTCTCCCATGGGTGCTTTACAATTCGCCTGGCTAACATTCGGTGATAAATTAGAGCGTCTCCCATGTCCACTTCCCATAAATCTAACAACCCTCCTTTCTGTGTTTTTTTTTCTCGCCGTCCCTGCACTTTGTGCGTCCGTGAAAAGCGAACATCAGCCCCCCACCCTCGCTTGTTGTCCTATAGGGAGCCAGAGTCAGTCAGCAGACCCCTCATTCACTGCTCCAGCAGGAGGAGGGACCTACTATTTTTAGCTCTGTTGGTCTGTTTTTTCCCCTTTCTGTGGAAATGCGAGGATAGGATAGGTGGCCTGGCATCTTTGCTGTGTACTCTTGAGCATTGCTTACTAAAATGTCTTTGCTGATACAAAAATGAACATTGTGTTTCCAAAGGAATCATTTCTTTAAGGAAACATTTATTGTGTGTAATCATTTGAAATTATATTGGTGTCCTTTTGATTTGCATTTTAGAGAGCTCTATGTAAGACTATATGACAGTGTGTTATAATTAGGACAGCGACTGTACTGTTGAGATGTGTGTGCTACTGAGAGGAGTGTGCATGGCTGGGACCTGAATCTAGAGATTTATCTCTGATAAGCTGCTTCTATACTCCTATAGTGTTTCACATTCCTCTAAATGTATCACTTCATTCGACCAACGTAAAACAGCCTCTCTTTCACACACACACACACACACACACACATCTCTCTCTCTCTCTCTCTCTCTCTCTCATTGGTGACCTCAACATGGATCCATATTGTGCCACCCCATCTTCCTCCCAGCATGCTTTGCTGTAGCTTGAGATGTATGTGGCGTGGCGTAGCGCAGTCTGGGGCTGGGGTGAGGGTGAGTCAGAGGCTTCATAAAAACTGAGAGTGCCATTAGGAAATTAAGATTCCTCTTAGTCACTGTGACTCGAGAGAAACGCAACACACCTTCCTCATCTCTGGGTTAGTTTCCCCATTCAGTTTGGTCGTGCTCCTCTCCTAATTCTCAGCAGCTTAAAAGAGAGAGAGAGAGAGAGAGAGCTTCAAACAATAAGCAGCACTGCATCAAAGAGTCTGGTCACTGAGGGCCTGCTGCTGCCTCGAGAAGAGGACGGGCTGGACAGGGTCACATTGCAGAAGGATCAGATAGCCTATAATATATTGTAATGCAAGTATGGGTCCTGGCACGCACTGGGATTGTATTGCATGCTGGACAAAGACAGTGCTTCCACAGGATGTGTGTGTGTGTCAAGTGTGACGGAGTGAATGTGGCATCTGACAGAAAACATCAAGTAATGTAACACTTCCAGTGGGTGGCAAGGCAGGAGATGTGTAGCTGGTAGCGCATAGGCTACATTAGTGTCTATGAAACTCATTGTACATGAGGTTGGGGTTGTGCAGCTAATAACGCATAGGCTATAGGAGTGTCTATGAAAGACTCCATACATGAAGCTCAGGCAGGTGTTTGGACATGTAGTTTCACAGGGAGGGGGGTGGGGGAGAAGTTTTTCTGCTCTCCTCTGGCAAGGGAGTAATAAATTTAGACACATGGTCATGTTTGCCTGAAGACTAGACTAGTCTTACTCTGATGACCTAGAGAGAAATATGTATTTTATTAGCTGAGGAGAAATGTTTCATAAATATAGGCAGTCCAAGTTGTAAGTTTGTTTAAAACATTATTTTATTGGATGTTATGCTTTTGCACCTTAGTTATCGTCAAATTGAGTCATCACTGAGTGTCATATTTGACAAGAGATTGCAAAGCACCCTTATGATGTATTTATTTTTATGAAGTCAGTGCTGTATGTAATTATCTTAAAAGAACTGTTTTATAACAGTCATGTGTGACTCCTGGGTGGAAGAGAGTTGCCAAACTCTATTTGATCTCTTGACTCCCATCATCACCTATGCATATGACCTGCTTCTCTCTCTCTCTATCTATCTATCTATCTCTCTTTCCCTCTCTCTATCTCTCTACCTCTCCCTCTGCACTCCACAATCATTTTTTGCATAACTTGCTCTTGTCTGGAGGAAAATGGGACAGTTTGACAAGCCTGTCTGCCTCTCATTGCCCTCTAACTAGCTGTCTGCTTGTGTCTCCTGGGGTTCTTTCAATCTGAAAGTTGAATAAAATCACCTGCTAACTGAAACTGAGACATTTTAAAAGATATACATAGATGTAAACAACAGTGGTGAATTAGTGAATAGCAGAACATTTGAACATCAGTACAATACATTCAATCACAATTTGAAGTAATTTGTGGCAAGAATGTTGAAGGATTTTTTTAGGAAGACAAACTACTTTTCCCAATAGAATGATCTTGAGTTGTAATATTTCTGTGAGTGGTTCAGTAAGTATTGATTTAATATGGAGGGGACAGGTGAGCTGCCAACTCACGTTAGTAATAGAGTGACTTCATTACTTACCTCAGTGTGGCCATGGTGTTTGGTGTCCTACACCATGTGTACTTACTCCACAGAACAAGGAAAACATTGGCACCTGCGCAGGAGACACAACATGATATGATTTGTGGTGGGAACTGGTAGATAAGCGCTGTCACTAGAGAGGTTAATGATAGCGCACCCGTTTGCTATGGTTTGGGGGGATGGGGGTGGCGCTCAACAGGAGATGGGATCCTCTTTGTTAAGGACTGATCTGGAATACAATGGAAATCACCATAGATTTCAATACAAATAAACATAGAATTGTTCTTTTTTCCCTGACTGGCTTAGAAGAAAAGAAAATACTTTGTTGAATGAGGGGAACATGTTTAACCTTAGGAGACTGAAATACACAAACAGTTAACTCTCTGACTGTCAGGATTCTGGAGTAGCCTTCATTTGTCCATGTCATTTTTACAGGATTTGTAAATAATTTCATATTTAGGGCAGTTATGCTACATCTGTGAGGTCATCTGCACAGTGACACATTGGGACATGACTGGGAAGCTTGTGTGTGGCTTACAATGTGAATGTTGACCATTCTAATCCGTTTAGACTCGTTTTAATGCAGACACATTGTAAACTCTTTACACTGTGGATGGCAGGGCGTTTGGGAGAAGGACGGCGTTGCATTTGAGCCTTAATGCTGAAATGAAATGAGGTCCATCGGTAGTTGCTGAGAGGGTTATTGATCACGGAGCTTAGCTGTGGTTGAGCTTACTGAGTTTCACCGCAGGGATCCATGACGATGTTCTATTTTAGAATGAGTCTGATTCAGTGTGGCATCATGGTCCACACCCAAACACAGACAAGACCTTTCTGTTCTCTCTGAACTCACATGCTTTTAGTTTGGGGAGCTGCATGCGAGCCAGGGACACTCAGTATTACCGGTATCGACAGATATCGTCAGAAGAATTTTATTATTGTCATCCGCAGATTTCAACATGTCTGCAGATAGACTTGCAAGACTAAAAGTACAGTTTTAGAGGAAGTATCAGAAATATGTTGAAACAGAATGAGATCTGCATTGTAATGTTCTCTCTAGACACCATCAAGTATGTTAGAGATTGTTAAAGGAAATTTATTTTATGTATAAAAGATATTTATTTCTACTCTATATTGGTATTGGCATCATCGGTTGGCCAAAATGAGATTGAAAATATTGTCATATTGACTATTGGAGGACATCCAATATTGTGCATTCCTGAAGTGATGTTTATGCTCACAGCGGCTGGGGCTGTCAACAGAACACCAGGGTAGCTGTTGCCCTTTGACCTTCCTGCTGCCTTGGCTTGTTCTGTTAACCCCTGTTACACAAGACTGCTCACAGTTGGGCCTAGAATTACCAGTTCACTGCTCCCCTCTCTTCAGCTTGCTGTGGACAGGCAGGCAGGTGCAGCATCTGACTGACCAGTCTGCTGAATCTCTCCCTACAGATGGCCTCAGCTACGGATGCCCGCTATGGACAAAAAGAGTCTGCCGACCAAAACTTTGACTACATGTTCAAGATCCTGATCATCGGCAACAGTAGCGTGGGTAAGACAAGCTTCCTGTTCCGCTACGCTGATGACTCGTTCACCCCAGCGTTCGTCAGCACGGTGGGAATCGACTTCAAGGTGAAGACCATTTATAGGAACGACAAGAGGATCAAGCTGCAGATCTGGGTAACGTGGACCAAAATATGTCCTCATCACATTCTTATGTCTTCCAAAATATGTCCTCATCACATTCTGGCTGCATATCATCCTTTACTAAAGGCATTAAAGGCCCTTATGTGAGCAAGATGTAAGGTTAAAAGCTTGCACTTCCTGGTACTAACCCTGGGAGCAGGACAAAGACAATAGACAAATAAAAGAAAAAAGTCCGCTACAACCAGGTGTTCTTGCTCCCTTTTAATGGACCCTCACGTCACAGTGTTTTATATCAAAATTAAAAGGAGCAAGAAATCCTGGTTGTAGCGTACTTTATTCTTTTATTTGCCTTATGTGAGCAAGGCCATGTGAACTCCATACCTGACTGATTCATGACAATAAGGCACAATATACAGGGCTGTTGGGGGTGGGATAAGAGGGAGGCCCCAGTCCGGTGTGCCAGCTTCAGTTCAAGGGCTGAGAATGAGATAGAGAGGGGAAACTGAATAAGAAAATGAAGCAGAGAGGAAGAGTGAAAACTGAATATATATTTACCTCCGATAGTCCATCAGTTCACAGGTGCAGCGCTCCACGGAGATTTCTCCCTGAACACCAGAAGGCCAATGCACTGCTGCGCTAAAATGGGCATTTTATATGACTACTTCTCTGTGGCTTAGGGCTGGACTAGCACAGTCATGAGGAGTGGGCAGTTTAGATTAAGTTTATATTACTCTTTGGCTTAGGGCTGTAGTAGCACAATGCTGAGGAGTGGAACTTGAGTGGTACATACAGTATGTAGCATCATTAATTACTGAGATATGAACACTGTCAGAAGGAGATTTGAAATGGTACTACACCATTGGTCTATCTCTATAGTCTTGATTTTCATCTTGATATTGATGAGGTATTGATCCAATCGTTAAGACTGGCTTGAGCTGAGTCTGAATCCCCTAACAACACTGAATCTGCCCCAGTGAGGGAATCACCCAGTGGTGGCCTGTGACATCCTATCTGCCCCAGGGGGAATCACCCAGAATCTGCCCCAGTGGGGGGTAATAACACAGCATCTGCCCCAGAGTCACGTTGTAGGATTGGGCAGATAGCAAGGAGAATGGCACCTCATTCACCACTGCCCCTTTGGCCCTCGTGCAGCCAAGCATGTGTGTGAGTGAGACATGCAACAAAAGAGCTCCCCCCACCCACACACACACGTATACACATATATACACACACACACACACACATACACATGCCTCTTCTGGCTTTGCCCATCCCCCAGCTCTCTGTCACAGCACTGAGCAGCAGTGCAGAGATAAGCAGCGGTGCAGAAACCCCTCCAAGGCTGCTGTGCTGTGCTGTGCTGTGGAGAATGCAAAACATCAGTTTAGCTTAAATGCTTCTCAAAAGGTTTTCAGCCTGAACCACATATTTATGCTCTGCATTAATCATCAAGAGGCAGTTTGGGATGTTAAACCAGATGTTTGTGTGTTTGTTTACCACACTCCCCTATTGGTATATAATATTGCTCTTGTAGATATATGGGGCCATACGCCAGAGGTGTGGACATGTACAAGCCAAGCCTTGTTTTCCAATGACTGCACTTCTGCCATGAAGCAAAAGAAAAGTTAACGAGGAGGATTGTGTAACACTGTGGGTGTTGTGTGTCAGAAGCTTCTGGTAGCGTCTCACTGAAGGCTAGCCGATCACCAGTAGCATAGTGCTCAGCCAGAGGGACTGGTAGCGATTGGAGCACTAGAGGCTAGCTGACTTACAGGTGCAGCCACTGTCTGGCATTATTTCTGATTGGCTGGAAAGAGAATGGTCTTTCCTCTGTGGCCTTTGAGGCAGGAGTGTGTGCGCAGACTGCTTAGGCTGATCCCCAGCATAATTACGCTAAAGCATATGTCACTTGCCCCCTGAGACTGCAAAAAGACCTCTCTTCCCTCTAATAAATACCCCCTCCACACACAGCCCAGCTGATGTCATTTGATTGGTGTTGTGCCCTTTTATGACGCACAGCTTTCATTGTTTTGCATTAAGACTACATGAACTACATGGCCATCTGGGCTCCATGCCTTCCTCTCGTCTCATTCAGCTCCTCAAATTAACAGCTACATCCACAGCTACATCCACATCCACATCTACATCCACATCCACATCCACATCCACATCCACATCCACAGCTACATCCACATCCACATCCACATCCACATCTATATCCACATCTACGTCTACGTCTATATCCACATCTACATCCACATCCACATCCACATCTACATCCACATCTATATCCACATCCACATCTACATCTACATCCACATCCACATCTACATCTACATCTACATCTACGTCTACGTCTATATCCACATCTACATCCACATCTACATCCACATCTACATCTACATCTACATCTACGTCTACGTCTATATCCACATCTACATCCACATCTACATCCACATCTATATCCACATCCACATCTACATCCACATCTATATCTACATCCACATCTACATCCACATCCACATCCACATCTACATCCACATCCACATCTACATCCACATCTACATCTACATCCACATCCACATCTACATCTACATCCACATCCACATCTACATCCACATCCACATCCACATCTATATCTACATCCACATCCACATCTACATCCACATCCACATCTACATCTACATCCACATCCACATCCACATCTACATCCACATCCACATCCACATCCACATCCACATCCACATCTACATCCACATCCACATCCACATCCACATCCACATGTCTATATATCTATATGTATATATCCACATCTACATCTACCTCCATAATTATATCTACATCCACATTCACATTCACATCTATTTCTACATCTACATCTATATCCATATACACATACATTCAAATAAGATAAAAGATGGAAATAAATAAATAAACATATGTTGATGTTGTTGTTGTTGTATTGTAGGACACCGCTGGACAAGAGCGCTACAGGACCATCACCACAGCCTATTACCGGGGAGCCATGGGCTTCATTCTCATGTATGACATCACCAACGAGGAGTCTTTCAATGCTGTGCAGGACTGGTGGGTCTGCCACAACACACACACACACACACACACACACACACACACACACACACACAGAGAGACGTGTGTGCACACACACAGACTTTACATGCACACACCTTCATGTGAGATATCACTAACGAGGAGTCCTTTAACACCGTGCAGGACTGGTGGGTCTGCCACAACACACACACACACACACACACACACACACACACAGAGACTTTACATGCACACACCTTCATGTGAGATATTACTAACAAGGAGTCCTTTAACACCGTGCAGGACTGGTGGGTCTGCCACAACATGCACACATGCACACACACACACATACATACACACACCTTCATGTGAGATATCACTAACAAGGAGTTCTTCAGCACCATGCAGGACTGGTGGGACTATTATAACACACAGATACACACATTATTTTCATGTATGACCTCACTAACGAGGCATTCATTTAGCACCTCTATACAAAACTTAAGTAAGATTAATTAATCTTAAATCAAGGAAATATGTTGAAATTGATTGATATTGATTGTTTGCTAAAAAAAAAGGAGACACACAGTCATTGCGTGACTCCAGAGCTGTTGGTGGTGATGCTCTGTGGTGCTGCAGGTCGACCCAGATCAAGACGTACTCCTGGGACAACGCTCAGGTCCTACTGGTGGGGAACAAGTGTGACATGGAGGATGAGAGGGTTGTGGCATCAGAGAGGGGCAGACAGCTCTCAGAACACCTGGGTGAGTTTACTCCCATCCACTGCATCCACCCATGTTAGAAACCCACAACTAGACATGTGACGTGACAGTGGCTCACAGCCTCTGAACAGACTGAACTCAAATATCTATTATCATACACCACGAATCTCACATGGACATTTGGACCTATAGCTCCAAGCTTTTGTTGACCTTTAAGTGTTGTATAAATGAGCTAAATAAGTCAATATGAATAAGCTTCACTCTTCTTTCTGGAATTGCAGGGTTTGAGTTCTTTGAGACCAGTGCCAAGGACAACATCAACGTGAAGCAGACCTTTGAGCGGCTGGTGGACATCATCTGTGAGAAGATGTCAGAGAGTCTGGACGCCGGGGACCCTGCCGTAACAGGGGCCAAACAGGGCCCTCAGCTGACCGAGCAGCCAGCGGCCCCCCATCAGGACTGTGCATGCTAAAAATGACAACATACAACAACAAGCAGTCCCAGTGTCCCAGTGTACACAGGCATCCATGCATACAGCCATGTATACACATCTGCACACAGACTATCACACACACCATCTCCGTCTCCCCCCCCCCGCCCCCCCCCACCTTTCTCCCTTAGCTAGCACGCTGGTAGCGGTAGCTGGCAAAAGAAAGAAAGAAAGGGATTCTCTATAATGTGCTTTTCAACCCAGTCTGTCTCCCATCCCTGCCCTGCTTTTTTCATTCGTTCCAAAAAAACAGCATAGTCACAGCATTTGCTCATCTTGCGTCAGCATTCCTTGGCCTTTGTGGAAGACAAAGAAAGCCATAAATCTGATTGGTTTGGTTTTTAAGGGTTAGTAAAAATGGAGGAAACTGGGCTCAAAGACAAACCAACAGTGTCAGCGGAATGTGATGCAGATATGCACATTTTTAATCCACTTGTTACACTTTCGTTCTTACTGCCTTTCGAGCACCTTCTGTTGGTTTTAGTTTTCTTTGAACTATATTTTTGTATTTTTCTGTGTGGTCTGCCTGTGTGTGTGTGTGTGTGTGTGTGTGCGCGCGTGCGTGTTTCCTTGTTTCAGCTAAACTTATGGCATATAAAATATGAACAAACAGATAAATAGGTAAATTAGAGAACACATATATCTTTATATATTTATTTCAAGGTGTGTATATACATTGTGTATGTTATAGATAAGAGTTTTAAAAATGACAGATAAGCCTCTATACGTTAGACTGGTCCTTGCAAGTTGTTTTTTTGCCACAATACTACCAAAAATCGTACATATTGCGATACATGCGGCTTCATTGGATAGGCTTGCATAGATTAGCAAGAACATGTTGACAAACAGATATACTGTGCTTAGCAATGCTTATTTGCATGGTGAGACATCAAGCCTTTTCTAGAGTGTAAAAAAGTACTAATCTGAGGTCTTTAAGGAAAAGGTATTTTTATGGTTTTAGCTCTTCCTAATCAGGCTTGTGTGTGTGTGTGTGTGTGTGTGTTCTTGCCATTACTAACTCGAGATGGGCGACCTCCCCTGGTTGATCAGAGCTGGTGTACTTTCTTCATTATAGTCATAGTCGTGCTGTCCTGCTATGATGCAAATCCGCTGAAGGATCGGATTCCCTGTGTATGTTTAACAAGAGAACTGTTGGCATGTTATAGGTTACTTTACTTGCGTTACAACCTTATTTGTGAATGTCACAGATTTTTGTCACCTTGGAGATGCAATACATATGTTGTGTTGAGTAAATGTGTGGATGATGTAAGCCCAGTCAGCACTGCTTTGGTCTTATATGCAAATATGGATGTGTGGATGTCTGTAGCGTGCACTGAAAGACAAAAGAGGTACAAACAATGCTGACAACAATGCTGTCTATTTTCTCATCAAATCTTTTTTTATCATCCATGTGACAAAGGTCAGCTTTTGTGTACTAATAGGTAGCAATGGAGATCCATCTTGTAAATGTTAGAAAAGACACATCATTCATTCATTCATTTGCGACACAGACAAGTCTAGCTGTTTGTCCTATCCCAAATAAATAACACTTTTATTGTCCATGACATAACGTACATGACGCTTAGGCTTCTCTAGTAGAGACTAGTACAGACAACAGTGGCAAACATCATTCAGAAGATTTTCTCTGTTCTCTGAACATGATAATGAGGCTAATTTGTATAACTGTCCTGTTGACTGGTCTCAGAAGGAGGGTTTGCAGCAACTGCTGCTTTTGATAACAGATGAAACTGTACGCAGATGTGTCCATGTGCTCCCACACTATTCATTTGCTGTGTTCTGTCGCTGCGTTCCTTCCTGCTGTTCGAAGTCATGTAAATAGATTCATGTTCTTTCATTTAAGAGTGGATTGTGTTGTATTGATAAGCTTGCAAAAACAAAACAAAAAAATTGTTAAAAAATGTTTCGCTTTTGTGTGTGCCTGCTTGTGAATGAATGTGTCACTTTATTACAAAGCAATATACTGTACAAAGAAGCATCTTTTTCAGTGTTCATGAGATTAAGATTACAGGCAGTCCAATTCAAGTAGATCCGTATGCCACCATGTTGAACACATGCCTATTCCTTTCTGTTTCTTTTATGGTCAGGTCCAAACAGACTGAGCCATATTCGGTTGTAACAATGACTGCACAGCATCAAACTGTTTTGGCAACCAGGGGAATGAAAATGAAGGTCTTAACTGTTTTCTAACAGCCGATCTCCCCATATGTATTGCAAATGACCCAACCTGCAGCATCTCACTGCTGCCCACGTAATGGTGCTGTGTGCTTCATCTCATGTGTTTAAATGACGGAGGAGTCAGTTACTCAGATACTTACAGTGCTTAAAAATGCATAATCACTACAGTGTCAGCGTAGGCAAAGTGAGCGCGAGGGTGTTACAACAGACAGACGATGCTCTCTGTATGTAGTGCTGATCTACTTGTTTCTTATGCTCTTACCTGCTGTTAGGTCATAGGTCAGAGTTTTTGTGAGCCGGCTGTGTCCACACATTTCAAAAAACAATGCGAGTCAGAGAAGATATTATGCTCAGCATCTCTTTTGACCTGGTTTACATCCTTTTTTAAACTTTGTTTTCTAATGTGAGGAAAAAAGATAAAGAAAATATTTACTGAAAAAACAAACATGTTATGCAGTAGTTCATGTACTGTTCTTATAGGGGAAATGGTGTCAAAATGTTCAATTGTGAAAAAATATCAAACTGTTGTGGAAATAATTCAAATGAATAAATAAAATGAAATAAACTGTTGCTACAACGATTTAGTCTCTTGCATATTAACGTCATAAACTCAGCAGCCTAACTAATTCGCTGCTAGATGCTAAACTACATTAGAACATAGTCATGAGCATGTTTATGATCAGTTCAGTTCTAGCTTGACGCTGCCAATAAACCTTCAGGCTTCCTTCAGCTTGGGCTCCTGCAGAGCTTATGGGAAGACTGGTAAAATAGCACCATCTTGTCTGTTTTGCTTTCACTGAATAGATATTACTGATAGCGTATTGATTTATTGCAATACATACCATGTACATCGTAATCATTACAAATAATTTAAGTATTTTTTTTTTTAGTAAATTGCTGTTAGTGTGGTGCCTGTGTCATATGACATAATATAACCTGCTGAATGCCAAGGGCAATGTAAATGCAAGAGTGATGTTTCACATGGTGGTTCAGAAAAACATCAAAATGTCCATGCATGTGGACTTCATCGTAAAGCATTTTAGTTAGGTATCACCACTAGAGGGCAGAGTAAACAAGATAGCAACAGAGTCATCTGTATATACAGCTCTGTGCAGCATCAACCACTATCTGTGTGGGTCATTAGCACAAGGCATCATGGCTTGGGGAAATAAGTCATCTCTTGGGAAAATGAGACACATCACATTTAGAGGCAAAAAGTTGGCAGAAAAAAAGGCATGTTTGATTTTTTCCTTTTGAGGATCACTGTGAGGTGAGAGCCTATGGTTCAAACAACTATAATCATTGCTATTGATAGAAAGAGATTTGATAGATTTAGGCTGCATTTATCTCTCCAAAAGCTGTTTGGGGTGTAGTTGACTACCCAGCATAGTGTACACTGGTGGTTCCTATGAAGCAAAAGGAGACGTGAAAAGCCTCACAATTCCTTGCACTACACATCAATAATGCCCACCTTCTTGTAAGGGTAAGTGGATTCCAGTTCTCTTAAAAACAGTCATCTTTTCCTAATTCCTAATGAATTTGTATTTTTATCTTTCCTTCACCCCATGACATTTTCCAGCAAGGTCAAGGTAAAGCGATCAGTGAATGAATATAGGAGAGACAATATCATCCACTCAGTCCCTCTGAGCAGGTAGGGGACACTGGGCTGTGCCCTCATAAAGCTCCCTCAGCTCAGCTCTCATTAGCAGAGCGGCCAGCCAGGGCTTCTGCTTGCTCTGCTGGAGCTCTTAAGTATTTCATATATTTGCATTTCACTCTGGCAAATGTGACTCAAACAGCCATCCTCTAAATGCAAATAGCAACAGGAATACACAGGAAATGGGGAAGCAGTGTCTACAGATTCAATACATTATCACTTAGAAATATTCTCTCTCTGACTCCCTCTCACACACTCTCTCTCTCTCACACACACATACACACTCACACTTGCACACACCAGTACTCTCCATGGCACTGCCACTTCTTCAGACTTGTCACTTGAGCAGCCTCCCAGTACCCAACGGCTCTGGCATCACCATGGCAACAGAAACACTTTCCTGGATGTGACAGCACCAGTAAGTTGGTTGGTGGGGACGACGTGCACGTTTCACATGGACATCTGACTATGTGAAAGATTATACTCTGGCCAGAAAGATTTCTGAGTCAAAAACTTGTATGGACTACAACGTGTGCACTAGGAACGTGGGGAATTTACAGCATGATTCAGTATTCCAGTATTTACATATTTAGCAGATGCTTTTATCCAAAGCAATTTACATTTTGTCAACCATCAATTAGTTAAGGGCCAGTACTCCCTAGAGCAATTTAGGGTTAAGTGCCTTGCTCAAGGGCACAACAGTGGCAGCCGGGATTCAAACCCACAATTTCCAGGCAACTAGCATATGCCACCACCGCCCCAACAAGACAAAGCATAAAGAAATGAGAAGTCCGAAAGGCAAATTCCTGAGAAGTGTAAAGGTTAACAAAAATATTTATTTACACTGCCCTTGTAAATAAATTAAAACAGTTTTTTTCCTAAACAAAAATCCTTGGAAAACTGACAGTCATTATTCAACAATACTCAGCAACACTCAAGACCCTAAAAAAAAAAAAAAAACGTCCTTTTAAATCCCGTAATGTGAACACAGTTCAACTCTGCATTTTCTGGAAATAGACAGTCAGCATAATCCATAGACAATCAGCATAATCCATAGACAATCAGCATAATCCATAGTTAACAATAAAAAGGCAAAAGACAGGCTCCAAGGGCCTCCTGTAGTTGACTTTAAAATCAAGAGTGAACAGAAGTATTCTTGAGTTGTGTGAAACACAAAAGGGATCATTTCAGTCCTGGTGCACTAGTGGTGGCATCTCAAAGGATCATGTTCACCAGATACTTTATGAAAACAAACAAATAAGCAATAACAGCAAACTAAAACCACCCAACCTGAATCTGAATTCTTACTGATTATAACCTGTGTAAACAGAAGGGGAGCAGGGTGGATGTGTATGTGTGTGTGCGTGTGTTCTCTCAGTGCTGGTTCTTCACCCCTTGAGGTTTGCCAGGTTTCTTGTCTTGTTGCTGCCCCCGACCCACTCCAGACATACTCCTGCCACGCCCACCAAACACACCTGTGAGGGGAGAACAACACATACACCTGTGAGACTAACATTACGCACAATCAAATCATGTCATCTCTTTATTTCAGCAGCACAAATCCAATACTGAACTTATCCTAAACTCAGAGAAACATGATCGAGTTCAGGAAAACGGCCTTCCAGGTGTACTGATATAAGGGTATAATTGACGAGGCAGGGACTCTGTTCAGCAGAGTAGATAATAAGCAAGTGTTTAAAACATAAAAGAAACATGCGGTTCAGTTTTAAAACCTGTTCGGTTGCTGTTGGGTTTCTTTAGTTACAGACCATGAGCTTGAGAAAAGCTGATTCCATTGTTGCATGCTAGTTCAACAGGTGTTTTCTATGGTTGCTATAGTTACCATTCAAAAGAGCACTGATGTGGAATGGTGAATAAGTTTTCGGGGAATAACGGACACTGTGTCAGCCAATCATATAACAGATATAACTGTATTTCATTTCTCTGGGTGTTCACCTGGAATATGTTTAATGAAGAAACAGACCTCATAGAGAACATCTATGCCACTAAAGACATTAACTGCCTATAAAAAACACTGATGCCACCACAGACAATGTCTGCAGGTAGTGCTTTACTGCATGAAAGCTGTGTGCCCGCGGGCGGGTTGTACCTCTGCCAGCCCCGCCGCCCCGGCCCTTGCCCTGCTGCTTGTTCTGCTGCATGCCCCCACGCCCGCGGCCCTTAGACACCACCTCCTCCTTCACCATGTCGATGATCTCGTCTGGGATACGCAGGTACTTGATGGTGCTGCCTCGGATGTAGCATTCTGGCATCCTCCAAAACTTGTCACCATCCTGCACAGATGCAGACACACACACACTCAGAACCTGTTAGCTTTATACTGCCACCTTTTGGTGAACATAGGTCAGGGTACTTGAGGAGGAGAGGTCTGGAAACTGCAGCATGCATAGAAATTGTTGCCTCTGCCACAAGTGCCACAAGACATTTGTATGCACTGATGACAAGAACAGCACTTCCAAACTAGACCAGAATCAGGTCTTTACCCTGGAGGTGCAGATGACTTCTCTCAGATTGATGTTCATCCAGTTGTCACAGCTAACCAAGTGGCCGTTGTAGGTCTCTCCATTCTTTAACTCCACCAACTGGAAACAATAAAAGCAATAGACTCACATCAGTGTTACCTCACTGAAAATATGAGCACAGTCTTTCAGATTCAGCAGTGCATTACTATACTCTAAAGCGACAGTGGCCTACTAGTTAGGGAGTCAGCTATCCTATACTCACATCCATGGCTGAGATGTCCTTGAGAAAGGCACCTAAGCCAGTTCTACCAGAGAGGGTGGAAGCGGAGCAATGTTCAAAGATCTTTGGTACTACTCTCTGGGGGCAGCAGCCATGGCTGACTACTCACTATGTTTTTATTGCTCCGTGTGTGTGTGTCCACAAACCATGAATTAATCAAATGCAGGACAATAATTTCCCTGCATGGATGACGGATAAATAGTATCTGCGATACCTCCTACCTCCTCCTGGGATGTGAAGTGGACACTGGGGAATCAAAATGTCCACGTACTAGATTTCAACTTAGTATTACATCTGCTTTCATTAGCAGTAATTATGATATCAGTATATGTTAACTTTACCAGTGCTGCCTCTTATAAATCGTACCATATCTCAACTAATTTAACCATAGTTTGATTTTTCTTTTGATGAGCTGTGCGACAATTTAAGGAACGTGTGTAGGCCAACGTGACAGCTCTGATCAAACACGGCCAAGTTTGCCACAACCACATTTCAAATTAACACCGCCGAGTTAAACTGCATGGCTGCACTACCACAGTCACAAGGATAGGAAGTGTGTCGTACCATTGGGTGGTTCTGCGCGGTCTTCAATAAGGATAGGGGTAACTGTTGACGAAAAAAAAACATTTAGATGACAGTGTTTGCCATATGAAACCAACGATGCAGCTAGTTCTTAGCATGGACGGCTAAGATGGTGCCAAGCTAACATGAAGTCATGTATGTAGTATCAGGCTACAGATAGGCTAATTGCATCTAACAATGCGTACACAGCGCACACTATATAAATCGCAAGCATGTATAAATGTTAATGTTTTGCCACCAATTTAATTAAAACGTAAACAATCATGTGTCGGCTTTCACGTTATGGGCTAGCTACTAATGTTAACTACTTAGCCAGTTGAAATTAGCAGGCTAACACACAATTATTCTGCACTCCTCCGAACAAATGCCGTTTGCCCTGTATATTGTGTGTGAAATGCCATTAAATATTGCTTACTTACCATTGCAGAAAGTTAAATTATGTGCTTCTGTCTTGAATAGTCGTTATAATGCACACTGTATCAACTACCTAGAGCTTTGTATTCAGATGCTAGGTAAGTTAACATACACAATCGGAGGTTTATGTACGCATGTGCAGAGCATGGCGCTAGGAAGTTCGTCACCGGAGTGAAAGACCTCGAGCCGAGCTTTCCGTTTATTTTCTTGTGGTTCCAAATTCTGTTTGTGTTCGAATCTAGCTAGCTTACAGGAGTGTAAGTGCTGGGGTTTTCCCTAAGGATCAAGCTATTTGTTACGATAAAAAAGGTTAAATAGTCGGCGGTGGATTTTAGTGTTTAGAACAGTGTTTAGATACAGCAGTGTCTTCCAAACCACTGTCAAGTTGTGAAGATGAGTGTGGAAGCCTATGGGCCGAGTTCTCAGACTCTAACCTTCCTGGATACCGAGGAAACAGAGTTGCTCGGAGCTGATACCCAAGGATCTGAATATGAATTCACTGATTTTACACTTCCTAGTCAAACACAAACTCAAGGCCAAACTCAAAGCCAGCTGGATAATCAGGTTTGTTATATTTCTTTCGTGTGCGTGGTCTTATGTTTGCCTTTCTTTCTCTTCAAATCTAGATTAGCATAAGTGCTTGCTAACAAGCCTTTGACTTATATCGTATCGGTAGCTAACCTAATCTAACACTGCCTCGCATGAACTGTTACGTTAGCTTGCTTGCTGTCCGTTTTATTTAAAGACGAAATGTGAACCCAGTTGGTGTTTAAATGAATTCAAAATGATAACTATCCGCTTGTCAGAAGACAACATTGCGTGGTGCTGTACACAGCCCCGCGCAGCAGGTGAGGTATGCTAGCGAACATTGTTAGCATGTTGCTAGCAAGGCATCATCACCCAGCGAAAGCACATCGCGCCTGCAAGGCTAACGTCGGCTAACAGTAACCAGTACCTGCCGAGAAAGCTTCTGAGAAGCCATGAGTGTTATTTTTTCATTTTGTTTTGAATTGGGCGGTCGAATTCCTTTGTATTCTATAGACATTATGACCACTCTGTTCTTTTCTTTAGGTAAACGGTCCCGACGAGGTTTTACAGAATGGACCCCTTGATGACACTGTTGCTAAAACAAGCCAACTTTTAGCTGAACTCAACTTTGAGGAAGATGAGGAGGATGCTTACTACACCAAGGACCTCCCAGTGCATGCCTGCAGGTCAGGCTTTTTTACTGCATTGTAACACTTTCTAGATATGAATCGGCATGTAGTCTGATGTTCTCATAAAGATCTTTTCAATGGGATCCTTTTTGAAACCATTACCACCAACCGCCACGTTTGTTTTAAAACACCTTGTCATTTCACCTCCATAGTTATTGTGGTATCCACGATCCAGCATGCGTGGTGTACTGCAACACAAGCAAGAAGTGGTTCTGCAATGGCAGAGGCAACACCTCTGGCAGGTACAGTACATGCTAGAGCACAAGTTATTGTCTACAGTAATTCCAGCAGCTACATTTATCTTTGAAATTAATCATTGTGGGTTCTGTGTTTTGCAGTCATATAGTGAACCATCTGGTGAGGGCCAAGTGTAAGGAGGTGACCCTCCACAAGGATGGCCCCTTGGGAGAGACTGTGCTGGAGTGCTACAACTGCGGTTGTCGGAACGTCTTCCTCCTGGGCTTCATCCCAGCCAAGGCCGACTCTGTGGTTGTGCTGCTGTGCAGGTGCGTCTGGAGTGGAGTGATGTTTTGACTGATAGGCTGCACAGTGATGTGTGTCAGTAATGATTACATTGGAGCATTGTGATTTTTTTTCACGTGCAGGCAGCCATGTGCCAGCCAGAGCAGCCTGAAGGACATCAACTGGGACAGCTCTCAGTGGCAGCCACTGATCCAGGACCGCTGCTTCCTGTCCTGGCTGGTGAAGATCCCCTCTGAGCACGAACAGCTGCGGGCACGCCAGATCACCGCTCAGCAGATCAACAAGCTGGAGGAGCTCTGGAAGGTATGGGCGCATTGGAGGTGGTGTTGCTGCTGGGAATGGCTGATGACAGGTCTGACGTCAGGTTGAAAGCGAATCCCATTTGCCTTTTTAATTAAGCCAGTGTTACCTAGGACACCAACATATTCATTGCCATGCAGTAAATTAGTTGGCGGTAAAGTTCTGAATATCATACCGATAATGGTTGGAAATGTGGTCTTCTTGGGTAATCATGATTATGTGTTTGTTGTGTCAGGACAATCCCACTGCCACCCTGGAGGACCTGGAGAAGCCTGGCGTGGACGAGGAGCCTCAGCATGTGCTTCTGCGCTATGAGGACGCCTACCAGTACCAGAATATCTTTGGGCCACTGGTCAAACTGGAGGCGGACTATGACAAAAAACTCAAAGAGTCCCAGGTATGTTGCTCAGAGCTCACGGGCAGAACAGGACAGTATTATACTGTATACTAATGCACACTCAATAGCAAATTACCTCTAGGCCTGTTCTTATGCCCTGGCCCTCTGTCATCAGAAGGAGCTCATAACTGCTCTTCAGGATGCTACTACTTCAAAAGCTTTGACACATACAGTGCAATACTTTTCCTGTTGAATCAGACAGGTGTCTTGAGTTGTAAGCTAACTTCATTGGAAGCTTGTATTAGGTCTTGTAGGTGTTTGTGTCGACGGTGTCAGCCCAGTAGGTCTGAGCTGGAATGTAGAAAAAAGCTGTGCACTGATTGACAGGCTGATTTCCTCTCCACAGACCCAAGACAATATAACTGTCAGGTGGGACCTGGGACTGAATAAAAAGCGGATTGCTTATTTCTCATTACCCAAGACGGATTCAGGTGGTAATTCAGCTCTTTATTGCCTGCTCTCCTTCCTGTGGCTGTGTCTCATGACATCCTGCATCCCACGCATGCCAATCATGCATCACCAGTTTTGTTTTGTGTGTGTGTGTGTGTCAGATCTTGCTTTATGGTGCATGTTTGTGGTTTCTATTTGTAGTATTTGGAAGTGAAAATACTTTTAGGTTTTTGTTGTTTTTCCTTTGTTTACAGGTAGTATTTGTTTAATATTAGATGTTGATTTTTGTTTCACCTGTTTACTGTTTGTTTTATGGTTAGATATGCGGCTGATGCAAGGTGATGAGATCTGTCTGCGGTATAAAGGTGACCTGGCTCCACTTTGGAAAGGGATTGGACACGTCATCAAAGTGCCAGATAGTATCCTTTTAGGCCACAAGGTGTCAAAGCAAAGAATGGGCATGATAACATTTGTAAGGATGTCTCTTAAGCTAATGTTCTAACATTATAGAACTCTAGTCAGATGTTTGTAGTATCTGCAGGGTTTGGGGGGTTGGAGGTGGGTCTAGTAAAAGCCAAAGTCCTTGACCATTTTGCTAAGATTATGGAGATGAGATTGCAATTGAGTTGCGAAGCAGCGTTGGAGCACCCATTGAGGTCACTCACAACTTCCAGGTTGATTTTGTGTGGAAGTCCACCTCTTTTGACCGGTGAGGAGTCTGCTTGGTAGTTTGCATTCTGAATGATTCTTTTCCTGTTCGTGTGGATGTCTCATGACAGCATGTTGTTCTCTGTGTTGACAGGATGCAGAGTGCCCTGAAGACGTTTGCTGTGGACGAGACCTCGGTGTCTGGCTACATCTACCACAAGCTCCTGGGCCATGAGGTGGAGGACGTCATCATCAAGTGCCAACTGCCCAAGCGCTTCACTGCCCAGGGTCTGCCCGATCTCAACCACTCTCAGGTAGCTACTCCACCCAGTCTCACAGACTTTAACACTCTCGGATACCTACCCTGCTTAGGGTCTTGAGCTCTCTTGGGTAACTAGGCTAGCTACTCTACCAGGGTCTTGAGCTCTCTTGGGTAACTAGGCTAGCTACTCTACCAGGGTCTCCACTTTCAGGTAGCTACTCCACCCAGAGTCTCACAGACTTTAACACTCTCGGATACCTACCCTTCCTAGGGTCTCGAGCTCTCTTGGGTAACTAGGCCAGCTATACCAGGGTCTCCACTCTCAGGTAGCCATACTCCCTTTTCACTTTCACTTCAGTCTAGTTGTGTTTAAAGGGATCTGTCAGGTGTTCTCTGTGTGTCTACATACATGGAGATTCAGCTGCTACCTTTAGCATGTCATGGTGTTCATCCATTATTTCCATAGATCAGAACGCCTTGGCTGCTGCTATCCCTAACTTGTGTCTCTGTTTGCTCCAGGTGTATGCAGTGAAGACTGTTCTCCAGCGCCCTCTCAGCCTCATCCAGGGCCCCCCTGGGACCGGCAAAACAGTCACGTCGGCAACCATAGTGTACCACCTGGCTAGGCAGGGCAGTGGGTAAGTGAGGTGTCCATGGGTTTGCCCTCCTTCAGTGGGCTGCACTGGCAGACTCACTGACCCCACAGTATGAAGAAATGCTTCAACTTCAAACCGCAAAGCCTACTGGCAGCACCTCAGTCAAACTTTTCTGTATTCTATCACAGCATGGCTTTCCTGATAGCATTATTTATCAATTTATTTATTTATTTGTACTGAGATTTGAAATCACAAGCAGGTAAAACATCTTTTTATTCAGAGGGCAGTTTAAATATTCTCAACACCCTTTAACCATACACTTGATTCTTTAATGTGCCTGACAGGATCACATAATCACTCTTAACCTTAAAAGGTCAAGGTCAATATGTTGGATAACAGGAGCCACTGTATAGTGTGATGTGAGCTTAAGGCCTTGCCCACTCTACTGAATAGCAGTGGAAGTGTCACACTCACTGTGTTTGTGTGTGTGTATGTATGTGTGTACACTTGTTTACTCATAGCTTTCTCCTCTCCTGCTCTGGAATGTTCCACCTGCGTCATAAGGAACGGCGACACATAAAATTTGAAATATGAGTTTGACCTCTACTGATTTTGTTTAGCCTTTTATTGCAGTACCACTGTGTACACATGTGTGGTTGCTGTAAAAAGGCCCACAACAGCAGAGGATTCCATTTTTGTAACTTTCCAAGTTCAATTTGTAAGGTGTTGTAGGGGAATGTTTAACTGACTTAACTAGTCCATTCAGTTAGCTGTGTGTGTGTGTGAGTACACTGGTGCAGATGATCCACTTGGCCCTGCAGATGTTGTGATGTTGTATGCATGTTGTGATGAAAAAGTCTAACCAGTGATTGTGTGTGTGAGAGATCCAGGCCAGTACTGAGGTGTCTGGCAAGTAACTGTAGTGTGTGTATGTGTGTTAGTGTCTCAGGCCAGTGCTGATGTGTCTAGCTAGTAACTGTGGTGTTTGTGTCTCTCAGGCCAGTGCTGGTGTGTAA
This sequence comes from Tenualosa thibaudeaui, assembly GCA_027481765.1. Classification (NCBI taxonomy): domain Eukaryota; kingdom Metazoa; phylum Chordata; class Actinopteri; order Clupeiformes; family Clupeidae; genus Tenualosa; species Tenualosa thibaudeaui. Next base: position 17,012,806 of record JAIFZK010000023.1, on the reverse strand, counting down.
TTGTAGTGTTTGTGTCTCTCACAGGCCAGTGCTGGTGTGTAATTGTAGTGTTTGTGTCTCTCACAGGCCAGTGCTGGTGTGTAATTGTAGTGTTTGTGTCTCTCACAGGCCAGTGCTGGTGTGCGCTCCCAGTAACATTGCTGTGGACCAGCTGACGGAGAAGATTCACCAGACGGGTCTAAAGGTGGTTAGACTGTGTGCCAAGAGCAGAGAGGCCATCGACTCGCCCGTCTCCTTCCTGGCCCTTCACAACCAGATCCGCAACATGGACAGGTCAGCCACCCTCTCAGTCTTGGCCTCATACAGTACTCTAGTTCACTTCATTCAGCTACATTGCCTCTGAAATTACATTGCTGTGAAATCAGATGTCCGCATATTCGCTTCATACAGTAGCCCTCAGATTGACAGGTCTGTGCTTTTGCCCGAGTTGCACACTGTGTATGTATAAGTACAGTATAAAGCATCTGGTGTATGAGTAAGTAATTTGTTTTTTTGTGTGTGTGTTTGTGTGTGTGTGTTTGTGTTTGTGTGTGTGTGTGTGTGTGTGTGTGTGTGTGTGTGTAGTATGCCAGAGCTGCAGAAGTTGCAGCAGCTGAAGGATGAGACGGGCGAGCTGTCGTCTGCTGATGAGAAGCGCTACCGGGCCCTGAAGCGCACCGCAGAGAGAGAGCTGCTCATGGTGAGTCTGCTTCTCCTACAGGTGCCACTGGGCACTCTGGTCCCTCATAGGACAGACTGTAAACAATTGGGCGTTGTGTGTTCTGAGTGTGTGTCCTTTGTTCTCCACCAGAATGCTGACGTTATCTGTGGCACATGTGTGGGCGCTGGTGACCCTCGCCTGGCCAAGATGCAGTTCCGCTCCATCCTCATCGACGAGAGCACGCAGGCCACAGAGCCTGAGTGCATGGTGCCCGTGGTGCTCGGAGCCAAGCAGGTACGCTCACAATGCCACAGACCAGCAATGGGTAGTAACACACACACACACACACACAGACTGGTACACTCACAATGCTACAGACCAGCAATGGGTAGTAACACACACACACACACACACAGACTGGTACACTCACAATGCTACAGACCAGCAATGGGTAGTAACACACACACACACACAGACTGGTACACTCACAATGCCACAGACCAGCAATGGGTAGTAACACACACACACACACACACACACACAGACTGGTACACTCACAATGCCACAGACCAGCAATGGGTAGTAACACACACACACACACACACACACACACACAGACTGGTACACTCACAATGCCACAGACCAGCAATGGGTAGTAACACACACACAGACTGGTACACTCACAATGCCACAGACCAGCAATGGGTAGTAACACACACACACACACACACACACACAGACTGGTACACTCACAATGCCACAGACCAGCAATGGGTAGTAACACACACACACACACACACACAGACTGGTACACTCACAATGCCACAGACCAGCAATGGGTAGTAACACACAAATAAACTCAAATAAACAGATGTGCATTGTGAAAGTTCCAGAAAAGGTCCTGCGGTTTAAAAGTGCCCATTTTTAAAGTTTCTCTAATGTGTCTCATTTTAGTGTTGAATGAAAATCCAGACTTAGACTCTACTTCCTCAAATAATCAGATTTCCAATGTTAGTTCCAGAAAAAAAGATCCTGCTATTTAAAAGTGTCTTGAGTTGTTTTTGTATTTTCCATAAGCCGTTTCTGTATTGTCCTTATTTCTTTGGTTCCTCCCCAGCTGATCCTGGTTGGGGACCACTGTCAGCTGGGCCCAGTGGTCATGTGCAAGAAGGCGGCAAAGGCGGGCCTGTCCCAGTCTCTGTTTGAGCGGCTGGTGGTTCTGGGGATCCGGCCCATCCGTCTGCAGGTGCAGTACCGCATGCACCCCGCCCTCAGCGCCTTCCCCTCCAACATCTTCTACGAGGGGTCGCTGCAGAATGGCGTCACTGCAGGTACATGGGGCCCATGATGACCAAGGCCTATTTTATTTCCTCTTTCAGTGAAGATTCTAGTGCCTCCATCACTGGTGTTGTGTCTGTATTGGTGTTTAGACACCTGGGCAGGCGTGGTACTGTGACAACATGGGTCTCTCAGACCCAGCACACACACCTCATTATGCCTGTGATGTCTGCTCCAGATAGTGCAGTCAGACTGTGGCTACAGTGTTTTTATTGGGTTCATAGTTTTTAAAATAGGAAACCGTAAGCTCTTAGAAAGGGTGTTTATTGTCTTGACATTAAGCTCTGAGTGGTTTGGCATTGCGCTGTAAGCCTGAAGTTGTTGTTCTGTTGAAGCTGACCGGATGAAGAAGGGTTTTGACTTCCAGTGGCCACAACCAGACAAGCCCATGTTCTTCTACGCAACCCAGGGCCAGGAGGAGATCGCCAGCTCGGGCACCTCCTACCTCAACAGGTGTGTGTGTGTGTGTGTGTGTGTGTGTGTGTGTGTGTGTGTGTGTGTGTGTGTGTGTGTGACAGTACTTCTTATACCATACTTCTTTAGAGTGGGCAACAGCAGGATTTGGGGCATAAGGTGATTGTGTTGTGTCTCACAGGACGGAGGCGTCTAACGTGGAGAAGATCACCACGCGACTCCTGAAGGCAGGCGCCAAGCCCGATCAAATTGGTATCATCACTCCCTACGAGGGTCAAAGGTCGTACCTGGTGCAGTATATGCAGTTCAGTGGCTCTCTCCATACCAAACTCTACCAGGTGCGGCTCTTCTGTTTCGGTGGTGTGTGTGTCCTGAACTAGTAGAGTACATCCCCATGCTGAGCTTGTGTGTGTGTGTGTGTGTGTTATGTTGTGCTGCAGGAAGTGGAGATTGCCAGCGTGGACGCCTTCCAGGGCCGTGAGAAAGACTTCATCATCCTGTCGTGTGTGAGGGCTAATGAGCACCAGGGCATCGGCTTTCTTAATGACCCGCGCCGTCTGAATGTGGCTTTGACCAGAGCAAAGTAAATGTCCTGGAATATATATATATATATATATATATATATATATATATATATATATATATAGCACCACACACACACACACACACACACACAGATGAGGAATATCTCTAGCATGACACAAACACACACACACAGACGAGGAATATCTCTAGCACAGCACACACACACTGACAAGGAATATCTCTAACATGGCACACACACACAAGGAATAGCTGTGTTTTAAGTGTTAATATTTATGAATAATCCAAAAGAAGAGGTTAATTAGAGGAAACAGGAGAAAATAGCCATGCTTTCTGTTTGGTATGACTGCCTGGTTAGGCAATGTGACACTAGGCCTGACGCTTGCGTGTGTGTGTGTGTGTGTGTGTGTGTGTGTGTGTGTGTGTGTGTGTGTGTGTGTGTGTGTGTGTGTGTGTGTGTGTGTGTGTGTGTGTGTGTGTAGATATGGCGTGATAATTGTGGGCAACCCAAAGGCTCTGTCCAAGCAGCCGCTGTGGAACCACCTGTTGAACTACTACAAGGAGCAGAAGGTGCTGGTGGAGGGGCCCCTCAACAACCTGCGCGAGAGCCTGATGCAGTTCAGCAAGCCACGCAAGCTCATCAACACCATCAACCCTGTGAGTTTCATGTCACACAGCACCAGACTAAACTTAATTTACACTCGTCCCGCTCCGTCAGTACACAGACACGCAAGCCCACACGCAGACCCTCTCCAAAATGCTCTCTGAGGGCTGACGGATACCTCCCCAGTTTTCTAACCATCCGTCGAAACGACGCAGGCGCCACGGATAGAGGGGGCGTGTGATTGGTCTGCTCGCTTTGTTTTGGCTTCTTGTTACCTATAGTTAGCAACATGCTAGTTCACAGTGCAAGCTTTGAAAATAATCTTGGACATTTTGGATACAGTGAAAGGATTTTCCGATCGTCCTGTGCCTATGTTTCAATAAAGATTTGAATTCAGCACTTCTTCAGCAGGCATTACTGTGTAGGCAGGTATGTGAGAAGTTCACAAGCTAACAGAACAAGAAAACTTGTAATTTGTTCATAAATAAATATTGTGAATATTTGGCTATTGAGAAGTGCTATGTGTCTATTAGCAACATTAAGATGATGATAGAAAGCCAAACGGCTTTGTATCGGAATGTGGGTAGACTAGTGCCACTTCAACCGGTGTCTGGTGGTGTGTGTGGGTGTACAGTACACGGACACATGTTGGAGAACTGTGAAAGGTAAACCTCTCCGTGAATACAACTGCGTGTCTGTGGATTGATGGTGTTGCACCATAAATTAGGCTGAAGCCACTGTCATTGTTAACGTTTCTACAGTGTTCCCTAGTTATACGAGTAGAAATGGTCTTAAAATCACTATATATTCAATTTCCTCTTATGAGAATGAGTTGGTCTGTTTTTTGTGTGTGTGTGTGATCAGGGAGCACGCTTCATGACCACGGCCATGTATGACGCCAGAGAAGCTCTGATCCCTGGCTCTGCTTACGACCGCAGCAACACAGGTGAGGCCAGTGTGTCACACAAACATCTCACACACTATCTATGGCTGAAGTGTTAAGTGTCACTCTGCTAGATTCTACTACTTTGACTAGATTCCTATTTACCGCTGAATCAAGCAGAAGGGGAAATGATTAGTTGATCAGTTTGTTTTTGATGATCCTTGCTCTGTCGTGAGCAGTACGTGTAGGCCAATGCCTTCCTGTCTTGTCTGTGTCTCCGCTGCCTGAGCAAACCTGTTCCATGTGTTTGCAGGTCGCCCATCGAACATGTACTTCCAGACCCATGACCAGATTGGCATGATTGGTGCAGGTCCCAACCCCATGGCGGCCATGAACATCCCCATCCCCTTCAACCTGATGATGCCCCCCATGCCTCCGCCAGCCTACCTGGGCCAGGCCAATGGCCCCACTGCTGGTAACAACCCCCCCCCCCCCAATGCCACTGTAGAACATAATGAAACTAAATGAATTAATTGTATGAATGAAATGCGGTTTTAACCAATCCAACGGGATTTGAGTGTGAGTGTTTTATTGACTAAAGACCTACAGAGCTGTTGTGGTGTGTGGTGATGTTGGAGAGAAGCTCAGGCTGGTGCTCTGTTCCTAAAGGTCGTGGAGGTCTCAGTAAAGGCAGAGGGGGTCGTGGCGGGCGCCAGAAGGGCCGTGGTGGTGCCAACCATGGTGGCGGGCAGAGCAACATGGGCACCAGTCAGGCCAGCCAGGATGTGGCATCTCAGCCCTTCTCTCAGGGCCCTCTGACCCAGGGCTACATCTCCATGAGCCAGCCCTCACAGATGAGCCAGCCAGGCCTCTCTCAGGCTGAACTCTCACAGGTAAGACACCACCTGAGCTCTCTCACAGGTAAGACACCACCTGAGCTCTCACACAGGTTACTCACCACCTGAGCTCTCACACAGGTTACTCACCACCTGAGCTCTCACACAGGTTACTCACCACCTGAGCTCTCACACAGGTTACTCACCACCTGAGCTCTCACACAGGTTACTCACCACCTGAGCTCTCACACAGGTTACTCACCACCTCAGCTCTCACACAGGTTACTCACCACCTCAGCTCTCACACAGGTAACACAACACCTAAACTATTATAGGCCAAACTCTCAAGTATCTCGCCCACCTGAGCTCTCACAGGTAACTGTCACAGCGTCTCACAATCACAGGTAGCACACACTCGTCTGTCCCAGTATCTCACACTCACAAATAACACACACAGCCTGTGTAGCTACCACAGTCTGGAGTGTATTGAGCTTCCTACTCAGTTAATCATTTCTTTCACTACTCATATGTGTGGATGACATGTCATTCTTGGGAGTTTGTAGTTGTTCGTCTCTTGGCACCACTAAAAAAATTTGCTGTTGTCTTCCAGGACAGCTACTTGGGGGATGAGTTCAAGTCCCAGATGGACGTGGCTTTGTCTCAAGACTCAACCTACCAGGGAGAGCGGGCCTACCAACATGGCGGTGTTACTGGGCTGTCACAGTACTAAAATGTGAGTGCATTGACTTGGGTGGACTAGGTGTAGGGACTTTAGAACTTTATAGAGATGTAAGTAGTTGGTTGATTGTTATGGCCTGCCATGCATTACACCTTTTGTAGACGTGCGTGCGTGTGTGTGTATGTGTGTGTGTGTGTGTGTGTATATATATATATATATATATATATATTATATATATATATATATATATGTTGAGATAATGAAGTGACTATTAGAGCATATTTTTCAGTGCTGGTAGTCATTCAGTTGTGCAGTATGAATGAAGGAGATGAGCTCACACATTTATTTGATGAATTGCTTTCCTGTGAGCCAGCAGTTGAATCACTCTGAAGCCAGTGATGGTTGGAGGATACGTTGTTCCGTTGCCATGGTGACATTCTTGCCTGTTGTTTCTCAGGGTGACTGGATGAGCTTGAGGCGTAAGCAGAGCTTGGTCCGATCAGTATTTTATTCTGGGGAAACACTAAATAAAGAGAACATGGAGACCTGATTTCCTCTGCCACGACAGGAGCACCAATCAGATGGCAGCAGGAGCAGAGACCAACCAATCACAGGAAGGAGGAGGAGCACCAAATGGAAAGAGCCGGAGAGAGAGAAGGGGAACAAACGGCACTGAGGAATGGCTGGCAGCCTGCGGAGAGAGAGAGAGAGAGAGAGAACAGACACAGAAGAGGGTCTGCCGCTCGCTCGGTCTGCCCGCCACAAGTGTGTCCTCTCTGATGCGTGCACAGCTCTCACACCCCCACCCCCCACTCTCAAACTCCTCTCCGGGGGAGACACCAGTGAGCTGGGAAGACGGCAGGGAGGTGGTGCTCTCTTGCTGAGAGAGGGGAGGGCTGAGTGAGCGCACACACACACACAAACACAAACACACACCTGTCCAGGCAGAGAGAGGGGCATGCAGAAGGAGCATCACGCTGACCCAGTAAAGTTTGACCTTCATCTCCCAGCAGACTGGTTGTGAGGCTGCTTGATATTGTGACATGGGTGACTAGAGTCCTGTGAGTGAGAAAGAGAATGGCAAGGTTTGAACTCATATGCAGATCCAGGTTGATCCAATGACCAGTCAGCACATTCATTTTCCAAAATGAGCTGTAAATGACAAAAACAACCTTGAGCTGTGGCCTCAGCGTCATGCCCAGCGTTCAACATTAACCAGCTTTTAGGCCTGGACTGCTGACCACGTTTCAGTGAAAGCGCAGAGCTTCTCAAGTAGATCTCTAGTGAGATGGTTTTAAAGTAAAAGGTGAGATTTTACTCTTGGTATGGACCACTGTAAGTTCCCTGGCCCACATGTGGATTCTCCCCGTCGTGAACCGGCTGGGGAAACACAGCCCAAAACCACACTGAATGTGACTCCTTGCTTCTGCATATAGTGGGCTTTACAAAACATGTCCAGGTTGTTTATCCAATCATTGTCACTATGGTATTTCCCAGCACACCATTTTATTCCCCCGAGTCTTCAAACTGCATTGCCAGATAAGTGATTAGAATCCCCCTCAGACGGTGATTTTCTTGATGCAAGATGAAATTAGAGGATTTGGTGTGGGTTTGTTTTTCACCTGACTCTTTCATGTAATTGCTGTTTTTTCCTTTAAGTGGGGCTGTATAAAAATGAAATGTACCAGAGTTATTTTAAATCATCAAATAAATGTGTGTGCTTAGTTAGAATATGTGACCAGCAGCCTATTCTGAGGCCCTTGGTCTAAGTGCAGCTGGGAAATTAGGTCAGGGTAAGCAGTAGGGCCCATGATTTTAAAAAAAGAAACATAACTTTTACTTTTCTTGTCCTTTCTTCTGTAATGTTATGTTTTTCCCTGATTATTTGATACTCGCTAGACAGATGTGAAAAATTATTGGTCTTCTGTAAGAAACCACAGGGAAGCATTTTGATTCAGCAGCTTCAGGAAGGTTTGAGTATAAACTGACTTGTGCTACACATTTCCCTTCCGGCAGTTTCCTTGGCTCCTTGAGCAGGTTTACTGCTAACGGCACCTCTGGAGTTTCAAACACCACAGTGCACTAGCCACTCTGAGGCCAAGGAGGGAACAGCTGTTTGGGGTCCCATGGTGCTACATTGAAATGAATTGACAATCATGCTGACAGATTTCTCATTTTGGCACATAAATAAAATCTGTATAGGACACTGACAGTTTTACAATCTTGGTATTGGGATGACAAACCATGAAGCCAAGAGTCAAATAGAAGCCATAATGCAAAAACTTTCCATTTTATTATTATTATTGTAAAACTTTTAAAGCATCCTTCCTTGTGCTATTCTGACAGTTGCCCATCACCCTTCCTCTTGTCTCCCAGGAGATGGAGGAAACATTTCCTCATCACTGGTAGTCTGAAGTCCTGTAGAGAGGTGAATTGGGTTCACTATGTACGTGTGTGTGTGTGTTTGTGTAGGCTTTTCACGACTCTGTAATCACATTCCTGTGTGGCTTGTTTTTATTTTTCCCAATAAAGCTGAAGCGCTCACATCCACTCAGATGTCCAGGAGGCATTTTTGAGTCCCTCGGTAGCGGGGAGGGGTTGAGTCCATATTATGGGCTACGAGTCGTGTGTGATTATGTAGCTTCTTTTTTTGTTTTGCCGCTCTTCTGTGCATTGGTCCGAGTTGACTTCCCTCGCTTCTTTTCCTGAATGCTTTTTTGAATTCTTTCTTTGAATTTCTTCTTCTGTTTCTTGATCTTCATGAGTTCATCTTGTCGCTTCTGCTCCATGTCTGGATCCTGTAACATTGTTAGAAACATATCAGAATGCTGCATTGTGAACCTGTCAGATACATGACATCTACTGCCATTATATCTAGATATCAGCTACGGCAGGGACAATTTTGCTTTTTTTGTGCTACCATACTCCATGGGAAATCTCACTTGGATGTTTTGTTTTGTTTTTTGGGGAACCAAAGGCAGATGTGCCAGCCATAATGCGGTCTCTACATATCACCATGGGAACCAACTTGCCTTGCCCTCTAGTATCATCTGCTTCCGTTTATTGATCTCCTTTTTCTCATCAAAGTCTGATGACTCCAGCTTCTAGAAAAGCAAATGCCACAGTTGCTTAGCATATGCACAAAGCACAAAACAATCATCAAACCACAACCTGCTGTTCAGAAAGCATATACGTACGATTTCACACTTGCGCTTGGTGACATTGACTTGTGTTAAAATCTTCAGAACTTCCTTCTCCTCCACAGCGTGCTCCTTCAGCTTGGTCTCTGCAGCGCAAGTTTACCCATTTAGACTTCATTTATCCAGTCAGTATTTATTTAGTGTATAGTTAATATATGAATGCTGGAGGGTCTACGCCATGCATAGTGTCTATCAATTACATATGTTTTGAACAAGACTTGTAGATATATTGTCACTGTTATTATTACAGACTAAAGTGATAGTGAGGCTGAAAGCTATGGTTTAAACTAAAACTTACGGATCTGTTCTTCAATGGCGTTCACCAGATGAATGTCGTACTGCGTCACCAGGGTGACTGCCATGCCATTGCGTCCTGTGCGGAATCAATGCAAATATCACTCTGGGTCAACACCCCCTAGTCTGTGTATGAAGAGAACCCTGGTCAAATAGAACCTTACCTGCACGTGCTGTCCTGCCCACTCTGTGAATGTAGGTTTTGGGCAAGCCTGGAGTATTGTGGTTGATGACCACCTGGACAGTTGGAATATCCAACCCCCTATGACAGTAGAGACACGACAGCATTTATAACCTCTGAGTGAGGAAGCACTCAAGATGAAATTCATACGAAGTAAAACACCAATGCCTCTCTTCTGTCCCTTGGTGCAGAAGAAAGCATTCTTACCTGGCAGCTACGTCAGTAGCTATGAGGATTTTGAAGACATTGGACTTAAATTTTGCAAGATTTGCAAACCGTTGTCTCTAAAAGCAGAAGGAAGATGGATGAGTGTTAGGTGAAACTAATCCCAACTTAAGATTCTTGGTTGAACATTAAACATGCTCACCTGTTTCATCATTGAGTGCAATGAAATGGTTGGGAATTTAAATTCACGGAGCATCATGGTGAGTAGCTGGCAATTCCTGTTTCACCCAAGAGACAAAAAAGGGTCATGAAAAAGATCTAAATTAAAACCTCAGTATTTTGCCATCCAGAATCTTTACTCACTTGCACGTGTTGGTAAAAATGATGATGGACCACTCATCATGTTCATCCTGGAATTTCTGGATGAGGTGAACCAGGTAGGCATCTTTCACCTTCTCTGGCGTAAGGATGTACCTTTGCTCCAACTCCTCCACAGTCCGCACCCTGTTAGACAGTGTGAAAACTGAATTTAACCAAGTAGCCGCTGAAAATGCGATCTTACAATAATTCAGTAATTACACTTTCTGTGGTGGAACTTCCTTGTTTTGAAGCTGCTTGGAACAACCCTGAATTCATTTGCGCTGTATTTCTAACAGTAGCCACACATATTATAGGATGGCCAATGGGCACTACTGTGCCAAAGTGTTTCTGACATTACAATGCACTTGTTTCTTTATATTCCAGAGTTCTATTAGCTGAGTAAAAGCTTGCAGGAGACCAAGAGTCTTACTCTGACTTGCTCTCCCAGAAGAAGGGCCGGTTCATGGCGATGCTTCGCAGCTCCTGCAGTGTGTCTGTGAGGGTGGCGCTGAAGAGCAGAGTCTGGCGTTTGGAGGGCACCACACTCAGGATCACCTCCAGGTCCTTGGTGAAGTCAGTGCAGCCCTGCTCCAGCAGCCTATCAGCCTCATCCATTATCTTAACAGGACAGTGGGCCACAATTAAGTATAGCCTACTTCACAATGTCCACAAATTCCAGCATCTGGACCATGTCAGACTAAAATGTCCTGAAATTATGAGGTAAATCTGTCCAGAATCTTTAAGATGTCAGTATAGTCACACTCACCACACACACAAAGAAACACAGACCAGGGAGGTCTTTTGGTCTTTTGCTGGATACTCACCAAAAATTGAATCTTGCTCATGCTGAATGTATTTGAGCTTCTGATGTGATCTGAAAGTCTTCCTGGAGTAGCAACAACAATGTGTGGCTTCTTGGACAACTCCAAGGCCTGTGCTACCATGTCTGGGAACACAATTTTTGCCTAAATGAATGTACTGTGCTGCAACATCTCGATTTTCTAAATGAATGAGAAGTGAAAGATTACAAAGATTACCCATGCCACCAACAACAATAGTGTCCCGTAAGCCTAAAGGTTTGCCCAGAGCTCGAAACTGCTCAGCAATCTGATATGCCAGCTCCCTACACATACAGACAGACAAAAACACCAAACTCACATCAGACTGAATGCCATGCAACATTATCTCTAAACATCACATATTTAATGCCATTTGTTCAATTAGCTGCCAAAACCCTTAAAATGTACTGGTCAATCAGCTACCATGTTCATCAACACAACATGCATACCACTATATTATGGAAGTAAACATTCTACGTTATATTAATCGAATACTACACACTGCAAGGTCACAACTAATTTAACCTAATGATATTGGGATATGTTGCAGTCGCCTCTGCTGTGCCCTAACCTCAACAAAACGTATGATGCTGACATGGCTGTCAGTGTCTAGAAGGCTGTACAAACCTGGTAGGTGTGAGAACAAGACAAAAGATGCCATAAGGATCCTCAGACAACTTTTGAAGCACCGGGAGGACAAATGCTGCGGTCTTTCCACTGCCGGTTTTGGCACATCCCATACAATCGCGACCTGATGACCAAAGATAGAATATTCATGACAAGACTTCTAATATTCAAGCAGTGGCAAGGCAAGGAGACCGCATCAGCACTAGAATGTGCTCCACCGAAGAGTCCACGAATAAAAACAGCACTGCTCAGTAATCCTCTTTTACAACCACTTTTGTATTCAGTTTATCTGTACTTACCATCTAAAATCGCTGGTATGCAGTTTTCCTGAACAGGAGTTGGTTTGCTAATCCCCATTTGTTTACATTGTTGTATCAGCCAGTCCGATAAACCTAAAGAGGAAAAATCCGCCATTTCCCCCCGCAATATGTAAACTGTTTAATCTATATTCCTACCATTGAATGGTCAAAATAGCTCATTAATTTCTTGATTAAAATACATGGGAACCATATGACAAGCTCCAGAGCTCTTTAACCAGCCTCGTGGCCCTCTACTTCTGTACTGTGTTATTGAGTTGCACACGTCATGGGAGCACATTACTGCCACCAACTGGGCTGGAGTTTGGAGCCACAGTGGCCCATCTTGACAATGGCCCATCTTCCACATCTCGGGAGTTCAGCTAAATATTTAGGTTATTTGGGATGGCATCAACTTAAATAGCATTAAAACTGTATTTCAGCTTCATCAGAAATTCAAGATTACATTTCCTCTTACATCTTTGTTTTCCCCACAGCTTTGTCTCCATAAGCACCCATGCCATCATTTGAATGAGGGCTGATTTCACTTGGCCAGGGGTTTGGAGAACTTTCTGCTAGGGGAAAGATGAATTAATTTCAAGAAAATGGCTCAATTCAAGACTGGCAAACAAGCAGAGGAGGTCATCCTGCTGCTCAACTACAGATATGTTACAGTTACTTTGATCAGTATTATCAGTATCTGACTATTGCACATGATTATTTATTAAATTTGGAAGCATGCTGTAACCATAAAAAATTAACTGATTTTTAAGTTACCTTGATGGTGTGTTTAGCCTATATAGTAAAAAAGGGAAATATAAAGGAAAGGCCTACATCCAAACTCAAATAATTGTTTGTTTTTTATTAGACCTATGTTACCTTATAAAATAGAAAATAAAAAAGGCTTTATGTTCTCAAGGTTCTGTTCTGTAGGTCATTTGTTCCCAGGGTCCTATTCCCTCTCCCTTAGGGCATTTAATGGATAAGTCCGGTTCTAGCCCTAGATATAAACATCAAATACACAAGACTGCCCATAATTACAACACATATGACATGATTTCTGAAGCAGCAGTGATACTACTTTACATTACACACACACATGATGGACATCATGACAACAGAGCACAATGTCATACAGGAGAAAAAGGCTACTGTATCACCGTTGCCCAGACAGTCAGAGAGGAGGAGAAGGTGTTGCTTTGAGTTAAGACTCTTGCCACACCCAAACCACCCCGTGACCCTTTCATTGTGTCCCACACCGATGGCGAAATAAGACAGTACATGTTCAAGTTGCATAAACCAGGGTGGGCGGTTTAGAGTAGCACAATGGGCATAGGGAACTGGGGATCATGGACTCTGAAAATATAGGGCCCTGGGGACACAGGGCCTTGGGATAGGTATATTCCCCAACCAGAGACAGTAGAGGAGCCTATCACCAGTTTGCACACAAATACACTCCATCACAGTTGATGGCAGCAGACTACGCAGCCAGGACCAGCTGGTCGCAGAGTAGAAAGTGAAAGCCAGCGCCTTAGAATTCACAGTTTTACAGAGAAGGCTGTAGATTACCCTCCGTCGCCTGGAAAGAGTCTCGTATTCCACAAAGGCGGTGTCAAAGCGCAAGTAGGCGACTTGCGTGTGATAACGATCGCGTGCAGGGACCTGGCTCACGGAAGCACCATGTCCATTATGTAACTAGAATAACGAATTCATTGTATCGTTGATACGGGGAGCGAGTGGTATTAAATGATCTCCGACTCTTTAATTAAATGGCTGTATGGAGAGAAATGTCAACATCATGGTAAGCAGTCATATTCGCTCATGATGCCCTGTGCAATTTACTTTGTAATCGAAGATGGCGGAGCTAGATGGGGAGTTCTCGAATCGTTCACAGAACAGGTGAGGGTGATATGGAGGGACTTCAGTATGCGAACAAACGTCTTTCGTTCTCACACTTCCTAGAGTAGTTATATGTTATTTATTCACACGAAAATTCTGTTGGGCAACTACATTATTGCCTATTGCCAAAGATTATGGAGAACCAGAGGAGGAGGCGTTCGTGCGTGCGTTGACTGACTGACTGACTGGATCGACGTGTTAGGAATTCCGTGGATATCGTTAGAGACGCGTGGGCGGGTGTACTTATATTCTGTTGGAAATTACGATTTTCTGTCTATTTACAGTGCTGTTTCATTCTCAATCTCTTACCTAACCTTGTAGGTTTCAAATAACATAGCCACATCAATAATGCATGGACTAACGATTAGTCTAACGTTAATGTTGCCCCGTGTTTTGCAGCGCATTCATACACATTTGTGATGCATTTTGCTTTCTAATTACATAGCCTACTAGACTACTTGAACTAAATTCATTGAAGTGGCATGTGGCTCAAGGCAACATGCAATTATAAGAGTTCATACCTTTGAATAAACGAAAGCATAAACTTGAACATTTTAGAATTGACCTTGTCACATGGACTGGACTTTCGCTCCTCCGGTTGAGAATAGTAACGTTAGGCTCCATCACACACGGGCCGACCGGGTCTGTGCGTATACAAGATATGTTCCAAACTGATGAATAATTTAGGTGACTTGGCAGTTGAAAGTTTAGTGTTGATGTCTGTTCTGAGAAGGAAGCCGGAGACAAAAATAGATCGGGTTTGTGTCTAGAAAGGTGCTGTTTAGAAAATTTGGTAAGAAAATTCTGATCATATTAGTGTTCTGCTTTCTTTTGCAGTATGGCTAACAAGAATAGCACCCTGCGTTGCACGTTTTCCGCTCCCACACACAGTACCACCCTCTTACAGGGCTTGTCAGCCCTGCGGGAACAAGGGCAACTCCTGGACGTTGTCCTGGCCATCAACGAGGAGCGCTTTCAAGTGCATAAGGCAGTGCTTGCCTCCTGCAGTGACTACTTCCGGTGAGATAGGAAGTTTTGCTATTAGGGAGAAGTCCCCTTAAAATATCCTCAATGTCCTGTTTTATTTCCTATCAACATATGTCATTATTGTATTATATAACGCTATAACATATTCTCAAGCAACACTAAGGCATACATTAAACAACACTATGACATGTTAATCCACCACAGTGTTTGTGTGTGTGTGTGTGTTTGTTTGTGTGTGTGTGTGTGTGTATGTTTCTAGTTTAAATTGCACATTTGGTGTCTGGTGAAACGCAATTTCAGTCCTCTGTGTAATGCCTGTTACATAGTGAATTGACAATAAAGTATACTTTTTTTTTTTACTTTTGACTGTGCTGTTTTCTCTCTGTCCCTCTGCCATCTCCTCCTTCCTCCCGCTCTACTTCTCTCTTGCCACCACACCTTGTCCCGTCCCTCTGGACCCACCCCACAGAGCTATGTTCACCGGAGGCATGAAAGAATCAAAGCAGGATACCATTGAGCTGAAGGGCCTCTCTGCTCGGGGACTGAAGCACATCATTGACTTTGCGTACAGCTCGGAGGTCACCTTGGACCTGGACTGCATTCAGGATGTGCTGGGGGCGGCCGTGTTTCTGCAGATGGTGCCAGTGGTGGAGCTGTGTGAGGAGTTCCTCAAGTCGGCCATGAGCGTGGAGACTTGCCTAAACATCGGCCAGATGGCCACCACCTTCAGCCTGTCCTCCCTCAAGGAGTCGGTGGACACCTTCACCTTCCGTCACTTTCTGCAGATCTCCCAAGAGGATGACTTCCTCCACATCCCCATGGAGCGCCTGGTCTTCTTCCTGCAGAGCAACAAGCTCAAGAACTGCCAGGAGGTGGAGCTGTTTCAGGCGGCCATACGCTGGCTGCAGCACGAGGAGCCGCGTCGGGCGACCGCCAGCGAGGTGCTCCGTCACATCCGTTTCCCCCTTATGCGCTCCTCCGAGCTTGTGGACAGCGTGCAGACGGTGGATATCATGGTGGAGGACGTGCTGTGCAGGGAGTACCTGCTTGAGGCCTTGAACTACCAGATCCTTCCACTCCGGCAGCACAAGATGCAGTCGGTGCGCACCACCATCCGCTCAGACGTGGTGTCCCTCATCACTTTCGGAGGGACGCCCTACACTGATAACGACCGTACGGTCAGCAGCAAGGTGTTCTTCCTCCCGGACGCTGCCGCACGGCAGTTCAAAGAGCTGGCGGAGATGGAGACGGGCTGTAGCCACGCATGTGTGGCCGTCCTGGACAACTTTGTGTACGTGGTGGGCGGGCAGCACCTGCAGTACCGCAGTGGCGAGGGAGCCATGGATGCCTCCTTCCGCTACGACCCGCACCTCAGCCAGTGGCTGCGCATCCAACCCATGCAGGAGAGTCGCATCCAGTTCCAGCTCAATGTCCTGCAGGGCCAGCTCTTCGCCACTGGGGGGCGCAACCGCTCGGGAAGCCTGTCCTCTGTGGAGTGCTACTGCCCCAAGAAGAACGAGTGGATGTACGTGGAGCCCATGAAGCGCCGCATCTGGGGTCACGCAGGCACCACCTGTCAGGACAGGTTGTACGTGTCGGGCGGGTACGGTGTCTCCGTGGAGGACAAGAAGACGCTGCACTGCTACAACCCTGCCGCTGACCAATGGGACTTCAAGGCCCCCATGAACGAGCCCCGGGTCCTGCACGCTATGATCAGCGTTAGTGACCGCATCTACGCCCTGGGCGGCCGCATGGACCACGCGGACCGCTGCTTCGACGTGCTGGCGGTGGAGTACTACATCCCCGACACGGACCAGTGGACGACCGTCAGCCCCATGCGAGCCGGCCAGTCAGAGGCTGGCTGCTGTCTCCTGGGAAAAAAGATCTACATTGTGGGCGGCTACAACTGGCATCTGAACAATGTAACGAGCATCGTCCAAGTGTATAACACGCAGACGGACGAGTGGGAGAGAGACCTGCACTTCCCAGAGTCCTTTGCGGGAATTGCGTGTACGCCCATCATACTCCCACAAACCACCACTCAGCGATGAGCTCCTCTGGAGAAAACACACAGGAGAGGGGTTTAGAGGTTCAGCCTTACCCACAAACAAACACTGAGGACTGGGCTGTCCCCCACCCCAGCCCCCTCCCCCGACTCCTCTATTAGGCTCTGGTTCTAGACCGAAACTGTGCAGACAACTCTCAGGACCCTCCATAGCTAGTGTGTCTGAGAGTGAGGCAAGGTGATGGAGCAACTTCTCTTCTGAGTGAATGTAACTTTCAGGTGCATTAGGGCCGTCAAGGAAACACTGTCTTGTGTTCTTGTCTCTGTGTGCTACATTACGGTACACAACTCACTGTGTCAGTGTGTGAGTGTGTGTGTGTGTGTGTGTTTGTCTAAATGGTCCTGATGCGATAAGGTGCCTGCCAATATGAACAGCTTAAACAGCAACCATTTCCAGATCAGTCTCTTACAGGTGTCAGGTTCTTGCAAAAGGGTGCTGGGCTCACATCCTCCTCCTCAAGTAGCTGTAAGAAATATCATGGGTTCAAATGAAGTAATGATTGTAACAGTATCTCTCAAAGCTCATGTACCTTCAGTTTAGCACAGTGTATATTGTATGTGGTTCCCTCATTAGTTTTCATGTCATGTGTGAACACAAGTCTCTGAGATGGTGGCCCCAGACAGCTGAACACCAGAGCTGGGAAATGCTTCCCAGCGCTAATCAAACAGGTAGCACTACATCTAATTCATAGTGTGCACTACAGTAATGAAGAGCTCTGGTGCCTGAGTAGAACCGAAGGGCAAAGGCAAAAGCCTTTCAAGCTTTTTTAAATGTTGAGGTGACATAAAATTAAGACCTTTATTTACACTTTTATTTTTAAGCACAACATTTGACTCTTAAACATGTAGAAGGTTTCACCATGTTGCCTTGGTTTGTGCATTTTAAGTCTTATTTAAGTGGTATTAGCCTGATTGCTGTTGCATTGCATGACCCTTGAGAAAGCACATTACATTTCCCTGATGCATTTGAAGTCTTATAAGAGAAGAGAATGTGCTGCTGATCACACAGTACTTGCACCTGATCATGAAGATGTCTTAAAGCTAAAGTGACGTTTTTTTTTTTGTAAGCTTGCGCATCATGATTTAAATATCCAGGCCTGAGTGACTGTATTGCGGCTTATTGGTGACTTATTATATATTTTCTTGCTTCATTGATCCATTCCTGTCTTTCTTTTCTGTCTAAATGTCTTGGAAGAAGTAGTCTGGCTGACAACTCCAAACACCAACAATGGATTGTAAGTTTGATTCTGTTTGTTATTGCTTTACTGTGTGTTTTATTTTTTTTTTTTTATTTGACCTATCTTTGTGAAAATCATTTACATTCCATTAAAACACTCCCTTTTACCCAGGGAGAGTTTTCTGTTTCAGGTTAAAACATCCTCACTTTCTGTTTAAGACACAACTAACTTAACTAATTTACCATCCTCTGGGACCAGACAAAAGAACTTCAACATGAACTGGACTGAAGTAGACCAAATGAATTATTCTCAGGCCCAGTATTGGTGGCAACTGCTAAAGATGGCTTCTGAACCTCTAACCACATAATAAGTTTAATAATACTAGCATCCAATAGGTCCCTACGTCTGTCAGCAAAATAAAGAGCCCTTCATTGTACTAAAACTATGCTGTTCATCAGAATGTTTGCATTCTGACAGCTTTGCACGAGAGGCCCCAAATACATATTTTTGCTTTGTCCACAGGGACATGACAGACCAGAGATAGGATTTGCCTCCTAGATTTAATTTTAGTATCCATTGCTTTTGAGTGGATGGCACACAGCTTGGACTGCCTGGGTGACAGTCACACCAGACTTCTTTGTTCCAAGGAGAGCTTTATAAGCTATTTTTGCTGTATGACTTGACTACTTTTAAAATGATTCTGTTGAAAATGAATTTGCATGTGCACTTTTAATTCCAAACAGTATGTCTGTTGTTTACGTGAGCCTGCTTTTGTCCCCACCAAAACATGGGATGAGATGGAGGGAGAAACTACAATAGGAATGGATTGAGGCAGAGCTGTTGTAGATTTCCTAATAGGCATCATTTGAGTGCTGTGGTGTTACTACATTGAATGTAGGAGTCTAAACTCCCGTCTAGTCCTCCTGTCCACTTGTCTGTCAAACCTCCTCCATTCTGCTCCTAAAGGGTTGTAAGCAACAAAACACTATGTGACATTGAATGTTCTGGACTTGTTGAAACTTTTACTGTTCTGTTGTCTATTTGTTTATTTGTGTTTTTTTGTTTATCACTTGCCTAAAGGAAATCTTGGTGTGTTTCAAAAAAGCTTTATTTGTGGTTAAAATAAAATTTTGTTGAAACTTAATACATGTGATTTGATGAGTGTGTTAATCCTAGACTATGAAGGTGGATGGGCAGAGAATCTGCAAACAACACTGCTACTACTACTACCAACACTATCCCCCCTGATGGCAGACTAATGGCTTCTTTTCATTACTATGCCCTATCCACAAGTTTCCTGAGGTGGTTACCGGGGAATGTGGGCATAACCTCCAGTCAATAAGCTTAACAAGTACTGTAGGCCGCCAGTATGTGAGGCCGTTACATCCAAAACTACAACTGATTGGCCATGGCCAAACTGGAAGTGTTGCCCATGTCACCTCTAAGCATCATGGGACTTGTGGATAGAAAAATCAACATGCACACACATACACACACAGGGCCTATGTAAAAAAAATGCACAATGCTTTCTCCAAACTAATCATTAGATCAAAGAGCTTCCCAGGAATTACACATACAATCAAACATAAAGTTAAAAAAGTTTTTTAATGGGCAATTGTGCACAAATATCTGACAATAGAGTCATATATGACGTAATTGCTAGGTCATAGTAGTCGTGGTTGCTATTCTGATTACTACTGGAATCATGTTAGTTGCCATGTTGGTTGCTAGGTTATCATTGTTGAGGTGGTTGCAATAGCACACAATTGCATTTGTGCAAATCCAAAAATTGAAAAATTGAAAATTGAATTGAAAAGAACACGCACATGTTGTTAATAATGTGCATTATTTGCTTAAGATCCTATTTGAAAGCATTGTATGACAAACTTCAGAAGAAACAGTAACACTTTACATGTTTTAAAATGCCATCACTGAATAATGGTGATATTAATGTAGGACAAATGTTAGGACTAAAAGGTAGATTGTAAGACGCAAGTGGTGGCTGTTTTGGTGTTGTTGGAGATGGTTGGATGCAGCTGTTAAACTTCTAATTGGTAAAAATGTTTCACTAGTTGAACTGATGCGGCTGTGACATATTGCTCCTGCAGTGACATAATATTGACAGTTGCTTAACAAGTTGTTCATTGTTTTAATCAATTTGTCTGATGTGGTTTATTGTATTTCAAGGGTATTAAACCATTAATAACTGATTAAAAATGTTTCAGTAGTTGAACTGGTGGAGATGGTTGGATATTGTTCAAGCAGTGACATTATGGTAAATGATGTTGGTTACTATGATGGTTGCTGGGTTGTCATTGTGGAAGTGGTTGCCAGGAAGCAGCAAGGGCACTTGAGGTGGTTGCTATGCTGTTGCTAGGGCAGTTATGGTAGTTGCTATGCTGGTTGCTGGGTTAATTAAGAAAGCAGTTGATTTGTTTGATAGTTTGATCATTACAGACTGCAGAAAGAACTGTGGATTGTTTACAGTGGAGAGTATGTAGTTAGGGAGACAACAATGGGAAACAGAATTCATATAGAATTCCAAAGTTCCACCATTCATTTTCATGGAGATTTTTCACTCGTTCACTCGTATAAAAGTCACCATTTGTACACCCTACGCAACAATGGTTGAATGAAGTTTGTATGTTAAACCGTTCATTATTCTCACAAATTTGCTGGAAGAATAAGAAAAAAGGAAAGAAGCCAACAAATAGCAATGTAATACAAAATAGAATAACTAAATACAAAGCATAGCTCTCCACGCACTGTAGTTAATGAAACAAGCTCTAGAACCAGCCTCTAGTTCAAGATGACTAAACGTTTTATGAACTTATGAACCACTGAACTTGGCCCAAGACGGTGAATTCCACATACCAAGACACCACTCATTCTCCTAAACAAGCCCTGGGGAATAGAAAACCACTTAAGTGTGTGTGTATGTGTGTGTGTATCAGTAGGCCCTTTCACACACTGATTATAACCCCGCGATTATAACCTGGGGTTCACTCATACTGGCAATTGACCCGCCTCGAACCCTAGTATTAAAGCCGAGGTGTGTTCAGTGTGAAAGCTAAGCCAAATCTGATCCAGGGTTACCTGAGCGACAATGTATCATGAGTGCAACCCTCTGTTTACAAATGCTTTTGCTGAGGTGGTGTATCATAACGTTATATTTTTTTCCAACAACACCTGCAGTACACAGAAAACTGCTTTCCCTTACATGGCCCAGCTTTATCAATAATCCATATTCATATTATTTCCACCATTGCCTGTATTTCAGTCATATAGACATCAACTACAGACCAGCAGATTGCTTTGCTAATAGATTTGTTTATGCTTTCTACAGAAAATATCATAACCATATATGGCTCAGCAGAGTTCCCTCTACTGGCTACCCTACACAACTCTCCTAACTCCTCTCCCAACACAGGAACACAGCTTTAGACAGATAATACGCCTTGTCTTCACACTGCTCGACCCACCATGAACTCACAGTTTCGGTCCCCGGAATGTACCGGATTCCAACATGAAAAGGACTAGTGTGTGTGAATGTGAAACTTCTCAAGACACAAAAGTTAAGAGTTGCAGGTTTAGGCCAACCCCTCAACTTGTCAGTGTCCTTGAGGAAGACACTTAGGGTTTATTCATCACACAAAGGTTTTGTGTGATGAATGAACCCCATGGGTCTGCACATAGAGCTCCAAAATAGAATTTGGAGATTGCAATGTTGCTCATGGTACAAAAAAATGAAATTGAAGAAATACTTTGGAGCTGTGCATTGTGTAGAATTTGTATGCCTTAGCATATTTGCATTGCACTTGACGCTTTATACATACAGTAGGCACACACAAGTTTGCTCTTCTCTGAGGCCTCTCCGATTGCAGGTATTATGTCTGTTCAACTACAGGAGATAAAATACATTTCTATTAACCTTCACATTTTAAGGCTTTGTAGGGACAGCAAACACGTGTGCTGAATTATTCCTAAGTTTAGGCAAACCTTGGCGACCTAACATTGCATGGTCAATTTGAAATTGTTAGCATTATTATAGGTAGCTGAATTTCAGAGGTAGGCTATTTCAGAATAAAGCCAAATGCGAGAGTGATCAAACTTTGTTATATCACTGTTGTAGACATTGCAAATTTTCAAACCCGTGGCAATGCAAGTTTCATTCATAAAATGTCCATGGAACTTCAAAATCCATCATTCTGCGCGTCATGACGACGCCCAGTCCTGCTCACGTGTTACGCACTGTTCTGTTTTGGAGAAGAACGGAAGATGGCGACCTCAAATAATCCACGAAAATTTAGCGAGAAAATCGCTTTACACAATCAGAAACAGGCTGAAGAGACAGCTGCCTTTGAAGAGGTCATGAAGGATCTCAACATAACTAGAGCTGCACGGGTATGCGTATTTACTTACGGACGTTGTCGCAGGCGTGCTACCATACGTTGCAACATTAAAATAACCAGGGACAGCTATCCGTGCCAAGCCAGTATGCCAACGGTAGCTTCCTAGATAGGTCTGTAGGCTACCCTGAATAACGGTGGCACATTACTATTAAGGCAACTAGGTTAACAAAACAGGTGTGTCATGTCATTCATTGTTTGTTTTTAACTAGACGGTTGTTAACTAATCGGTACTGTGGACAAACATACAATGCGTTTTCACAAGTGTAAACCGATGCTTCAAAAATCCTTGCCAGCGAGTTCACCTGCTATCATCTTGCTAGCTTAGTGTCGGCATATATGTTGACTAATCGCAAATCAAAGATACCATGTTATGATAGCACCTTGTTGCCAGTTCTGCTCCCATCTCAATATTGTTTTTTATTTCCATAAATGTATTAGTCAATAATCTACAATGCTTACAATATTTATTTTCTAGTACATTAATTTAGAACGGTAGGCTATTGATGTTATTTTAAAGTTATTTAAACTATGACATGCTATCTAAACCTGGAATTACATGCGATGACTGGATGTTACATTATTGAATACGTTTGCTTAATTTTCCTCATAAGATCGAAGTTATCCCTCATAGTAAAATAAAAACTCTATGGCCAGACGTTTGAGGCAAATCAATCTCAAATGCACGATGTTTCTCATCTCAGAGATGTTGCTCTTTCGCAAACGTAGCAGACACGTGAACAGTGGTATGTTGGGCAGTTCAAGGCTGGCGCTTGATTTCATTTCACTCAGTGGCTGGCAGGGCCGCCTTAGGTGGTTTGCCGTAGCCTGCCCTCTAGGCCTGCTTTATACCGTTGTTTAGTCTGTTAAAACATTTGCAAGTAGGTGTTTGTTTGCACTATAAAAACAGGTGATTTACAAAATGTATCGAGAGACGTTCTTCAAACCTGTCACCGGGAAGCGCTCATCATGTGAATTTCATATCACCTCTGAATGTCATGACCAAATGCTCTGTTGACTGCTCTCCCTTTTCTTTTCCAAGTTTAGATTTTTAGTTGCTTTGCATTTTGAGTCCTTCACATCTGTTGGCCTAAATGCATCCTACACCATTGACCTCATTATCAGTCGGTCTCATTGAAGTTCTGGTACTATTGCAACCTCTCCACCGAATTGGCAGACTTGGCCAGATTGACTGGCTGCCTGGCTGCCTGGCTTTAGAATTAGAAGCCATTTAGATTTAGATCAAAGAGTGGATTTGAAGCCCCATGGAAGTTTCTTGAGTGTGAAATGACTGATGATGCCTTAAGCCTGTTCTCAATGCCTTGCTTACTGCAGCAAGAAGCCTGAAGCCCCCCCCCCACCCACACACAAACACACACACCTTTAGGTCTCTTAAAGGAGAAATCTGGTGTGAATCAGTTGATTGAGGTCACTGAGTGCTGTTGGTCGGAAAAAGAACAAGAAAATTTGATGTAACACACACTGAATAGTGAACCAGCAGCTAATATTTAGCGAATGGGGCATAGAAGCTCACCTTCAGTTTCATTTTCTTATGCCCTATTCAGTTAATGTTAGCTGACGGCTTGCTCTTTGGTCTATGTTGTATCAAATTTCTTGTTTTTTTTTTCCTACAGATAGCACTCTGTGACCTCAAACAACAGGGCTATGGATTAAATCTGGATTTCTCCTTTAAAGTAGTCCTCCACCTCATGGCCCCCTCATTCATCTTGCTCACTCATTGACACCCATTCTGCATTCTGCAGTCATTCATGCAGTTTTACTTTGCACAGTTGCAGTTACAGAAGACCGAGTATTTGCAACTAGGGCAGAATCGTGGTCAGTGCTATGGAGGTTCACTGCCCAATGTCAATCAGATTGGAAATAGCAACACTGACCTGCCTTTTCAGGTGAGCTTCTAGAACTTTCTCACTTCCCCAAACTGTTCTCTTTCAAATGCTGTGTTCGAAAGGGTGAAGTTCACAAGTAGTTGCAAGATGTCTGGATAGTTTGGCTAGTTGTAGTTGCTGAAAGTACAAGTAAGGCATTGCCTTTATTTAATGTAAAGTAGCTGTGTACATAATTTTTTACCAACTTACAAATTCAAAGGTTATTTTTCCTAAATGCATGAGTGCTGAAGCAGAGTGAGACATCTTCTTCATCAGAAAGGAGAAGAGTCATGTCACACTGTGCCACAGTAGTGGGAAACAGGTAACCACAAGCGGGACAAACTGACAATGCCATTGCTTCCTACTTCATTGCTTTCCATTGGTTAAACATTTGCAAGACTGTGAGGCAGAGAATATTCATTGCTTTTGAGCTTGCTTATTTTGGCCCATCTCTGACCCCCTGTTCAGAAACATTTAGAGGAAGCAGATATGTGAGGTCTGTTGAAAGTTTTGAAGTGTGCTCACTCCTGGCAGAACTCTTTTCAGACTAACGCCTTGGACACCAGTCGGACCACGCGCCACCACGGCCTTGTTGATCGGGTCTACCGTGACCGCAACCGAATCAGCTCCCCACACCGCCGGCCTCTCACAGTGGACAAACATGGACGCCAGATATCCTTCAAAACTATTCAATGTCCCCACATTTGCAATAATAGAATTTTGTTTTCAGAAATGTACACATTATGTGCCTAGTTTGAGAAGGTCACACTAGAACTTGCTGGACATTGTTTGAGTGATGTGGCGTTGACCCTGCTGTTTAGACGTTACAGTGGGGGTGTTCATTGGGTTGTGTATTTGTGATGGATGAGCTAAAGCTAAAGACATGAACCCCAGGTAGAAAGGGCAGATTTGGAATTCATGTAGTTCCTGGACTTGTGAGTTTTAAACGTAGACTTGTGTGTTAGTGTGTGTTTTTGTGTGTTTGTGTGTGTGTGTTGTTGTGCCTTAACTGTGAGTATCACATTGACAGCTGTCCTTACGGCTCTGTGTATCTCTCCCCTCCGCCTGACACCAGTTGGAGGAGGTGAGACTACAGAGGGATCTCATGCTGTCTGCACTCTCCTCTTGTGTCTGTGCACCTTACACTGTCCAACCCTTCTCTCTCTCTCTCTCTCTCTCTCTCTGTCTGTCTTTGTTTCACTCTCTCTTGCTCTCTCTCTCTCTCTTTCTCTCCGTTTCTGTCTGTCTCTTGTCTCTGTCTCTCTCCCTCTCTCTCTTCTCTGTTTCCTTTCTCATCTCTTGCACTATTCTCTCTCTGTCTCTCTTTGCTTTGCTCTCTCTTGCTCTCTCTCTCTCTCTCTCTTTCTTGTCTTTTTCCTTTCTCATATCTCTTGCATATTTTTCATCTCTCTCTCTCTCTCTCTCTCTCTCTTTGTCTCTCTTTCTCTCTCTTCCCCCCTGGTCATCTCTGTTGTTTTCTCTTTTTTTCTCACTGTCATTGAATCAAATCAAATAAAATAAAGTGATACTTTATTGGCATTGCTGAACAAAGTCATAGTTGTTCAAACTTAACATAGTGGAGAAGTCCATTTATATAAACAAGGCAGTACTGATAGAGAGGACAAAAGATGCTAATAGCTAGTAGTAGAGCAAGCAATCGGTGCTGTTTAAATCAAGAGCAACAAATATACCTTCTGGGTAACTCTACCAGCATATATGTGTCCTTACATCTGCTGAGTTCCTTTGGCTTGCAGCACAAGTGACTGTAATTGTGTGGAACTATCCTCTTGTTCCTCAGGACGAATTCAGACTCAGCTTTACACCAGAGCGCCATGACCCCTCCCTCTCAGGAGTCCTTTGCTGGGGGCTCTCAGGAGCTGCAGCCAAAGAGAGGTTTGGACTCTGCACCAGCTCTTCACACACACTTCTTTCACATCCACAGCTTACATGGCCACTTGTTGCCTCTCCAACTAAGAGGTTTGCACAGGTTCAGTCACCCCTCTCCCACTTACATGATTGCTTATGACTTATGTCTATTACTTATACTTGATGCATGATTGCTTATTACTCTAAGACCGTTTGCTTGAAGTGTTGAGGTTGATTCATCAGCACAGTATAAGAAGGTCATCATGACTCACGTGTGAAGGCATATGGGAAATGTAGTTTTGTCACAGGCCCATTGACCCTGTGGCTTACGCCAGACCTGATGAATGTAGATGGGAATGTTTGGCACTGTTCTTTATGTGTGGCAACGCTGTAATGTTCTATGTTCACAACATGTGGCACTACTGTCATGTTCTGTGTTCTCTATGTGTGGCACTACTGTAATGTTCTCTGTGTTCTATGTTTGGCACTGCTCTAATGTTCTTTGTTCTCTACATGTCTCAGTTCTTCTCCTCGCCGCGCCTGGGACAGACGAGACAGACACAGACATGGACAAAGACGGACAAAAGGAGGGCTGGGATGAGAAGAAGGTAGAGAGACTTTCTTACCCCCCCACCAACACACACACACACACACACACAGACAGACACCCCCCCCCCCCCGACCTGTCCAAGGCCACTACACCTAACTAACTGTCCTGTTTTGATTATTCTAGAATGGAGCGTCGCGGCCTAAGTCTTGTGAAGTCCCAGGCATCAAGTGAGTGTTCCTCTCTTTCACACAGACAGTCACTCAGGACACGGACACACACACACACACATACACACACAGTGTCACGCAGGACATGGATCTCATATGTGTCTGGGGGATGGTTCAGTTTTTTTCGTTATTCTTACCTCTTATGATATTGCTTTATTTCTCTCTCTCTCTCTCTGTTCTCTTCTCTTCTCTCTCTGTCACTATCCCTCTCTCTCTCCTCTCTTCCTCTCTCTCTCTGTCTTTGCTTGCTCAGTATATTCCCATCGCCAGATCAGGAGCTCAACGCGTCTCTCGCCCCAGCGACCCACAACACAGGGGGTTCTCTGCCCGACCTGACCAACATCCAATTCCCAGCGCCTCTGTCCACCCCTCTGGATGCAGACAACACCACGTCCTTCCCCTCGCTCAGCTCATCCAGCAGCGCGGGCAACCTGTCCACCAACCTCAACCACCTGGGCCTGGGCACCGTCAGCCCTGGTAAACACGCTGACCATCCCACAACACGCCCCCAGCACACAGTACCAGCACTGCCCATTACTGTCAGCCAACTGGGCAAAGTCAGCCCTGATAAACACGCAACCAACATGCCAGCTGCACCCGCACTAGTAACACAGTGCCAACACCGTCCACTAGCTTCAGCCCTAATAAACACCATAGGATAGCTCCAAAACCATACACACACACACACACACATACACACCACACACAAACACTCAAACCACTCTGTACTCCCTATCATGCTCAGGTCCAGATGCCCATAAGGAGGTATTGGGATAAATTCTGACCTGCGGTCCTGCTAGCAGCCCCCAGCTAATGGAAACTGGGCCGGCACAAACCAGCTTCTGTATGCTTAAAGGAACATGACAATGTTTTGGTAAATGAGTTTACCTGTAGCCTACACTAGGCCTCTTTAGTAATTTCGTTTATTTGTAGACTACCCTAGGTCCTTTTGGAATTATCTGTCCAATCTTTTTGCACTGTCCACTTTACCTGGAACTCGTTGGAAAAGGTTGTGAGGTCAAGGAATGATGTAAAGGTGAACTCATTAGCACTCTTAGAGGAAACCACAATTTGAGGAGAATCCAAATCCACTTCCACTTAAGGGCAGGCAAGTGTTATTGATCTGTGTCAAGTTGATTTGGTTGTTGTTTCATAGCGCAAGGAATTGTGGGTCGTTTTTTGCCTCCTTACGCATTCACTCCTTCCATGTGGGAGGTTTGGATAGAAATATTGAAGCACCTTTCCTTTCAGAGAAGCCAAAGGGCCAGTACTACAAAATATTTCAGGGTCGTTTCATTAGGATGGAACCAAAAAAAGACAGTTTCGAAAGCAGCAGTAGTTAGATTAGATGATACAGTTCAATTTAAATTGTCTCTGGCCAATTCCTCCCCGAATCCATAGAGGGAGCTGTAAGCTAACTGCTCCCAAAGCTGTGACAGGTTCCATTAATGTATGACAATACTTAGCTTGATTTACGCTGTAAGACTAGGTACTGCACACACACACACTTTGAAGTGAATAGTCTCACCCAGCTCTTGGTTAGTCTGCAGATGAGCTAACTCCCCAAAAAAGCTAGCGTCTCCCATAAACAAGTAAACAACAAGGACACAGACGGTTAAAGGGACATCCTGGAGTTGCCGGTGGTGGTGCCTTCACTGGTTTGCATCAGCTGCCGTTATTTGTTTTCTAGTCCGTGTTGTACGAAATTCTGACCTTCTTTTTCCTTCCAATAGCACTCTGTGATCTTAGGGCTGTGCGCTGGTTTGAGCTGGAGTATTCCTTTGAGGCAGGGAGTCAGTGGAGATTAAGATTAAGAAGGATTAGGAATCATTGATTCTTCATTCTTATTCATTACATTTGTTTATACCTTGTCAGTCTTAAAGCAGTGTGTGTATCTTAGCAGCGCCACAAGGCAATTCTATTGTAAATGACACTGTATAAATGTAATAGAGTTTAATAGAATTGAATTATCAGTGTGTAAGCAGTGTGTGTGTGTGTGTGTGTCTGCAGGCATGAGCAGTCCCCAGGCTGCCATGAGCATCAGTCAGCGGGGCGGTCAGCCTACAATCATCCCCCTCAGTCTCAGCACCGACTCCCAGCAGCAACAGCAGCAGCAAACACCACAGCAACAGCAGCTCTCACCTACTCTCTCGCCACAAATCACGCAGGTACACACACACACGCACGCACACACACACACACACACACACACGTTTCATACACAGGGTCTGGAAATTTAGTAATGAGATTTGATTGCTTTCTTAAGGTGTTTAAGTTGAAGCCCTTGACTAATAGCATTCTAGCTCCGCATATCTCAAATTGGAATCAAACACTGGGGACTGGAGACTGGACTTGACTACAACACTGGAAGCCAGTCAGTACAGAGTCAGGAATATTACTGGTTCCTTTCTGGCCCCCATTATTGGTCTCAGGAACAGCCTGCTGTTATAGGTCAAGGGCGGTGTGTGTGTGTGTGTGCGTGCTGAGGTGATCCATGTTTCTTCCATAGATTAGTAATCCCCCAGCAGGGTCCTTTCCTGCATCATGCAGTGTGTGTGGCTGTAGTGTGTTATTTCTGGGTTAGTGCGGAAATGCAGAAACACTGCCCTTTGGCAAGAGGTGGCATAGCTCCCACTCATTAATTTGTCCTCTGTGTGTGTCCGTCCGTCCGTCTGTCCGCCTGTGTGTGTGTGTGTGTGACTGTGTGTATGTGTGCGTCTCTGTGTGTGTGCCTACTGTCCTATATTTGTGTGTGTGTGGTGTGTGACTGTGTGTGTGTGTGTGCCAATTGTACTTATGTGCATGTGTGTGTGTGTGTATGTGTGTGCATGTGTGCCTACTGTCCTGTGTGTGACTGTGTGTGTGCCTACTGTCCTGTATTTGTGTGTGTGTGACTGTGTGTGTGTGTGCCTACTGTCCTGTATTTGTGTGTGTGTGACTGTGTGTGTGTGTGCCTACTGTCCTGTATTTGTGTGCATGTGTGTGTGTATGTGTGTGCATGTGTGCCTACTGTCCTGTATTTGTGTGTGTGTGTGTGTGTGTGTATGTGTATGCATGTATCTAATGTGCGTGTGTGTGTGTGTGTGTGGTGTGTGTGTGTGTGCCTATTGTCTGGTATTTGTGTGTGTGTGTGAGTTTGTGTGTATGCATGTACCTGTGTGTGTGTGTGTGTGTGTGTGTGTGTGCACATATACCTGTGTGCGTATCTATGTGTTTGTGTGTATACATGTACCCGTGTGTGTGTGTGTGTGTGTGTGTGTGTGTGTGTGTGTGTGTGTGTGTGTGCACATATACCTTTGTGCGTATGTATGTGTTTGTGTGTATACATGTACCCGTGTGTGTGTGTGTGTGTGTGTTTCAGGCCCTGACGATGGACGCCCTGACCCTGGAGCAGCAGCTTGCCCAGTACCCCCTCTTCAGCCTCCTGAATGATCTGCAGAAGCAGCAGGGGCAGCAGAGCCTCCCCCAGGGCATCCGTCTGGTGCAGCTGCCCCCCCTCACCATCCAGGCCAGCAGCTCGTCCTCCTCCCAGCAGTCCAGCCCCACCCCCCAAACACACATCCCCACCGCCACAGTCAACATCAGCTCGGTCAGTGACCCCTTTGCTCTGGCCTTACTCAGGTGTAAGAGTGGACCAGGTTATGTCCTCTCCTCTCTCCTCTCCGCTCATGTAAGATACATCAGCTAGCAGACGTTGGATTGTTTATTTGTTTTAACCTACTGAGTGTGTTAGACACATCAGCTAGCAGACGTTGGATTGTTTATTTGTTCTAACCTATTAAGTGTATTAGCCACATCAGCTAGGAGATGTTGGAGTGGTCAAATTTGTTATAACCTACTAAGTGTGTTAGCCACATCAGCTAGGATACGTTGGATTGTTTATTTGTCATAGTCTACAGAGATTCCCAGCATGTGTTCATAGAACATGAGGTCTGGTACAGAGCGTTCTCAGCTCATTTTTGTTCATATCAGTTTATTCACTGGGGCAGCAGTGACTTATCAAGTTCACTTCCTTTGGCATCTATGGATACAGGAGTGCTCAAGTGTGACAGAAACAGCACTTATCAGGAGAGAGGGACTGCAGACCAGTGTCTAATGGAATAGTGCATGCTTAAATCACTGACCAATAACCCAAATCATCTTTGAGTTGCTTCATAATCTACATTCTAAAAGAACTTATGCATTGAGTTAGTGAGGACTCATCAAGGCTACACAAATGACATGAGAAAAGATCATAGAGAGCTTATCATGAAAGAACGTCATACAGAACCATAACTAGAAGCCACATAAAACCACAGTAATATATTTTATTGGTCAACTCCTTTAACTTGCCAATCTTTAGAAAATGTTAATTAAAGCTTTTCCATTTTTCATTTCTTTTCAGTTTTTTTTTACCTTAATCTGAAACTTTTAAAAATTAAATTAGTTAATTAAATTCCACTTCAGGGAAAGAGTTTTAACATCTGTTATGAATATCAATATATGTCTACTTTAGTGAAGAATATGTTTCAGTTTAGCTCACATCTCTTAAAAGTATACCAGGCAAGCCTGCAAATATATAAATATATATATATTTTTTTTTTTACCTTTTTTAACCGGAGCTCCCCTTACAGTTCCCAATTGTCTCACCAATTCCATACATTCTCACCAATCCAGGTGGATTTACAAACCAAAGAATAGGAACCAGTGATGATCATTTTCATAGAGTTTTGTTGACAGACAAAGTAATAAACGTGATTTCGGTTTCATTCCGTTTTTGTTTGATGTTGTTTGATGCTGTAATTGCACCAGGAATGCACTAGAGGGCGCTTCATTCACCCTGTAAGGAGCCACTTCACCATCAAAGTGACTACAAAGCAAAGGAACCTGAAAAAGTTGCCTGGTGTTCCTTTAACTGCTGAGCTTGCACTGCTGTATGTTTCTTCAGGTTTAACCTTTAGGTTCCATTTGGGCATTTTAGGGCATTTTTATACTTTTTTTGACATTTCATCCTTAGGTGTAATTTACTTCAAACTGTAAAGTAAATAAGATAATTCTAATGTTATTATGTGTGTTGTTGAAACTACAAAATAAATATTAAATAATATCATACTGTTGTTTAAACCAGTAGTATGCGGTTTGAATTATCAAAAACATTAATTAGTCAAGTCAGGATTGGGAACAGCTATAAACTTTTTGCTGCCTTCCACCCCCTTCCTTATTCTAAGCTGTCTGCAGCTGAACAATGAAAGGAAGTAGTTCTTTTCCCCAGGGTTCAGAGAGTATGTCCTTGGACCGTCCCTGTAGTGGGTCTAGTGACTGTGTGGTGGTCGGTCCAGAGTGTAAGGCCGTGTCACACACGCACCTGTGGTCCAGTTGTACCTGAAATGTCATGTGATGTTCATGTGCTAGTCCACATCCCTTCCCACAGTACCGCACCCAGACTGGGTCCCCAGCCAACCAGTCCCCCACCTCACCTGTCTCCAATCAAGGCTTCTCGCCCGGAGGCTCGCCTCAAGTAAGGGCAACGAGAGGACCAGGCTAGGGTCTGAAACACACCAGCTTAGCCTAGAGAAAATCACCAGCTGCTTTCTCATCATTTGGTGCCCCCCACACCCCCTCTTTTTTTCTGTCTTCTGATCGCTTCTGTGTCCAGTGGCTGCCCATTGCAATCTGTCATCCGTGTGCCTTACCCTCGTTCCAGACCCTCACGTGAAGTCTGCTGTCCGTCTGTGTGCCCCTTTGTCTTAAACTGCCTGGCCATGTAACTGCCCCCCCTCCTCACCCCCACGCCCCCTCAGGCCTCCTCTGCATGGAAGGGCCAGGTTTAGCACCCCACTGTCCTGCCAGGCAGGGGAAAGTAATCAAACTCCGAGAGGTGTTCTCCTCATGCTGACTCCATGTGCTGCCTGGCCAGGGCTGCAGGAGCACCAGCATGAAGAGACTGGGGGGGGCACAGAGGGCCACAGACAAGGAAGTGTTTCTGGCTTCTGTTTTGACTCGTGTCCAACTTGTTGTCATGTGTTTGAAGTGCAGAGTGGGGACCTGCCCTGGAAATGTGGACCTCGCTGTATTCAAAACAGCTCAAACCTCTGCTCCAATCTGGTGTTTCTGCTCTTTGATATCATTATCTGAAAGCCTAAGATGATAAATTGGCCATCAGGCTCGTGTGAAAGAACAAAAATCTGTCTCCTGATCTACATTTCCAGTTGAGAGTTCATGTTTGGTGTTCTAAGCCTCTGTTCCACTGCTTTCTAGAGATCCATAGAGCTGTCTTTAAACACACACTAGAAACACACACACACACACGCTCTCTCTCTCTTTCTCTCTCTCTCTCTCTCCCTCCTCACAAACCTTTGCAGGTGTTTAGCAGGTCCCAGCATGTGAGCTCTGAGTATCTTTAATATGGTAGACCCATGCTGTAACAACGAGGGTCAGAAGTAAAGGACCCCCCAGTCTGATATTTATTCATCCCAGGGTCAGAGGGACTGACAGTGTTAATATTAGATTGTAGTATTATATATAGTATTGCTAATCATAGTAGTAATATTAGATTGTATTTGTTGTTACTAATCAGAGTAGTATTCGATTGTGACATTATATCTAGTATTGCTAATCATAGTAGAAATAATATATTATAGAATTATAATTACTGTTGCTAATCATAGCAGTAATACTAATTCGTAGCATTACATTTAGCTTTGCTAATCATAATAGTAATAGTGTTTACTCCTGGTGCAGCACATTCCCCTGGTAGCCACCCTCAGTGGGGACTCCTTCTACGAGCACCAGCTGGCCTCCAGGCAGACCAACGCTCTCTCTCAGCAGGTGAGCCTCTTCCCTGGGCTTAGCTGAAGAGGGGCCTCTCACCCTTGGGTGGAAGTGATGTCAGTACGAGGGACCCTCATCCTTGGGTGGAAGTGATGGGGCGGGTGTGAAGTTGAGTAGGGAGCAGCACCAGACTGTTGGATGTTCAGATTAGGAATGGGATTAGCATTTAATAAATATGTGTCCGTTTCTGCTGACAGAAACTATATTGTCTGGATAAAAAAAAAGCTTCCGCAGTCCGGCAGTAGCAATGTTAATGTAGGAGACTATTATTTATATTTGTTTTGGGGGGTTTCCATCTAAATGGGTGTGTTTTTTGTATTGTCCCCTTCTGATGTGTGTGTGTGTGTGTGTGTGTGTGTGTGTGTGTGTGTATTGGAAGCTGGAGCAATTCAACATGATTGAGAGCCCCAGCAGCTCCAGCAGTCTCTACAGCCAGTGCTCCACGCTCAGCTCCACCCAGGCAGCCATGATGGGTCTCAGCGGAAGCCACGCCGCGCTCCAGAACTCTCCACAGCTCGGCTACAGTAACCATGGCAACATTCCCAACATTGTTCTCACAGGTATTGTACCAGAGCTGTACACACATACACACGCATTCACACAAACACACACACATCCTGTTTCAGGGCAGCAGCATGACCAGGGACATTCCCCTGAGTGCCTGTCACTCTATCAGTCAGTCCAGCTCTCCGTCCCTGAGCACCTGCTGTCACTGGGCAGGAGAAGTCCGCCTGGCCCAGATCTGGCATGGATATGCTGTATGGACCATCTTGTAGAATGCACATAGCCACCTGCCTGAGGGGATATGAGGCAGCGCGTAAGCCCAATCAGGGAACAGGTAGCTCAGCCAATCAGCAAGGAGGGAATTCCAGTGTGAATCAATCCATAGCCCTGTTGTTTGAGGTCACCTAGTGTTGTCGATACGAAAAAGAACAAGGATATTTGATAAAACATAGACCGAATAGTTAACCAGCAGCTAACACTAACTGAATGGACTTGCTTACTTACTTTAGGTTCATTTTCTTATGCCCAATTCAGTTAAAATTAGCTGCTGGTACATGATTCAGTCTTTGCTGTATCAAATGTTCTGGTTCTTTTTCCTACAAAAAGCAGGGCTTAATGACCTCAAGCATCAGGGCTATGGATTCACACCAGATTTCTCCTTTAAATTCTGGGCAGCCTATAGAAGAGTAACAGGGATTTGATTTGGATTCCTTTGACCTGGTTTTTGACCCTGGAAAGCGGAGAGAGGCAGGGCGGAGGGCCTACTCTCATTTTAAATGAACCTTTCAGATCAGTGTCCTACACTGAGTCTTGATGGAACATTCTGTTTGACATGGTACGCAGGCCGCAGTGATATGCTGCTTGTAAACTGTGTTTTGTGACACCAGTGCTGTGATGTTTATATTTGATTTCAACGTTGCCTCTCCCCCCCCCCCAGTGACAGGCGAGTCGCCACCAAGCCTGTCCAAGGAGCTGGCCTCCTCCCTGGCTGGCATGGGAGACGTCAGCTTTGACACAGACTCTCAGTTTCCCCTGGACGAGCTGAAGATCGACCCACTCACACTGGACGGACTGCACATGCTTAACGACCCAGAAATGGTTCTGGCTGACGCTGCCACAGAGGACACCTTCAGAATGGACCGCCTGTGACAACCCTCAGCTCGGACCTGGACGGAACGCACCGGGGGAGAGAAAGGACGAGTCCTGCTCGAGTCACACTGCTGTTCAGTTAAACACACACACACACACACATATATACAAACACTCACTGCACCCCACCCAGTTTTTATTCACGTGCTGTATGTGATGGCATTGGGTGAGCGTGGCAGTGCGACGGCTTTGACTGGCGTGTGGCGGTCAGTGCTGCGGTCCATGCCAGTCGGGCTCACGGCTGAAACACCATCGTACACTACTGCTCCACCCCAACCTGTCTCTTCTTTGATTTTGTTTGTGTTTTGTTTGTTTGTGTGTGGAGAGTGTGTGTGGAGTCACTGCCGTGTGTCATGCCATCTCTGCCTCATCCACGTTGCCATGGAGAAAACTGTAGCGTGTTGGTGACATCCTATCAAGAGGGCCCTCCGCTCTGAGGGCAAGCACCCATCATCTTCACGCTCCTGCTTACTGCTGTGGTGGCATGGAGTCATAGTTTGTTTATTTATTTGTTGTTTATCTATTTATTTGTTATTTATTTGCTTGTCTGTCTGTTTACCTGTTAATGTTTTCTGTGTCTGTGTTTTTTTTTTTTTGTTTTTTTTTTACACTTTTGATACATCGGTTGCCAAATTGCCCACTGTCTATCTGTTTTTGCTCTCTCTGTTTTCTACACCCATTGGTGCACTTTTAAAATCTGTGTCAATCGTTGATTCGAGTTATTTATTTGATGTATTTACTACTCGTATGTTAAAGGAGTACTAGACCTCCCCAAACACTTTGCTGTTGGGTTGTGATGCGATGTTGTGGTTTCTGGGTTCCTGATGTTGTGAACGCTTGTTTGGCTGATCTGTCGGTCTAGAGAATTCTTCCTCAGCACAGGGGACAGACAAAAGTGGCCAGACCCCATGCATTCCTTTTGGTTACCCATGTATCCATCTACCCATCTATCTATATATTTATCTGTCTATCTATCCATCTCTCCATCCATTTATCTGTCTATCCGTCTGTCTGTCCGTCCATCTATCTATCTATACGTCTATCTGTCCATCTCTATCCATCTGTCCATCTGTCTGTCTATCTCATGCACATAAGGAGAGCTTGCAGGTCTAAGCAGAGGGGGAGAGGGAAGCAGGATGATTGACAGTTGTAACCCACCACTGTGATAGAAGCTGATTTTGCCTTACATGAACAAGATGATGTTCTCTGTGCTGCCGTGTGCTTTCTCCTCACCGAGATCTTTTCTACGGGGAGGACTTCCTCAGATGTTCCTCTGGTTTAGCGTTGTTTATAGATGTTGACCTACTCGTGTCGCTGGGCTCATTCAATGTTTTCAATTTGAAAACTGTATTTGTTGATTGTTAATTTTTCAATGGCCAATTGTATTGTGTGTTTCTAAACAGTGGTATTACTAGTACTGTCCACAACGAGCAGGTGAGGAGAGGGGAAGGGAGGGGAGGGTACTACTCCTTTGAAAAGTGTTTCTATGAGTCATCTCATTTACTCTGTGCGCGTGTGTGTGTGTGTGTGTGTGTGTGTGTGTGTGTGTGTGTGTGTGTGTGTGTGTGTGTGTGTGTGTGTGTGTGTGTGTGTGTGTGTGTGTGTACGTACTTGCAGTCTCTGTCCACCAATGTGATTTTTGATTGCTTACTTTTGAGTTTCACCAACTGTATCATGTTTGCAGTGGAAGATGTACAGGAATCACACTGGACTACAGATCTTTCTGTTTTGTGGCTTGGTGTTGTTTTGTTTTGTTTTATGACAGATGAACTTGTGATTCCTATGCAAAAAGATCAACATGAACATTGTCATTGAGCCAAGTCTTGTTCCAAACACAGCATGGTATGTAGGCATACAGAGTGTGCCATACTGTGCTGAGCTGAGCTGTGTCATGTACACACGGGCTGTGCATTACTGACCTTACTGACATGGAGGAGTGCGTTCATCATGTGAGGCGTGCATTACTGACCTTACTGACATGGAGGAGTGCGTTCATCATGTGAGGCGTGCATTACTGACCTTACTGACATGGAGGAGTGCGTTCATCATGTGAGGCGTGCATTACTGACCTTACTGACATGGAGGAGTGCGTTCATCATGTGAGGCGTGCATTACTGACCTTACTGACATGGAGGAGTGCGTTCATCGCATGAAGCGTCTGTTCAAGGCTGTTCAAGGCCTTTATTGTCAGTGGGTTGAAACAAAGTGTATGACATGCGTTGTTTCTATAGAGATTATGACGCCAATCAGCTGGAAACCCTGCGGTCTGTATGCTCCCTCTGCTCCCGCCAGGGCCCACAAACAAGGGGTAGGAAGATAGGAAGGGGTAGATAGAACTAAGCAAGGAGTTATTTCCTTTTTGTAGTTTAGACATATCTTCTTTTTATTTCTCTGTCAGGACCAACTCCTGACAAGCATTATGTATATATAAAGGATACTGGTAAAACATGATGACTGCATGACAAACAAAACAAAAAAAGTTTTCAAACCAGATGAAAGCAAATGCAGGTTGTTATTTTTGAAAGCCTGCTGCTCCTGATGAATTCTGGGCTTCTCTGCCTAACTAAGCTGCACTGGGTGAAGTGCAGTGTGCATGAGATCGCTCCCCATGCCCGGTTAGATCCCAGAGCTGAGCTGGAAGTAGAATGTACTCCTTACACACACGCACACACACACACACACATTTTTACGCCCGCCTTTAGAAGCCCCCATGCTGGACCAAAGTTTGATTTGAATCCCTTTTTTGTGTTTTGTTCCTTCACCCCTGTGCATTTCACGTTGGCTATGATGAGGTCATGCATGTTGCTAGTCTGTACTTACATCTACTGACACCTGCTGAGCACTTGTGCCCACTGACCCTGACCCTGACCCTAACCCTAACCGTACCTTTTCCCTGCAGTAGCTCTGAGACCTCACTCTCCTCTCACCCCTCCCCCATGCACTAGTTTGTAGGTCTTGCTCCATGTGGGGGGGTTTGGGTGTTGCACCAATGGGGGGGGTTTGGGTGTTGCTTCATGTTAAGGGTGTTTGCGTGTTCCTTGGCTAATTGGTTCATGCTTCTGTGTTTCGTTTCTGTTGTGAGTTGTTTTGCACTTTATCACTTGGCTTCATTGAAAACTGGGACTGTTTGAACCTCAGCATAGACTGTTGAGCCATAGCTATGTGCACCCAGGTGGAGTGTTCTGGGGGGTGGGGGGGTACATTCCTGGGCAGCCACTGTAATTGTCTCAGGCCCCTGAAAAGCAGAGATGTTGGGGAAGAGGCTAACGCAAGGCCAGGCATTTTTCAATGCAACATTTGAAAGGGCTCCGTCCACTCCAGTGTGGTGTACTATCATGTCTATCTGAAGCATAGAATGTATATCTATTTATCCCCAGGCCAGTAGGGAAATGATTATTATTTTTTTTCCTCTGTTGAAGAGTAGTGTTGAAGTCAAGTGTGAATGAGGGCATTTCTGTTGACTCTAAATGAAGTGTATAGAAACTCCAAGCCTAGTATGTGGTGAGTAGGCTCAGAGGTCAAGGTTGCAAAACAACCTTGTTAAGTAGGTTCAAAGGTCGAGGTTGCAAAGCGAACTCAGTTTTCCCTCAGCCTTAAGGAGAGTCATCCACTGGAAGGTCCACAGGTAGCCTGGCTCCATCTATGCTCCTCCTGATGCAGACGGATGGCCCCAGACATAGGCTAACTGTTGTCTTGGAAGGCAGGTGTGCGGCTCCTGTGTGTGAGACCATCTCATTTCTCTGATTATTTGGGGGGGAAAAAAGGACTCTGCGGCAAGAGACGAAAACCAAACGAATGGAAATTAGTCACTACGTGGCCACGCTCCAAGAGCACGATAGGAGTGGAGCGCACTGAAAACTTTGTGGTGCAAAATGTCATCTGCCTTCTTTTTTTTGGTCCTTCTCCCCAAAAAACAAACCAAACCAAAACAAGAAAACTACGTAAAAATGAAGCCCTTCTCTGTTCTCATTGTGCTGAAGCTCCTGTATCGCCACCTGGTGGACACATAGCATCAAAAGAAACAATGTAAATGCAAAACCTGCTTCTGATTTCTTGACATTAAAGGATGCACTTAAACTTCTCTGTTGTCATTTGGTTTGTGCTGTAAATGCTGCTTGTTTACAAACTTGTTTATTTGTTTTTTTTCTCTTCTCAGTCATGCCATAGAAAACAACTAGAATGTTAAAACTCTTCAAAACTGTTCTGATAGTAAGGCAGCTTTTCTCCTCATATCTATCTGATCAGAGGACCGTTGTGTGGTTGACCTCTGACCTCTGTGGCTGTACCTGACTCATGTTATCCATGTCTGTGTGATGTTCATGATCAAACTACTCTGGAAGGCACCTTCTCACTGTATATAGTCTCTGAGTGGACTGAGTGGTTTTTCATATGCGTACTCTGTGAACCTGCATGGTGTTGAAGCTATGTATCAGATGTTCTTGTTCTCCCATTTCTATTTTGTAATCTGTATTTCTGTATGTGTTTTTTAAAATATATTTGAAGTACCCGTGCATGTTTGTGTGTCTAGCACCTGTATTAGTTATTTTCCAGAGGTGCATATAAACAGATATTGATTTTTATATTCATGACCAAAGCCTTCATTGAGACCTGTTGTTTCTCCATCATAGGCCGTCTTAGACCAGGCACAGACACACCTGCTCCAAATACCTCAGTGTGTGTGTTTTTAAGCTCACACTCATAAGCAAACCACACATTAGTATAGCTGCACCTAGATCAGGGGTCTCCACCAGGTAGCTCGAGAGCTACCAGTAGCTCACTCCCTGACAAAGGAAATGTAAAGAAATCTCATAGCATATCACAAAAGATATTAGACCTGTTCAAATATCTATGAAATCAAATTCAAACATCCTGCCCTGTCTGGTACACAATGATCCCAGTTTTACTGCTTTCTGATGAGATTTGATGTTGGTAGTACACACTAGCTAGAGTGGCCCTTGGCCATGTTGATTTTGTCAAAGCACTGGTGTTAGCAAAGTAGCTCTGGGAGGACAAAAGGTTGGAGACCCCCGACTAGAGTATCTCTCTGCAGTTTCTGTAAGAGCCATGTCATTCAGTTCATCCCCAGCTATGATAATCTCTGCTGTAATAATCGTTTCCTCCATGAAGAGTCAAGACTTGTAAAGCCCTTTATTTCACATATTTTTCTACAATGTTAACGTCAAACAGGTCACAGAAAAGACATAAACACTGAACTGTATTACATTACAGGCACGGACACATATAGATACTTATTGTAAACTTCATACATACAGACGTGACATGACGGTACACTGACGGGGGTGGGTGGCGAGCAATATTCAAATGTTCTCCAACGGTGCTGCAATACCCTGTGTTCTCCAGGCACAATGGAACAGGCTGATAAGAACCACAGGACTGTTTGCTCATGGTGGGTTCCACCGCCGCTTATATGACCGGGTTCCATGGGGAGTGGAATGTGTTTCTGGCGTATGTTCTCTCACAGCTCTGGGGCCGGAGGAGTTGCTTTGAACTCAGAAAGACATCTGCACCTGTTCCGTCCTGTAGCTGTCAAAGTCCTCAGGTATGGTATCTGGAAGAGAGCGGTGGGACCCGTGAGACCAGGAGGTGGCTACTGCATTGTTCTCACTCTAAACCGTGTGCTGGGACTGCTTTAGCGGGGAACAAGAAGCTCTGTGGAAGCCCTGACCCAGTCATTCCTGTCCCTGGGTTATCAGTTCATCCCAATCACTGCTTATTTTAGATTCTTTATACAGCCAAAAAGCCTGGTTCTCACACATACTGATGTGGCCACTAGCCTATCTCTGAGATAGTGAACCAATAAAAAACACTTTCGACGGAGATGGGCTTAACACGTGTTTTGTGTTCAGTTGTGATGCATCCAGCTCTGGTTTCTCTCTGCAATCATTGGTCTGATTGGTTGTTTGTCTGCCCAGTGACTGCAGAGGCATTTTGATCTACGTCTGTTATTTCCGTCTCAGTGGGAGATGACAGGAAAGTTGACAGGCTGAACTGATCAGCAGATCAGTAAGTGTGAGGACCAGGCTAACAGCCTATGGTTTATCCATTAAATCATTTAAACTTCAGCATTATTAAACTAGAACAGTTTTTTAAGAATGGTTATGGTTCATAGTAAGTACAATGATTGCACTTTACACTGAGCCTTAGTAACATTTCTTCAATAGCAGTGAGAATGAACTAGTGTGTTCTAATGTATGTCATCGGTGTGTGAGTTGAGAATGGCATTGCCAACAGTCTGTAAGTGCACTGTCAGTACAACTTCCTGAGCAAACACACCCCTGATTGGCCAAGTGTTGTGAAATTCCCTGGTCTGATAGTAGAGTTTCAATTAGTCTAGTGGAGAAGTAGTTTAACCTGGTCAGTCTAGGGCAGCACTAGTGATTGATCGAGTCTCAGTCAGTCTAGTGGAGTACTAATTTAACCTGGCAGATGGAGTCTCGGTCAGTCTAGCGGAGTACTAATTTGCCAGTGGTTCTTACCGTTGCATCTATAGCGCAGGTTGGCCCAGATGATGTTCTCCTGAGAGAAGCAGAACACTCCGAGCCTGCCTCCTCTCATGGTCGCATCAATGATGATACCAGTGTCTGCCACCATCTGGGGGCCTTCATAGAAACGAACCCTGAACACACACACACATACACACACACACACACACACACACACACACACACACACAGACAATATACTCAATATACACTCCATTCAACAGATTACATTAATATACAGTAATATTATTGTAAGTACTAAACTATTGCCTACATCATTACACTGTAGCAATGCAGACATTATTACATTATTCTGTAAAAATTACTACATTATACTGTAATGACATGTTATACTCTCTGAATTATACTCTAATATTTTTCAAATAATTTACCAAAAAATCACACCCACGTCAACTGCTCTTCAGTTTTCTGCAAGTTCATTGATCAAGGTCGAATGTGTTCTGGCTTCTTTTGAATGTTGTCATAAACAAAAATATTGTCAATTTCTCCACTAGCCCCTGGGAAGTGACCGGTGTTCAGGGTAATAAGCATTAGTACTTGTGGCGCACCTGTACAACCCACCCTCCGTGGGCCTGTGTTGGAGTGAGAATCAATACCTGTAGTGGCGCACCTGTGCAGCAAGCATCCTTACCTGATGTAGCCCTCCGTGGGCCTGTGTTGGAGGAACCAGCGGTAAGAGGTCTTGTCCTTCCAACCAACGTTGCGTGAGTCCTTCCACAGCAGCTTCACCTGGTCCGTCGTGTCGCCCGTGTGCCACAGCGAGTTACGCAGGTTTTCCCCTGGACCCGTGGATGACTTCACCGCCTAGTGCATACGTCAGGTTCAGAGTTTAAGAATACAGGGCAATGCAAGGTTACATCCAGTTTATGCATGAATGGGGTTTTCAACTTGGACGCCTGAATAAATAATGATGTGTATGGAAGATGTTGTGGTTCTTGCATGCAGAGGTCACATGCTAGACCACGGAAAGATGGCACATGCTGTGCATGAGGCTGTCCTAGAGGCATGTCAAGAGTGGACTGTGCTGGACATAGAGGTCCTAGTCATCCAAATGTCTGCTGTCAAGTCAACATCATGGAGAACGACTGCTCATTTAATGGGAGATTTAGTTGGATTCTTGGACTGGGAAAGTCCAGCTTTGCTAATGGTCAAGGCAAAACATCCTTACAGCCAAAGTCTATGTCATTTGTTATTGCTGTCTTGATTATGCATGAGGTTTGCTGTGGTGCTGCAGTCACTATCTGTCAGTAAGTCAGTGTGTAGGTGGTGAGGGGTGTTTGGACGAATCGGTTCTCAAAGGGCCCGCTGTACTGTACCTTCAGCTGAATGCCTGGTTCTGCCACGGCTCGGAAGGGATTGGCCTGCCAGTAGATCTGTTCCACCTGCTTCCACATTACCACATAGAAGCTGGAACTGTCCTGGTAGCCGAAGATGAAGCCAGCATAGTCATCATCAGTCACCGTGTTGACATGAAACGTCCCCTCAAAGTCAACACCATTGAACGCTGTGTAACCTGTGGTCAGGAGAGCACAAGAGGGTCGCACATACATACAGGACACTTAACAAAGGACGGTGATGGTGTCTGGACTTAGTGAGGATCACCGTATGTGTGATCATAGAGTGAGGTCTCTTACCAACTGCCAGCCCTGGGTCACTGTTCATGGTCTGAACAATCTCTCTTCCCTGTTAAATTCAAAAGACCATTTAAGCCAAATGGAAACGAATCAAAAGGCGCACTAAATGTTTGGACTGTGAGTGCAGGCTGGACCTGATTGAGGACGACCCAGTTGGGATCGATCTGAGCATCACCCTCAGGGTCCAACACCACTGTCTGGAATGCTCGAAAGTCCGTCAGCGTGATCTCTGCATTTTCTGGGCAATCGTCATATCTATCGATGAAGGTGTCGTTGTCAAAGTCATTCTCACACACATTTCCAATTCCATCTCCTACGAGAACCAGATGGCAGAGCAGAAAAGTCAGGAACAAATCTTCACATTTTATGTACATGTACACTAGTTTTATATAGGAAGAAAACATTTGAATCAGATGCATGTAAAATGCTCATTCTTCATACTATACTTAAACCATTGAGAACCTATGTGTTTGTCTTTCACATACAATCCATAGGCTACATGTTTTTATAAACATTTCCATCAACATGCAATTTGAATGTTGTAAAAGCAAATCAAGCCAAAACAATCCAATTGGAATTGGACTGATCATAAAGTTGATCAAAATTATATAAATATATTTCTGTAAATTCATTGCAAATTGACTTAGAGGGTTTTGCTTCATATGTACATCACAAGAAAACATTTTAATGAGATGGAAAAAGACATGGAAAAGACTGTAACACACTGGTTCATACTACACTAACTTATTTTTATACAGTTGAACATTTAATGAGATGCATTTAAAAATAGTGGAAAAAAAAAAAGTGGAACGTACCATCTGAGTCCTCCTGGAGGGGGTTGGGGACAAGGCGACAGTTGTCAGGGCCGGGGGGGATGAGATCGGGGATCCCGTCGTTGTCATCATCATCATCACACTCGTCTCCGAGGCCATCACGGTCGGTGTCCAGTTGAGAGCTGTTAATGACTGCTGGGCAGTTATCCCGCGAGTCCTGGTGACCATCGCCATCACTGGACCGTAATTCAGGAGATAAAACACACATACGCACGCACGCACACAAAATAGACACCATCACATCATTACATGATCTTATTTACTACCTTCAGTAGTAATCGGCACTGTGGACCAGGCCCTACAGCTGCAGTATGTCTCACCTGTCCTTATTGGTGTCGCATGGGTCTCCAATCAGGTCATTGTCCTTGTCCAACTGTGGAGGGAGAAGTGGGGTTACTTGTGCAGAGGGGAACAGGGCAGCACTAGGAGGATATAGGGTGTGTGTTAACTGGCTGACATAGATCAACTGTCCCTGAATGGGACCCACTGGTTACACACTATGAAAGAATGAAAGTTTGTGTGAAAAAGAATGAAAGTTTGTATGGAGTGTGTGTGCG
The DNA here is from genome assembly GCA_027481765.1 of Tenualosa thibaudeaui. Classification (NCBI taxonomy): domain Eukaryota; kingdom Metazoa; phylum Chordata; class Actinopteri; order Clupeiformes; family Clupeidae; genus Tenualosa; species Tenualosa thibaudeaui. The sequence continues at coordinate 16,967,829 of JAIFZK010000023.1, read as the reverse complement.
TGTGGAATGTGTGTGTGTGTGTGTGTGTGTGTGTGTGTGTGTGTGTGTGTGTGTGTGTGTGTGTGTGTGTGTGTGTGTGTGAATGTGTGTGTGTGTGTGTGTGTGTATGTGTGTGTGTCTGTGTCTGTGTGTGTATGCGCGTGTGTGTGTGTGTGTGACTGACACCTGGTCAGGGTTCCGGATGTAAGGACAGCTGTCACAGGCATCCCCTACTCCGTCTCCATCTCTGTCTCTCTGATCCACATTGTGTGTCTTGATGCAGTTGTCCTGCTCATTCTTGATGCCTGACAGATAAAGAGACGACCTCAGAATTCATCAACTCAATCAGCAGCAGAGACAGCCCACGCTGGTCTCACAACCAATCAGGATCAGGTCCAGGTGTGGTGCCTTTTTCTGAACCCACCATCTCCGTCGATATCGTCGTCACATTCGTCACCCCGGCCATCTCCGTCGGTGTCCCTCTGGTCGTTGTTCTTCATCAGGCGGCAGTTGTCACAGGCATCACCGAAGTCATCCTGGTCCACGTTCCGCTGGTTCACGTTTGGCACAAGCACACAGTTGTCCTGCCAGAGCACAGTATCGGGAGAGGTGGTGGTGGTGGTGGTGGTGGTGGGGGTCATTACGTGTTGAGGTTTGAGTTAAGCACCATGCCAGTGTTTTGGTGTGTTTCCTGTGATTGCTCATCACATAGCTACAGTGATTTGGCTTTATCACTTCTCTTTTGGGGGTCGGGTCTGAAGCATCATGTCCACCAAGTGTTTGATGACTGTTATGTGATCTTTCACATGTACAGTGATCTGGCAGAGATCTTGGTACAGAGATGTGCTACAGAAATCTTTCCTACAGATCGGTCAGTCAAAGAGCAGAGCAAGTTGCTCTGGCCTGACACAAAAGGAAACATTGGTTCACATTTTGTTAAGCCTGACCTCTGCACTTCTGAACTATTATGGGATTTTGTTCCCTTAGACCTCAGCATTGGCACCTGAGCAGAGCCAGCCACTGTGACAGGTGAAAATGATCCTATATAATGTACCTGTGAAGTGCTGTGCTGTGTGACCCACCTCTATATTGGGGATTTCATCACCATCTGCATCATCATCACATGCGTCTCCAATGCCGTCTTTGTCTGCGTCCTCTTGGCCAGAGTTGGGGACCGTTTGACAGTTATCCTAATGGAGGACAGCATAGTCCAATTAACCCCTGGCATAGATAACACTATGGAACATTTGCATTATTTGAAAAACAACAACTGTTCTAAGGCTATGGAATGGAACATGCAGTATTCTTGCATTAACAACTGTTCTATTTGTTCTGTTACTTATATGCTTGGATTTATTGTTCTCACCTTTTGGCAGTTAGTCTCAGGACAGGTCAACTTCTCGTCTGGGAAGCCATCAATGTCAATATCAGACCCACAGAAATAACCATTGCCAGCCCAGCCAACATGACACTAAGGACAAAACCAATTGTAAAAATGTAGTTTGGCTTTCACTCTGTTGTGGTTCATGGGTCTTATGTCATAGATCTAACAGGGCTCTGTTTGAAACTTACTCTACACTCTATAGTCCCATCTTGGTGAGCAATGCAGTCAGCATTGGTGTGGCACGGGCTCTCTTGGCCATCTTCACATCCCCGCTCTGCTCTGCATCCACTGTTCTGGTCTCCAACATATCCTTTCTTACACACACACCTGTAGGAGCCCTATAAGTAGACACCCAACAGCAAGACCTCAGGCTGGACTGCAGTGCAAGGGACATACGAATACATGAGCTTATGATCATTCACTTACTGGTGTGTTGACGCAGTTAGCATTCTGCACGCAGCCTCCGTTGTCAACTGCACACTCATCAATGTCCTTGCAGACCTGCCCAAGAAAACAAAACATCCGTCTCTAAAACACTTGGCGGTTTTAAAATCTCAGGATGAGGAGAACAGAGGCGCACCTGTCTGTTGGACATGGCGTAAGCGAGCCCTACACCGTGGACCTGGGGCCCCTTGTAGCCAGCAGGGCAGGGGCCACAGCGGAAGCCAGGAGATGTGTTAATGCACCGCACCCCCATGTGGCAGGGCATCACCGTACACTGCACAGAACATCAGCAAAACAGCTCAGATATGCTCTGCACTGCACAGAACATCAGCAAAACAGCTCAGATATGCTCTGCACTGCACAGAACATCAGCAAAACAGCTCAGATATGCTCTGCACTGCACAGAACATCAGCAAAACAGCTCAGATATGCTCTGCACTGCACAGAACATCAGCAAAACAGCTCAGATATGCTCTGCACTGCACAGAACATCAGCAAAACAGCTCAGATATGCTCTGCACTGCACAGAACATCAGCAAAACAGCTCAGATATGCTCTGCACTGCACAGAACATCAGCAAAACAGCTCAGATATGCTCTACACTGCACAGAACATCAGCAAAACAGCTCAGATCCACTCTGCACTGTACAAAACATCCCACCTCACATATGCCCATATAACAAGGTTACTAAACACATGAGATTTCACTGGTCCTGAATCATTGGAAAAGTATTTAGTTGCATATCACTGACATTAATCACTGACGTTAATATGATGCAGTTTGTCACATTTGTCATATTTGTGACAATTGAACAGAACAGATAGCTAAATATAGACAATAATAGAACAGATCAACACAAAATACTTCACAGAAACAGAAAGTAAAGTGATTTTTGAAATGTAATCATTTATTAAAGGCAAACCAGGAAATATATTTTAAGGTTAATTTACCAGCTTTGTAGTCACTTTAATGGTTAAAGGGCTCATTATGGGATGGATAAAGGCTCTCTCAGCTGCCTCTAACTGAATTCAGCAGTTACTACATTTGCGTGGTTCCTTTTCTCTAAATCCACATGGATTGGTGGGAATGTACAACATTGTTGCTATTTTTTGTTTTAAATAGATGACTGTAGGGGAGCTCCTGCTACATTTGCATATTTTCATGTTTTTGATTTAACACTAACCTGTAAATTCTCACCAATACACATAAACCAATAAATACATGGATTTGTTTGCAAATCAAGAATAGGAACCAACAATGAACATTTCTGAAGAGTCATACGGACTGACAAGGTAATACGCGCATTCGGTTTCGGTTTTGTGTAACACTGGGGCACCCTTGTCATATTGCATATGCTGTGACTGTGTGACGAAGTGATAGAGAGTGTAGAAAGAGCCTTCATTTGCCCTGTAATGAGCCATTTAACCATTGAAGTGACGATGAAGCTGATAAATTAACGTAAACACAGCATAAAGTGTTGCCAGGTGTTCCTTTAAAAGCAGCTGACATCTCACTCTTGTTATTTGACTAGCTAAATGATTGTCCAAACAGTAAGGCATGGAGACACCGTCCAGTCTGGCTGCCTCAACCAAGCTCACCTCGTCCACATCTGTGCACTGGGTACCGTTGCCCACCATGCCATCTGGACAGGGTCCGCATTTGATACCATCTGCTGTCTCTGTACATGCGACCCCTGGGTGGCATGGGTTAGGGTCACAGGAGGCCCGGGGAGGGTCCACCCCACGCATGGCTGTGGGAAGGTGAGACAAACTGTTGCTTTTCATGAGCTGTGGCATTTACTGCAAGTCTACTAGTCCAGTTTTAATAGGATGCTGACGTGTCACCAATCCTGTGTCAGTAGACTGCAGGAGGTGCATTATTCGTGCCCTGAATTTCTATTATTAATGCTGTCCTAAAAGGTTATTGAATACTTTTTCAACTTTTATCTTTGGATACTGCTTCTGTGTAGAATTTTTGCATAGAATTTATTCAAAATGAACTTAATGGACTAAACACATCATCTTCAAAAGGTATCTATAATTGGTGCATAAAGACAGCAACATCGGCATAGACCCCCAGTGTTGAAATTCACCAGGTGCATGCTGGGAAGGCAGCCTTGTGAGCAGACATCATCAGCACTCACCACAAGCCTCACACTCCATCACGGTGTTCTTGAGGAAAACAATCTCCTGGATCTGAAAGACGGCCGTGGGACAGTGGGAATTACTCACATGCAGCATATTTGTGGTCATGAGATGCTCAGTGTTACAGAGATGGGAAAACAGTTCATAGAGTGCCAAGCCAGTGGAGGATGATGCGTGTCCAGGTTTACCTGTTGTTTACCTGTTTACATGTTTACCTGTTGTTTCAGAAGCTCTTTGATCTCAGCCAGAGCTTGATTGGTTCCCTTGATTTGATTAATGATTTCTCCATCTGTGGGCAAACAGCACAGTTTCACTCCTTGGCAGACAGAATCACGCATTTGTTCATCAGGCATCAAACAGATCAACACTTGGGTAATTAAACTGCAACAGATGACGTTAACCTTGTGACTGTGAAACAAATTTGCAGGCCATGTCCCTATTTTTATTTTTTTTTGCCTGCATATTTCATTTGGAACATTCTGGAGTTGACAGACTTGCCTATATGATACATAGATCAGAAGGGTAGTGTTTTGGGTTTTGTGTGTGGTGTGTTTCTTTGGTATATTCAGATTTCACCCTAAGCTGCTGATCACCTGGACAGGCATCTATCAAGGAGTTCTGATTAACAAGTACATTTGCAGAGGTGATTAGTGCATCTCCCCATGTCCCTAAAAAACACAACACTCCTTTGGACATCAAACCTTTAGAGCTGCTTCAGTGTCTGCTTATTGTCTCTCAGGCTGAAAGGAGAAATCAAGAAGAACATTTGATATAACATTGACACAATAGCGAACAGGCAGTCAACACTAACTGAATGGGGCACAGAAACTCACTTTCAGTTTCATTTTCCTATGCCCCATCCAGTTTGCAGGTTAGCTATTCTGTCTATGTTATCTAAAATTTTCTCATTTTTCCTACAGACAACGCTTGGTGACCTCAGACAACGGGGCTATGGATTGAACCATCACACCAGATTTCTCCTTTAATCTCCATCTGAAAAATGCATACTGTTTTAGAACTGCCACAAAACAGAAATAACAATCATTTCAGTTCTACCGTTGAGTGATTGGTGTCAAACTGAAAGTCTCCATCAGCAACAACAGGAAAACCACAGGGGTTGGAGTCATCCCCAAGTCCTTTGCTGTTTTCTGTCTGTCCTTTATGAGTTTGACCACAGTGTGAATTTGTGGGAGTGTTTTGGCCCCTGTGGAGAGTCAGGGTGAGTTTGTTCCCAGATGAGGGATACAGGGGAGGGGGCACATGGGGGAATTCCCCAGTGCCTCAGTGGCTGACCTGTCATACCCCCCCAAACACACACGCACACACACACACACACCTAGGGAGCTGACGGGCCCGCACCCCCCTTGGGCAAACAAGGTTCTGTGAGTGAGGGAAATATGCTCTTTCCATTAGCTGATTCTATGTTTTCCAAATGAATTCCCAGCATAAACTCAAGGGCTCCCAAACTGCTACTGCAAACACTGAGATTGCACCAGCGCCTTCAGCCAACCTGATGCTTCTCTGACAAATGGCACAGTGCTGGAATTTTCCAGCAACAACACAAGTGTGCCAAATATACTGACTCACAACTGTGAATGTAAATGTGTGTTTAAATGTTATGTTTCAATGACACATTTTCTTTTACATTATTATTATTGAAACATTCTGATTGTGAAAATAGGTTTTAGAAATGTAGAGGTCACTTAAAAGAGATATTTTATTTAAATTAAAATTTTACATTTCAGCATGATTTGTGCTATAAGCACAGCCTGTCATGATTTTTGCTGTTTTCGCTGCATTTTGTGTTCACTACATGGTCTTGATCAGAATCAAGGGAGGAAGAAGATGCATTTTCTTACCTCTTTGTGCGGACACTGCAAAGTAGCAGTGAGAAAAGGCTACGGTGAAGGGCAGAATCCACAGCATGTCGCCCCGTTCTCCTCAGCAAGAGAAAGATGAGAAAAAGTCCAAGGGAGGGAAATGGACACAAGTGAAGCCTTCCTTTGTCTCCTGTCTTCTGATCCACGTCAGAATGGATGTGGAGGAGGTCTGAGGCGCAGAAGTAGACACCAGTATGAGCAAGTGTGTGTGTGTGTGTGTGTGTGTGTGTGTGGCTCTCTGCTCCGCCTCTGCTTTTATACTTACCCTTTCACATCACTCCCATCATAGATATTCCCTAAACACACACACACACACACAAACATATGCCAATGCCAGTTCCGCCCATAGGTCTTATGTTGTACAATGAGATTTTTCATATGATTTTTCCACATGGAGACTGTTGGAAGTCATATCTTTTTAGGCATTGCCAGAGTATCGGTTTGAATTTGATCAGCATAACTAAATGTCCCTCCAGGTTTCCACAATTACTATAGTGTGTGTGTGTGTGTGTGTGTGTGTGTGTGTGTTAAAGTCTTTTTTTAATGCATCTCATATTCTACCTCTTATTTCACACGTAATTTCGTAGCCTTTTCTTTCCTGGGTGCCTCTAGTGTACGTTTTTGCTAATCTGCCCCCAATGTTTTGTGTGAATACTTAAAGCTACATTACATACTTGATCTTCTCAGTATCCACGAGTATTGAGCACATGGTTTACGTGGTTATGAAGTAAATCTGGTAAACTTGCAGTTATAAACACAAACATATTGATTAACAACCCTAACACAAATGAATTAGTTAATAAACAAACCAAGCACAAATTAATTAACCGAGGTAAAAGAATTCACAAATCTAACATAAATTGCTGCTGATGTTTATCATCTCATAAAATCTGTTTTAATGGATTAAGTTTTTTGGATATATTTGTATGCATCTTAGTTATTCAGCCTGGCTTTGCTTCAGTACTACACACAGTCAGTGGGTAATATGTGTGTTAATTGTTTTAGAGCCTTGGCAGGGAAAGCTTTTCTTTTTGTCAATGGAGAAATACTTCTTGACATTACAGCCCTTCATCCCAGTGTTTGTCTTGTCAGGATTGGTTATTTGTGTGTTGTATATCTTATTTGCCAGTGATGGCATTTGCAGATGTGGAGAGAATTCCCCTCCTGCACCCAAGAGGTCCAGCTTGCTGCACCTTGACAGGCTATATATATATATATGCCGTCCAGGCCCAGCTGTAGACCCGTCAGAACCGGGCCAGAATGCTCCCAGAATCACTGCTGATCTGAGGTGTGTTCTTTAACCTCCCTAACCTAATGCACCAACCACACAGAAATCCCCACACAGTAAATCTGACTCAAGCTGCTTTTAAAACTTCATGATAATGCAAATAGCAAAAGGTCCTGGATGTGCCTCCACAGTGCGCGTCAGTTGTGCAATAACTTCAAGGTAACATCTTTGTTAGGAAACACAACATGGTTTTCAGAGTCAAACACATAATGGACACATAATGGACTGCTAACAGAGGGGATCACATGATTCAGTAGCTTAAGTACTAAACATGAACTACTGATTTCCTGTGTGTCCAGGAGAAGGGGTGCCTTGGAGTAATAGTGATGTATTCCCTCCTGTGGTGATGGGGGTGGGGGCGTTGGGGGAGGGGTGACAACACCCATTTAACCTTCTGCAAAGTCCATCACTGGGTTCCTACCCCCACTCCACAGGTGTTTGTTCTGGGAGCTGCTCAGAGCTCAGCTACATAAACAACTGGACCAGCACTAACTGTCATGTCTAATTTAAACCCCCAGGCCTAACTATGCCAACGACAGAGATCAAAGGTGCTTTTGCTCCTAGAAGGAGAGCCTTGGGTGGGGTGTGAACTGCTCACAAGGAAGTCGCTACATGTTACGTAATATATTGCAGTGCAACACTGCAAATAAATGTTGCTTAATCCATTAGCATTCATTCAGCAGGGACAGTTGGAAATGACTCTTAAAATGAACTACTTCTCCCTGACATGCTGCTGTTCAACAAGACACGAGGTCAGTGGTTTCAAGTAGATAAATAGGTAGGTAATTGTAAATAGGTAGCTTTATGGGGAAATTCTCCAGAAATGTGAACCTACAACACCTGAACATTTTCAACTATTTTACTTTGATACACCTGTAGTGCTCCCCTGGTTTGAACTCTCTCTCACTGGGCGGTCATTCAGTGTGTCATGTTTAGGGCAGTCCTCTACACTACACCACCTCACCACCAAGGCTCAGTTTTGGGCCCCTACTCTTTGCCATGGATACCACCTCACAGTGTCCAATCATCTACTCCAATGGCTTCTCCTATCACTGCTATGCAGATCTGTTTCCTCTCTACTGCACTCTTAGTTAGTTTTTAATTGTGCTGTAGCTTGAATGTTTGCCCTCTTTTTGTAAGTTGCTTTGGATAAAAGCGTCTGCTAAATGCATAAATGTAAATGTAAATGTTCATTATGTTATAAAGCAGTTATGGCTCTATGCTTTTTCCCGTAACAGTTTGTACCATTCAGGGCCATCTCTTGCAGCCTAACAGAACCTCGACATATTGGATACAGAGGCTTATTGTCATAACCATTTAGCTTTATAAGGATCAACTAGGCCAGTGGTTGTCAAACTGGGGTACAAGTACCCCTGTGGATACTTGGATCAATTCAAGGGGGTAAACAAAAAAAAACTGTGAATAGATTCTCAGGCCTCACCAACATGAAGTTTAGGTACAGACTATATGTGGACAAAGATCTTGCACTCAAATTGTCCCCAATACAACACAATTGCCACTACATGGTAGCCTGTATATCAATATGAGTTCACATTTTGTATATGCAGCAATAATAATTAGAAAAATATTAATTATAATAGCAAGCTGTCTATGGTGCAGGGGGTACGTGGTAGGAAGATAGAATGTCTCAGGGGGTACATGGCAGTTAAAGGTTTGGGAACCACTGAACTAACCCTAACCCAAGTATAAATCTTACAAAGTGCATTTGTATGAAGAAGCCAGAGCCAGAGCCAGAATGCCCCTAACAGGGAGCTAGGGTATGTGATAATGTTCAAATGAAAAACAAGCCCATGTCCACATATTCTTTTATTTATTTTTCTATGGAAAAAATTGCCATATACAGAAACTAATGGCTTGTGGTTCTCCACCTCTTCTGTGTATTCTATCGTTTCTTCTGATAGATAATCACACACATATTAGTTCTGGTAGAAATGCAATGATCTGAATGACACACATGGGTTTAAATCAGCCATGTTTGGCATGATGCATCACCAAAGGCTATTGTAAGCAGAAGAGTAGGGGTTGAGTGTTAAGATATATATGCATCAATATATAAATCCTTGCTGAAACCACACGGGACATTAGACAGCTTTTTACAGCATCATATCATTCTAATTAAGCATATGTACATTATGAAATATTATTAAATATCTTTAAATATGGAGTTTACTTGTTGAAGCACCATTTCAAAAGAGCATCCAGCGGTACACATCGCCTGCCCCTTCCCTGTCGAGAAAGACCAGGAAGTTCTTTGTGCCCTCCCTGCCATGGGGGGTCGCTGGGCCAAAGGCGGCAGACGGGTGTCCACGGGACAGAGGATTTAGTGGAGGACTGCTGAGGGACGGGGGTGGTGTCTGTCTAGTTTGTCCATTACTGATGTGTGGGACATCGGTTCTCTTTACTCAGCCTTCTTGGCTTTCCTCTTGCGGGTTCCTTCACTCAGCTCCTCCTTCGTTTTGATGGGGGAGGCGGGGGTGGCAGGGGCGTGGTGGTCGTGGTGGTCATCAGAGGCCAAGGGAGAACCGAAGAGCAGGTGGCACACCCAACCCTCCACTAGGGCAAATGGAGAACCATGGGAGTGTCTGGCTGTCATGACCACCTGGGACATAAAAACAAGAACTTCAACCTCTCTGCTTCTCTCAAGATAGTTTAAATGACATATTTTTGGGAAATTAGTAAGTACTATACATATGGGGAGGTTCTAAGGAGGTTTCTCTACAGGTGCCTCTGATAAAAATCCCTCAGAGAAGGGTCTAAAGAGGTTGCCCTGGTGAGGTTCCTAAAATAGGGGTCTAATGAGGTTACTCTGGTGAGTTTCGAGAGAGGTTCCTCTGACAAGGATCTTATGAGGTTCTTTCAATAACGGTCTAATGAGGTTCCTCAGATAAGGGTCTGAAGTTGCTTTGGTTAGTGAGGTTCCTCTGATAAAGGTCTAAGGAGGGTTCCTTAGCAAAGTTCCTCAGATAAAGTTCTAGTGAAGTTTCTCTGATAAGGGTCTAGTGAAGTTGCTTTAGTTAGTGAGGGTTCTTTAGTAAAGTTCCTCAGCTGAGATTCTAATGAGGTTCCTCTTGCAACGGCCTAGTGAGGTTCCTCTGGCGTGTACCTTGATGGTGGCCATGAAGAGGGTGAACACACAGATGAGGGTGCTCTTGGAAACGGGCAGAAGATGAGCCTCCTGAAGTGTAAACAAAATGGCTCCATACAGGCTGGCCTTGGTGGGGCTGATAAAACACACACACACCAAGACACACACACACACACACACACCAAATATGGTATAGATATATTATTCTATTACTTTAAAGCACACCACATTCCAGGAACAGACATGTTAAGTCTACGCTGGAGATATTTAAGGGCCAACAAAAGTGTGCATTTACTCCTCGGTGTGAGGTGGGGTAAACTTACAATGACATGTTGAGGATTTCATTGGTCTCTGGTCTCCACACACCACGCAGCAGCTGCTCAAAGTTGGACATGAGAGCCACACCAGAGCCTGGGGGGGGGGGGCATTAGTGGGGTTAGAACAGAGATGGGGGACAATTAGTGCAGGACTCCACAGATAGGCCCTGCCAGCTGATCTGGGCTTAGGTGAACTGTGGAATCAAGATTGACATGGGCACACACAAACACACACACGGGTGTCATAGTGAGGGTACAATGGAACTGACCCCATTGGGGGAGGGCCCTTGAAAAAGCTTAGAATAAGTTGAAAAAGGAAGGGGGCCGACAGACACTAATGCATAAGAGTTTGTACTACGCCCCTGCACACACACACACATAAACTACACTTCCTATATTGCCTATTTCTATTGATCTGTACACACAGACCTTTGACGTATCCAGTGATGATCATGATGATGTAGCCATGATGGTAGGCATGGTGAGCGTGGTGAACCCCAGCGGCGATCTTTCTTGTGCGGACAACCTCTTTCAGGGCCACCAGCACCAGCTTGATGGGCAGGAAAGCTACACACTTGTAGAATAGGTTCAGAGGGCAGTAGAACACCAGGTACCTGTGGTGTGTACCAGGGTGTGTGCCATTGAGGATGGAAATATATGGAAATAGGTGAGAGAAAGAGGGGGACACAAGCACAAACACAGGCAGAGGCAATACACTTCAATACAAACCGTACTTAGCATACCTCTCTTAACTTAAACAGTGACTTACTAACTCTGTACTGACTGTGTTTGTGTGTACCATGGCCCGCTCCCCAGATGGGCTTAATGCAGAGAACTCTTTTTAAACAAGACAAATAAAGATGCTTAAATGTACTTAAACTAGTATCTCCTCTTATGTTAACTACAACTTTGCAGGAAAACCTATAGTGATGCATTCACTAATGTGGCTGTTAGCTACTGTAGGGTAGTTTACCCAAGGTAAACACTGCATTCACTAATTTGGCTGTTAGATATGCCAGCTTACCCAAGGTAAACACTGTGATGTGTTTGTTCACTTCAGACAAAGGCCTACTGTATAGACAAACTGCAGTCAGTACTTTAGCACCAGTGCGCGCTATCAGCAGTGAAGCGGTTAGGTCCTTTTCAGGAAGCCTTACCAGACAGCAGTGGCCAGGAGAATGTGGCTGTTGTTGTGGAAATAGTCGATGGGGCAAACCCCCAGCATGATGTCTGCTAGGATGTAGCTCCCGAAGCAGTAGAGCATAGCACAGAGCCATGAGGCCACAGGGCTCTTACGGGACACCTCCACGGAGCCTGCACACAGGAACATACACACACACTTTAGCCAGGGCAGCAAACACACTCACACACATGATTACAACAGATCACATTCACACACACACACACACACACACACACACACACACACACACACACACATACAAACAGCTACAACAGACCGCATTTACACACACACACACACACATCAGCAGTATAAATACCCTAATTCATATGCTTTTGCAATGAGTAGATACCATGCAACAGGTGTGATGTAGTGGCCCAAGGAGCATATCAGTGGACATTTTGACAGCAAGCTGATCCTTACAAATGTGCACTAAAAATAAGTCCTCCTCTTCCCCTTCGCAACTGGCCAACCAGGATCAAACTCTGACCTATAACACCCATACAGCGTTAAGCTCATTCAGAGCGTGAACCAGCAAACAACTGTCACTGATGCAGCCATACCACGAATCTCAGAACAACTACTCGACTAGCCATGTTCAAAGATCTGCTTTTGTGGTTTCTGCTTAGGAAACAAAAGTTCAGGCATTTCTGCAATTCTTTCATTCTCTCTCTTTGTACTATAGACCTATGCAATCTCTTATGTGTTGTACTATAAACAGACATTTCTCTGACTTTCTTTCATAGTCAAAATACATGGCAGTCTATTCTCTTCCTGTTAAAATAAACTATGATAACTATCAAGGAAACAAATGGGAACTAGGTTGAGTCCTATCTCTACGACCCTCTGCTGTCTATTTAAGGAAAATCTATTTTTACTGTCCTCCAACTTTGGTATGTGCCTTAGTCTATCGAATTTCATGGGGGCGCAAAGTAAAGTGCCTAACTTTGCCTTGTACAATGGTTTAAAGTGAAACATCAAAATAAGGCGCTTATGGTAACCAAAATGCAATAGCTTTGAAAGACTTTTTTGCCTTGGGTGTTACATCAAGCTTGACAAAGCGCTGAGTGTGTAGCTAAACAAGGCCACAGACTACCCTAAATCGTGTATTAATCGCATAATCGCAAGGACCCTTTGAAATCAACAAATGAATGTTTACTGTAAATGAAACCTGATATAGCAATGCTGCGCTTCCCAGTGTAACTGACAGGGATGCAGGCGAATACCTGCGTCCCCCCTTGCGAAGCACAAACAACAAAATGAATGGAGATGTCACTCACCTGGCTCATACTTGAGGTAGAGTATGGACACAATGTAATAGGCAAGATCAAAAACGGGAAACATTGCCATTTTTGAAAAATAGACGCTAATCTCGCCCAGGTTTAATATTCCCAACACGTCCATGGCTCTAGATATTCAAACACTACCGCATGAACTAAATTAAAGGTCTGCGCAATAGGAATACATACACCGTGTCCGGCGACTCGCTGCGAAGCCCTCCGTCTCCACGAGTAAAAACTCCGTCACCCAAGCTCTCCTATTAATAGCCTAAACCGTAGGCTACCTCATCCGCGCAGTCTTTTTTGAGCCATTTACAGAACGACCACCTTTCGCACAAGCCTTATCAGTTTGGTGTATATCACTTAAATAGACTGTCTTTATTATCAGTGCCGTTTGTTAAGAGATTAGTGAATTCATGTCGTCTGATGAGCTCACTGTTAACCATCTTGGGATGCGAGAGACGAGACGATGCGCTTATATTGACGGGGCAGAGAATCACCGAGCCTCAAAGGCGCTGTGGTTCTAGTCAGAGCGCGTAGTCTATGGCTGATTCTGCGTAGCTAAATTCTGCTCATCCTTCACTTAATAGCCTACTAATGGGACCCCATGATATACAATCGGAAACTCACGGCCCGAGAGCTTAAAATAGAGTGACTTCTGACAATGGTGTGGCTGGGGAAATCTGGTGCAGATCCAACAATACCAGAAAAAAGCAAATGCTGTTTTGCAACATGGGTAGAGGGTAATCTCCTTAAAAATTATTATTTTATGTGTTCGCTGTGTGTGTGTGTGTGTGTGTCTAATTCTCACTGACATGACACAGATTTTAATGGGCTATTTCAAAACATTTGCATCAGTAAAATGAATAGACTTTACTTGCCATGAGTAGCTTATGTGTGCAGCTGTTGATGGATTTGGACAACTGGTCTGATATGATTTAGCCTACTTGAGCACTAAGGTTAGTTAGTAAGGATATGGATAGGACACACACATACTAACACCCCTATATTTGTGATGTCCATGGCCTATTCCCATGGAATGTTGTCACTGACACAGAGGACAGAGGGCGAGAAGAAACACTCTTTCTGTAGCCTATTTCTTGAATGTATTCAATGAATGTGGCCAGGGAACTATTACTAATCATTTCACAACATGAAATGCCTACAGCATCAACTGCCAACATGTCCATTCTAAGTAACTGTAATGCCAAACAATCAGTGCCTTTTTTTCGCTCCTGACTATTTGAAATATTTTTTATAACCCACTTAGACAACACACACACACATACACACACACACAGACATACACGCACAGACAAACTTGTGCCTCTAATCCTGTCTGGCAAATGAAGACAGTCAAGACAATCAGTGTCTTTTTTTTTTTTTTTTTTTGCTCCTGACTATTTAAAATATTTGTTATAACCCACTTATACACACACACACAAACTTGTACTTCTGGTCCAGACAGTAGGAGAAAAAACTGTACTGTGTTGTTGCTGGTGTGCCTTGTCCTGTGCCTCATCTACTGTCCCGTACTACTCACCCACAGTCCTGTGCCACTCTTCTACTGTCCCTAAACCTAACCAGTGAGACAGTGGCAAGTCACACTGGACAGTAGGTACATAACTGTGAGTGCCACAAGACAGTGGGCCAGTGGCACAGGATTGTGCAGGGGACAGGAGGCTCACACAGGACAGTGTGTGAGGGGTGCGACCACCAGCAACAGTAAAGTACAGTTACAGTAGTCACATCACATGAGACAGTGGGCGAGTGCTGTGGGAAATTAAGCAAGTGTCACATGACAGTATGAGTGGCACAGGACAACAGGCCAGTGGCGCAGGACACTGCACTGGACAATACCGGTGCACTGGTGACATAACGGTAGGTGACGGCGAGTGGCACAGAACAGCCGACAGAACAGTGGGTGAGTGGTGTGAGCCACCAGCAACAGTACAGTACAGTACAGTTATGCTCCTACTGCTACTGGACAGTGCAAATAAAGGGATGAGAGGAAGCTAACCTCAAACAGAAGGGAAGCTAACCTCAAACAAAGAGGAAGCTAACCTCAAATAGAAGGGAAGCTAACCTCAAACAGAAGGCAAGCTAACCTCAGAGAGGAAGCTAACCTCAAACAGATGGGAAGCTAACCTCAAACAGAAAGGAAGCTAACCTCAAACAGACATGGGCTTTTAGGACATTCCCTCAAAACCTGTACCACCAAGTGTAGACTAGTAGCACTAAAACTCCACAGTGAAGTTCAGAGAGCTGCACCACCACAATTCTGTTCACAAATAATTACAGTGCATGTAATACTATAATTCTATTTCCAATTGTTGTCTCCCTAACTACAGACTCTCCACTGTAAACATTCCACAGTCCTTTCTGAGGTCTACTACTAAAAATCATTTAACTTCCCTGGTAACAACCGTCCTAGCAATGGCCTAGCAACCACCTCAAGTACCCTTGAAACTTCTTTCAAACCATTCTACAATGATGACCCAGCCATCAGCATTGCAAGCAACATGATTAAGTTAGCAACCAGCATAGCAACCACCATAATCACCCTAGCCACAGCCTAGCAACCACCGCAAGTACCAAGTCAAGTCAAGTAGGGATTTATTGTCGTTTCAGCCACACAGTACATAGTGAGACGAGACAACGTTTCACCGGGAATAATTGGTGATACACGTAACTGTTAAAACACAGTATGGACGAGACAGATACGTAATAGTGCCTACTTGCTTGCTACTTCCTGACAATCACCTCCAAAATGACAACCCAGCAACCTAGGCAACTAACATGACTCCACTAGGAACCCAGCAACCAACATAGCGACTAAAATGATTCCACTAGGAACTGGCATAGCAACCACCATGACTACACTACCAATGGCCTATAGCAACCTCAAGTTTATTTTTCTATTGTCGGATATTGGGCACAAAAATTCCACATGGAACAAAAACCTTTTTAGACATTTGCATGAATGCAGTTTATTCGATTATTTTATATATTTATTTAAATGTAATACTTTACATTTTTGCACAAAATAGGCTGACAAAATTTCACTGGTTTCAGGTTTACAATGATCATGGGATTACCGCGCGGACTACTGTAGTACATCATTGGACACTGGAGGGCGCAGTTGTTGCGCCTATTGTAGTGGGTGAAGCCAAGTGTGTATATCAATGGGGTGAACAGTATACATACTGCTGTTTCTATGTGCATATAGACACGTCCGTATTAGACGGTCTAGTGTTCGTGTAGGTAGCTGCTTAAAGGTTCTGTACTAGTGCAAATTACACACTTAGAGGCTACTTGCAAGCTTTTTCAAGAACTGAACGGTCCAGCATTCACGTACATGTGACGCCTTTTGTTTTTGTGTATTGATTGGACAGTGGATCTTGTGCACTTCCGGATTCAACGTCATCTCCGAAACTCTGATGTGGCCAACATGATCGGAGACTTTTTGATTTTCGGGTAACTAGTAATCATTTTGCAATTGTATTGTGGCAGTTTTCGATAGACCATCGTAGAAGTCCTGAGCATGCATGAGGTTTTGCTGGCCTATCAAACCATCTAGATGTATTAGATAAACGGATAGATCTGAGGTTTCTGAGGAGATGCTAAGCTAGCATTGTAGCAAGAAGTCAATGCAAGTTCTTAGATTGTAATTTACAGTGATACATTTAACACAGTTTAGCTACAGGAGTGTCTTTAGAACTTTCTAACTGAATGATGTGTTTATTTGCTCTCTTCATGTAGGACTTTACTGATGAATGCCGGTGCAGTTCTCAATTTCAAATTGTAAGTCTCCTCATCTTACCAACATGTTTGTCTCAAATAAGTATCTCTAAGATAGTTTATGAGCATAATAAGAATAGTCTAGCCTACCATTCCACCATA
Source organism: Tenualosa thibaudeaui (assembly GCA_027481765.1). NCBI lineage: Eukaryota > Metazoa > Chordata > Actinopteri > Clupeiformes > Clupeidae > Tenualosa > Tenualosa thibaudeaui. Next base: position 16,950,920 of record JAIFZK010000023.1, on the reverse strand, counting down.
GTTTTAGTAGTGAGAAGAAATCTACCATGCATACCAGCCATCTGTCTGTTTAGCTCTGTGCTAAATATATGAAGTATATGAAATGCACGAAATGTAGCTTGGTAACTAAAATGGAAGGGGATGAAGACAGTTTTGTGTAGACTTTAGTGAGCTAATGGGAGGACATTCAGACATTTTGCTATTATGGGGAATAGGCTCCTGTTTGTCTGATAGCAGCTTTGTAGATGGTGATCGGATATGTTTGCTATTTGCACAATAGTGACACTAGTAATATGTATTCATATGGTGCTGAACTACAATGGCAGGCTAGCTGTTATTCCCCCAGTGATATCAATGAGATGTTGCACATGGTTTTGATATTTCGCAGAAAGAAAAAAGAGTCCCAGGGTTTTGGAGATGAACCCCACGGGCCGACTACAGGTATGTCTTCACTCCCTCACACCATCTTTATATTTTTGTTGTTGGTTAATCTTCCACTTCACATGATGGCATGACATAATAAGGACACTGACTTTTTTGTAGGGGATAATATAAGAGAGTTTCTGCTGAGTCTACGATACTTTCGGATATTTATAGCGTTGTGGAATGTGTTCATCATGTTCTGCATGATTGTGTAAGTATTGATCCTATAAGTACAGTAACCAGTTTGGTTGAATAATATTTGCTGTAAACTGTTCACTGTTAACGACTGACTTGTCACCTTGCCAACTTTTCTTCAGGCTTTTTGGATCATGAAAGTTCTAAGGACCCAAGAGGACATTAATATTCATTGTTGTATATATTTATCAGAAATGGGAAATTTTATTTAACAAGTCCATTTCATTCTTTGTTTTGTGTTTTTTACTCTTTACATGCAGTGTAAAATTGAGATTCTGGCAAATGACTTTGGTAATTAGTGCAGCTGATTGCTGATTATGTCATAAACATACCTTTTGTAAAGATGTATCTCCACAACTCCACAAAGATCTTTTGGGAGCAGGGATGCTTATGCTACACCTCCGACATTTGATAAAGCTACCCATCACCAAAAAATCTTTTCCTCATGTTTTCACCTGCCATTTTATTGACATAATTGCCAATATTGTGTTCATAACTTTTACAGTGTGGCTTTAGCCATCCCCTATGGTAGACATGTTATATACAAATAAAGAATTGAACAGAATTAAATTGTTTGATGATATACTGTATAAAGAATCCATTTCCAGTTGAAATAGTTGTTTCAAGACTCCCTGTCATTTATAGTTTGGATATGTTACAGCTGGTGCACTTTGGTGTCTCTGAACAGATGAATCACAGATGATGAGCTGATAGTAGATGTCTGAAACGATTACCCATGCTTCTCTGTAAAGTAAAACAATAGCAACTCCATGTATATCTTGAATGACTAAACATATCAAGCTCCGACATGTATTGTTTTTCCAGTAGCCACACATTTTAACAGCCAGCTTTAATAGAAAGCCATTACTTTACCTTTGCATTTACAAAAAGTTCAAAGTTGCTTTTATTGTCAATTTCTTCACGTGTACTTGACATGCAAAGGAATCGAAATTACGTTTGCCACTATCCCATGCGTGTACGTGGACAACAGTAAAGTGCAGATGCACAGCAAGACAGGACAATTCTAGTCCTAGTTTGTATAAATAAATAAGTGCAAGTAGCTTAAGGCTACTTTTGCCTAGTGCTACTACCTAACATAACAGGTATGACAAGACAAGATATAGAGTACCCTAAGTACACTACTAATGTAGCAGGCCATGAAAAGACAGACAAGGCATGAGGTGACTTTGACTTAGTGTTTTAGCTTTGTGCATTTAGAGGTAGTTGTAATTGTTTTTTAGTGCAATGTGCAAATGTCAATAGGCAATACTTGCCACAGTAGCAGCAGTAATGATAATATAAGTGGTGCAAATATAAATATAAAAACAGAACAATTAGCAGCAGATGTGTACAATTTGCATATGCAGAGTCTCAGTTGGGGGGGGGGGGTGAGTCCAGTGTCTTCCTAGACTCCCGCCATCCTGGTGCCTCTGCTGGCTGGGGCTGGGATGTATTTAGCAGACGCTTTTATCCAAAGCGACTTACAAAAGAGGATAAACATTCAAGCTACAACACAATGAAAAAACTAAGAGTGCATATTGCTAACATGAAATTTGCAGTATTAAAGGTGATATGCGTACTGAAAGGAAGGGGTAACATTGCATCTTCAAGGGAAAGGAGAGGTTTATGTTCCTGTGCTGTTTCCATGTCGTTATTTGTCTAGGCTGTTTAGAGCAACAATTTTACAACACACACAATAACATATGTAAGAATCTGTTGTATTGTATTTTTTTCTCGCTATTAGAAAATATTCTATATTACAAGTGGTGTCCCAACAATTTATTGTGAAAAACTGAAGAGCTGAAGCCACACTTATTTACGTAATGACATAAAATCCTTACGCATGACGTTCATGCAGTTTCCCAGCATTCACTCTGGCAACGTTTTTCATCAACAGTGAAACACAACAGAAGCCCCAGACACAGACAGACATCCCTGCCACTGCTGTGGAGATGGCCGATCGGTGAAGCTACAGGGTAATGTGAGCCTTCAGACTCCGTCCAGTTGAGACGTGGTCAGTAATGCTTCATAAAATGTCAACGTTGTCAAAGAAATGAGCTCTGGGGAAAATATGGGGCTCCACTTACTAGCTCACCTCCCGAAAGGCCTGTGAGTGTCTGCAAGTCACCCACCCGTCTCTTCGGAGGAATCCCCCGCCTGCTGGTTCCCACCACTGCCAGGCAATGACAGCGGCCTCCGCCACCCCGCAGCAGATGAAAGACCGGCTGCTGCAAGCCATTGATGGCCAAAGCAATGTGAGTACCGTCGTCGAGAAGATAACGGAAATAGGTGTAATGTGTTGGCATTGATTGAAAGCTTGCATTAGGCTGGACAGTACGAATCCGAGCAAGCGAGTGTTCAGTCATTTGGCTAGCTAACACAGCTAACTTTGGTATGCAACTTGTGATGTCGACCGGTACGGCAGTTACAGGCACTGGTCAAATATTAAGTGACGGCAACATGTTAATGTCAGTGTCTAAAAGATTCATACATTTTAAATCAAATCACTTGTCGGTGCTATTAAATTGACTGCGATATCATCACTGTCGGTAGTTGCCTTTGAGAGTTAGTTTGCTAGCTCGCTAGCTAATGTTAGCACAGCTGCTATGGCCAGTGGTAATGTTGGACTTCGATAACTTGGTGAATGACTCGGTCGAAGTTGTTTGAATCATGATTACAAATGGGCCTTTAGATTTTTAGTATCTGTAGTGAAAAGTTGTCCGTTATCAACCACGCTTCCATCTCTTTGTCCGCGTTTAAAGGTAGCCAGGTTGGAAAAGACACGCAGTAACTATCTAACGTTAAGCTGCATTTGCTCAAAGTAGGCTAGGATTTCTGAGAATTTGACAAATATTAGGACATGTTATTAGGACATATGTGGCAGGGTTAACGTTAGATCACCCTGTCTAATCAGTCTAATCTAAAAACGGGCAAGTCAATCTGTGAACTTGGGTTGAAAACTCCTAAAAAAAAAACAAATCTAAGGAGTTGCAAGTGCATTTTGTTAGCAATAAAGCCTAGGCTCTATGTGGAGAATTGTCTGTTGTCAGCGCAGTTTGTGTCAGTGACGGAAATTATTCATTTATTGGATTATATTTATTAGTTAATGGACTACGGAACTAAATTTAATTCAATTCAAGTTTAATTTAAAGGCTTAAATCGTGTTTTTTTTTCAGTTGGGAAAAGGACAGGTGCACAACTGAAAGTTTATTCAAATTTAGAGGTCTTCACAGTTGCAGTTTCAACTGCTGTGTAAAAACTGTACCAACTTGGCCCAATTACACCCTGCACACGTTACTGTCCTTATGGTCCATGTTTTTTTTAAACATACTATGTACATGACTCATGTGTGTGCATAACTACACTTTCCCCCCACAGATTCGCAATATGATGGCTGTTTTGGAAGTCATTTCTCATTTGGAGAAATGCCCCATCACCAAAGAGGCACTTGAAGTAAGAGGACCTAAGATCACAAGTTATCATTTTAATATCATTGACTATTTGCTTGTGGTTTGCTTGTGTTGTTTACTTGAATATGTTATTTTCCAGGAAACACGGCTTGGTAAATTAATAAATGATGTCAGGAAAAAGACGAAGGATGAGGACCTTGCTAAGCGGGCAAAAAAGCTCTTACGCACCTGGCAAAAGCTGATTGAACCAGAACAAAATGAACCAGCGCCTAAGGAGCACACAGGAACCAACGGAGGCGCCTTCTCCAGCAGAATAGACTATTCTCCCCAAACTGTCACTTCCATCTCAGGGAAAACCGCCCCTGAGCTGAAAATTAGAAATGATTTTCACAACTGTAACTATCCAAAGGTTGAGGGCTCAGGCCATCGGAAACGCAAGGGAGGACAGAAAGACGCACAGCACTTACCAGCCAAAATTTCCAAAACTTCAGCCTTTGAACATCACTCAATTGCCATGCTGCATCCAACCAATGGCACTGCTGGAAGCCCAGATACTCATTTAAATGTGTTTGATAACAATTTACATCATCAGTCTGATAAGGACTCCACAGAGCATGACAGACCCAGCAAAGTTCCTGTCAATGCGGTCAAGCCTCGCCCTAGTTCTCCTGCTGTTTCTAAAGCCCCTAATGCATCTTTACGGCTTAAAACTGCTGTGTTGCAGCAGCAGGCCAAGAAAGACCTACTTGTCAGTGGTGGAGTGCAGCAGCCCCCTAAGAGCCCCTGCTCCTCAGCAGTCAATCCCAAATGCAAGACGCCAGAGACTGCAGGAAGATGGCCGCCCCCCTCCAGCATGAAGGCCCCTATTGCAACTCCTCCTCTAAGCCCCAGAGTGCCATCAGACGGATTGGGATCAAGGTCCCCTTCACAGTCGCCGAACCCTGCACTGGAGGACTTCTATCATGACAGGCAGCATCCAGCAGAGTCTGCCCATGACTGGCAGGTCGACTTGGCTTTTGGACAGGGCGAAGGGAGAACGCGGTCTAAGCATGATGCTGTGTCCCCTCTTCAGTCGGTAACAGATGGCCTTGACGGGGCCCCAGCTGTGGATAAAGCCAAGCAGGAGGGTGATGATGCACTGAACAACTCTGAGCGGAAGAGGAAGAAGTATCGGCCTAGAGACTACACGGTCAATCTGGTCGGGCAGCACTCCGAGGACAGCAGAAAACCGGCCAAGTTGAAAGACCGCAAGCTCACCTTTGACCCAGTGACAGGGCAAATCAAACCTCTAGCACAGAAGGAGTCCCAACCCAGGGAGGAGGCACCTGTGTCCACTGTGCCTGATGGTCATTGGACAGATGTGCAAAAGCAGGACATGGTCCCTGCACCTAACCGCCTCCAGCAGACAAACTGGAAAGAACTTTCCCGGAATGAAATCATTCAGTCCTACCTGAGTTTGCGGAGCAATGTGCTCACATCCTCAGGGGCCCAGATGCCAGGGCCAAACTTCCTCACAACAGAGTTTCTCAAACTTGAGGACGGTCAAATGAAAGAGGCAGGGGAAACGCACATGCTGGTGCCCAGTGCTCCTGCATCACATTTACCTGGCATCACAAGAGAGGTCACAAAAGAAGATTTGGACAGGTTACACACAGACCATTGGCCTGGGGTGAATGGTTGTTATGACACCAAGGGCAGTTGGCACGATTGGACTGATTGCATATCGTTAACGCCCCATGGGGACGAGGGGCAGTTACACATCTTGCCATATGTTTGCCTAGACTAAGAATTGTAGCCTTTAACTTCATATGAAAGAGGGCTGTTTGGCCACTGTTTGAATGAGTGAGTTGATGAAAATGAATTCTGGCAATCTTGAACTTTTTTTATATATATATATGGTTTGGGTTGACATGCGTGTTACCTAGCAACATTCCATTTTGCCTCCTGGTTGGTCTGTTCAAAAAACTGTTTCTAACAGGGAAACAAAACTGCAAAATGTACACATTTTGTGTTTTATTAATTTATCTTTTGTTGTAAAAAAAAACATAATTTAAAATGGTAAATGATGCTATTTAGTTTCATCTTTGTACTGTGAGTAAAACAGAAGTAAATAAATTGTTTATATGCTTAGTACTTGTTTGATCATTGTTTTATCATTCCATTTGTGTTATGTTCTGGTAAACAGCGCAAGCCCAGGTCCCTCCCATCCCTCAAGACAAAAACACTAAGTCCTGTCATACTAGGTAATATTTTCAGGATTTATGGGGACATTTGGGATCCAGCACTGGCGACTGCTCTTCCCTCATGCAAAGACTTCAAAATTCCAGTCCTCTACTTATTTGGACTGATGGAATCTGATTTCAAACTTCGAAAAAGGTTGAGTCATGTTTTCATTTTATAATTGCATTGATCGAGAACGCTGTATAATATTTGGAGAATTTTCCGAAAGGTAATTAGTGATGCACACGTAAAGTGATTGACATCATCGTAAAATATGTTGCGAACAAAGAAACCTTTTACCTCGAGGCGTAATTCACAAGATCCTCTCGAACACGCCCCGTAACTACGTAGTTTTTGTGGACGTAGTCTCTCCACGTCTCACTGGCCCTGCCACAGCCGGTAACGAAATAGGAAGATGGCTGCGGTGGATCGTCCGCCAGTGAAGGAAGGAGTACGAATTGCGCTTCTATGTATTTGTTGGTACACAGTCAGTTCAGGAGGCAACGTCGTCAACAAAATCATTTTAAATGGATTCCCTTATCCGGTCACGGTATCCCTCTTCCACATTTTTTCCATTGTCATTTTCTTGCCTCCGCTGTTGCGTGCTTGGGGTGTCCCGAAAACAGAAGTACCCAGCAGATACTATCGATGGTATATCATACCACTGGCTTTTGGAAAATACTTCGCTTCTGTTTCTGCCCACTTTAGCATATGGAAAGTGCCAGTGTCCTACGCACATACTGGTGAGTTTGTGTTTGACATCTATAGGATCTGCGCTTAAAACATCCGTATGTATTTACTGACTAGCACGTGGCTAACTAGCTAGCCCTAGTTCACTAACCAGCTGCATCATCCACAATTGGTAGCTGCTGCTCCCTATTTTAAGATCAAGCAAAATTAGCTTAACGTACCAGGGTAGATGGTTAGATTGAATTATCCACGATGAACCAATTGAGTCCATGATGCTAGAGGGTTGATATATCAGTGATTTCTTCCAGAGCAAAAGAAACCGACATGTAGAAGGTACTTGGGTTTCCTTGAGCTGCTTTGGCCACTAACGTTACTTACGAGCCGGTTTAATAATAAGAGACTGTCTGGATGGTGTTAAACTGTGTTTCTACTAGTATCTATCGGGTGGAGTTGGAAAGGCTACAGCATGGTGGTAACGACTAAAAAACTGTAAACGTTAAGACAATGCCATGTTTGTGTCGACATAAAATGATTACTCAGAGGAGATTGTATCTGCACACCATAAAAGTTTTACACTGCCACTCAGCTCAGACCAGATCAGGCGATGGGACAGGATTCTGCGACAGCTTCCGCCCCATCAGTATTGACAAAGATGGCATTGTTAAGTCCTTGAGGTTAATTTAGAGTTTTATACGAGAATGGAAAGGCAGTCCAGACGTTTGAATGTATGTTCTCAAGTGGACTGATCCCTTCATCCGTGTAACACTAACCCCATTCGTCTATCTCCACAGTCAAGGCAACCATGCCTATCTGGGTTGTCTTGCTATCTAGAATCATCATGAAGGAGAAACAGACTACTAAGGTTTGTCATTTCCCAATTTCCACACACACACACACACACACACACACACACACACACCAATCTCCTTAGTATTTTTCTCTTATGGCTTGTGTATTCAACAATTGTACATGGGAGATGGAGAGCCTGGGTGATTTCAGACAAACCCGCTGGCAATTTTGAGTCCACTCTGCATGTCTGTCTGGTGTCAAACTCATCCCAGCCTATATCTGAATCGCCCAAAATGTGAGAACCAATCACAACTGTTTATCCAGCCTGGGGCAGGCTTTATACAGTGGTGACGGACAGATCAGTGCATTTAGGAAAACCAGTGATGGCAAAACCATAAAACCATGTGGACATGTGTTTTCCTTTGAATAATGGCATTTAAAATCATCCTAAATTTGAATTATATTTGCTGCACTTTGGCATTTAATGCACCAATTGGATATACACGTTTCACACAGATTGTCCCACTGGTTATTCCCCTGAAATGGGCAGTGAATGAGTGGAATTCAGTCTCAGCTCAGATTCAAGAAGCCGCATAGAATTCTCCAGCCTAGAAGCCTAGAAGATTTCTAATTAGATAGATCTGTCAGGTAGTCCTGTGCAATAAAGATCTCCATTGTTACACATAGTGTTACTCCATTTTATGTTGATCTGTCTGCTGTACGCATGTCCTTAGTGTGTTGTGTTTATTTTCTAGGTGTATGTGTCGCTCATCCCGATCATTGGGGGTGTTCTGCTGGCCACGGTCACTGAGCTCTCCTTTGATGTGTCAGGCCTCATCAGCGCACTGGCCGCCACACTCTGCTTCTCCCTGCAAAACATCTTCTCCAAAAAGGTGGGAGTTTTACACCGTCCTCCATAAACCGCCGGGCATTCCAAACGCATGCCTGATACTTATTCTGTCTACAACATCATGGATTACTCTACACTATATGTGGCTGAATTTGATTTGGTTCACGTGCATTGAGTTGGTTTGCCTGCAGTGGCACCTGTAAACCATTACAAGAAATGAATTGATACTGTGCCATGTCTTACTGCTGTATCACAGTACATGCATTGTGAATGAGGCATGAAAAAATGTTTGCTCAAAATTTGCTGATCAGGTGACATTTTGTTAAGCTTTTCTCATTGTGTATTTTTAATTGTGTATAATTATTTTTTAAACTGCTGTCATTGCAACCTCACTGGTAAAGCAGAAAGCTCAGAATGATCAGTGAAGCAACACTGACCCATTGAGGACTTATTTCCATATAGATTGACAGTTTGGATTGTCATTCCTCTGTTTTGCCTGTCTTATGGTGGTTGTCTGTGGTTGAACCCAAAGCAAGACAGCTATACTTTTGTGCAGCAAACATTTTGCAGGTGTGAATATTTTTCCTGTTTTTCTTCTCGTCACAGGTTTTACGGGACACAAGGATACACCACCTACGGCTGCTAAACACCTTGGGGTTTAACGCAGTCATGTTCATGCTTCCCACCTGGATCCTGGTGGATCTGTCTTCCTTCCTGGTAGATACAGATGTGGTAAGCCATAGGAACACCAAGGGCTTTTCTTTCCTTTAATGGAGAGTAGGAGATGAAAAATAACACAGGGGGAAATCAAGTCTTTGTATCCTCCTAGGCAGACAAGTGGGAGGTGAATAGGTGTGTGTCTGTGTAGAACTACAGGAGTGTGTCTGTTTAGAACTACAGGAGTGGATTTGACACAGCTGCATGAGCATAAGATCCAACAGACTTCCTCTTGAAAATACAGGGATGTTTCATTCAGTGGATTTCATAACTCACTTTAATCTTTCAAATTTCATCCACTTCGGACACTGTGTGTTTGTGTGAGGGGCAGCCCTCATGAGCCAGTCCACCCGTGAGATGTGACCTGAGCTGAACTATGTGGGGTGTTTAGGGCAGACTGAGCTGATCAGTGTGTTCAACTCACAGATTCTAGTGGGGTGTGTTCAGTGTTGTCCAAGCTGAGTGTGAAGTGTTTTGTGTTTGTGTGTGTGTTCAGAGTGATATGAGTAACTGGACAGGGACGCTGCTGCTTCTGGTGGTCAGCGGCTTCTGCAACTTTGCCCAGAACGTCATCGCCTTCAGCGTCCTGAACCTGGTCAGTCCACTCAGCTACGCTGTGGCCAATGCCACCAAGAGGATCATGGTCATCTCCATCTCCCTGTTCATGCTCAGAAACCCTGTTAACTCGTCCAACATGCTGGGCATGATGACCGCCATCTTGGGTGTCTTCCTCTACAACAAGGTGACTTACAGAACAGTGTCTTTTGACATGCCGTGACATCGAACAGTTTCGTGTTGCTTAAGAATAGAAGAAATCTATTAGGAAAGTGACTTTAGCAGGTTGTGTGTTATTTCAACAGTATCAATGAACACTAAAGTGAACATCTTTTTTTTCTCTCTCTCTCTCTCTCCTCCTCTCCCTCTCAAAGGCGAAGTATGATGCGAACCAAGAGGCGAAGAAGAAGCTGCTGCCTGTGTCCAAACAGGATGCAGGAGTCTTTGAGCACATAGGAGTGAACAAGCCTCTGTCCAACGGATCAGTGCCTTTCACACAAGGTTCAGACTCACCATATGGCCGCAGTAATGTGCTCACTGACCACTTTCAGTATAGCCGACAGACATACACGATGAACTACGGAGCCAACCAGTACGTTGTCTAAGTCTGGTGGATGTATATTTTAGTCCAAGCTACTGAGGAACTCGACAGAAGGTGAAGGCTCTTTTCAACATCCTGCTTTGTTTAAAGAGGGGTGTCACTATAGGGGAAAGGCATTGGCCTTACAGCATGGGGGTACTTAGACTTCATTAGTCTGCAAATGGTAACTTTTCCTGAGGCTTACTATTTATTTATTGTACATTTGGACACTTGGTTTATTTGTATCTGGAAATTCTGTGCAAAATAATTGTTACAATGGGGAAAGGGCAGCAGTGGGAGAGACCTATTTTATCCTTGATAGAATGTAATTAATCACAGACTTTTGCACCTCTGTATTTGTGAAGGCAAAGAGAAAGCCATGCTGAAAATTACTGACCATTTTTACTGGGCAGCTCTGGACCAGGAGCAGGAATGTTGTCTGTTGAACTGTTTTGTTATGCTAACATGGAGAACTTGAACTTCTGCACAGTGCTGCAAGGCTCAGACTCCACTATAATGGATTTGACTTCAAATGCTTGTTGAAAATATGCTTAATGATGTTTTTTGTTTGTTTGTTTTTTTCATTTCAAAAGAATTGAAGTGGTACAAAGGGTACGTAATTAATGATGGGGTTTTCTAGATATGCTTTTATAGAAATCTGCAGTCTGCCTGCAGATCCAATGCTGTGGTTCTTGGCTAATTCAGCTTCAGTATTTTCCTGTGTCATGTTCTATCAGTAGTTCAGTTTGGAGTGTGTCCAGGAAGTGTTGAAGTGGATAAGCCCTCATTACTCTGCCTATTTGTGCCAAGAGTATTTGTAAACAATGCAAGTAGTATCAAGGCTGTAGATTTTCTTTACAAAGATGAAAAATGACAGATGTTCTCCTGACTCACGGCCATATCAGATCAAACATCCAAAGTGAAGTCACGCATTAAAGGTTTCTACAGAGAAATTACTCTGTAAAGATGGGTGTCTACGTTGAGTCATTGCAGCGATAACCAGTTTGATCGAAGGAATCCTGATGGGTGTTTTTTTTAAAAGCTGACAGAGAAATCACCTGCTTTGGGATAATGATGTTGGATGTGCTGGGAAGCAAACGGGGTGGAGTTGAGTTGGTGGGTCATCATCGCCAGGCAAGTAAAGTTGGCCCTGCAATCATGGTATTCCTCTGAGCCCTCTTCGAAACGCACCAAGGTCAGAGGATGCTCTGCGCAGCTCCAGGTCTTGGACTGGCACCCTCAGTCATCCTCAGCTCAGTGTTAATCATCATGGAGGGTCATTGACAAGCATTTATTCCTTTGTCCACTCCATTCATTACAGACTGGAGACATTTGTTTTGGCACCAGCATGTTTTGAGTGAAATGTGTGTTGAATGAGTGTTTATCATATTGGTTGGTTAGCAGCATGCAGTTGCAGTCTCTGGCGGAAGTGTGTGTGGAAAGTACAGGTTCCTCCAACTCTGACACCTCTTTGAATCGCTCTCTCACACACACACACACTACACAGATCTGTGGAAAAATGAAAGCTGATCCAGTTGTGAAGTGGTTACACAGATGAGCTGTGTCTTTGCAACCATTTTGCCCCAGCTATATCAACCTAATCTTTCAACTCTTACTATGTTTGTCTTTATCAACCTAATCTTTCAACTTTTACAATGTTTGTCTCGCCTTCAGACAACCTTACTGACTATTACCAGCTTCTAGACTTCAACTTTACTGGAGCACCCATTATTTCCTTTTTTCCTCTTTCAGTCTCTGTTCATGTAGAGTTTTGTCTGAGGTGAGAGTTGAGTTTTGTCTGAGGTGTGTGTGTGTGTGTGTGTGAGAGAGAGAGAGAGCAAGAGAGTGAGTGTGATGGAAGAGCAGGTGGCACTGGGTCTTGGTGCACTTTTGGTGCCTTTTCACTTAGTAGTTTTCCTGGCCCCTTTACTGAGATATTTAGTCAGTCAAATAGCATTTCAAAGACCATCACACCACACACACCTTAGCACTGTAATACCATTTGATTTTTTCCCCAAAGTTCAAGGTCTTGTTTAATGTGATAAATTTGCTGCTGAGAGATGGAAGCAGGGACCTGTTAATAATTTGATGGTAAATATTTCACATTTTATAAATACCTGCTTAGCTTTATAGTTCTCTGTGATCTATGCAAAAGCGGGGGTTTGTCATTTTGTCATTTTTCAATGACAATTAATGAAAACTAACCCAACTGTTAATTTCCCTACCCCATACTTTTAAGTAAAAGACATTTTCTAAGAAGGTATTTCTAAAGATATCCTATTCATATGGGAGCAATGCTAAGAAGATATCTCTTAAGGTATCCTTAAGGAGAAAATCCAGCACTAACAGCAGGAACTGTTTTTAGCACGTTTATCAAACAGCACAGCAATTTTAATTAGGAAATCATGTGTTGTTAGCAATGTATCACTGTATCACTGGCTGTGAAATGTTGGCTCAGTCCTGTAATGTGAAGCAGGATTACAGCTCAGCATAATGCCCAATGTGTGAAGGGTTGTAATTTCCTGAGTCAGAAAAATAAGGGTTGGGTGAAATAATATGTACATACATACAGATATGTGTGTGTGTGTGTGTGTGTCGTTCAGAGGTCGTTCATTTGTGTGCTGTGTGACTTGACTCACGGAGGGATTTTCTCCCATACCAAATGATGTTGATGATGGCCTGTGAATTTACCTATATTTTCCAAAACCATCCCTGTAGCCTACATGGCCAGAGCCTTGCCATCTGCAGTTACCATTCTTCTCACATTGTGACGTAAAGGGAAATGATGCTATTTTTGGAAGTCGGCGCAGGGTGAATCCGCACCGGAAAGATGAGGGAGCGAAGTCCCTGCTCTGGTTACTCGCCGAGGCCCCCACCACCAGCCCCAAGCGCTTACTTAGTGACCTCTGACACATCACACTTGCTGTTTATGTGTTTGTCGGGCTTGGTTCTCATCGTGTCGTTATTTCGACGATATCTGGAACTAAAGGTAGGCAAGGTCGATTTTTGTCGTCAGGATGCGAACTGTCTCAGATGAACGTTCAACCACCTGTTCAATATCCTTTCTTTGTTAAAAAGTGACCGTGGAATGAGATGGGAAAACTGCATTTTAAGTGCAATGAAGCCGAGTTTCGAGTCAAAAATATTGTATTCTGCAGTAGGCCATAATGCTGCGCAAGAGGGTTTTTTATGTTCGAGGCACAGAATATTGCATTTCCTTCGTATGAACTGCAGTATTTAGGAGTAAAATTACATGTTGACACATGATTTGCTGTTAGGCCACAAATGTTGCTTCATCTCAAACGTTAAGACCTTGGTTCCTTTACAAGAGCACCTCCTTCTGGCGGAAATGGTTAAAGCATGGAGCAGTGTGGTCAAAGCTATGTGGTGTGTGACATGCAGAATTTCTAAATTTTGTAAACAAGGCTGATTACAGCCCTCTGATGGTCAAGAATCTGCAAAACATTACTATTTCAAAAGGTTGTTGGAACAGTCACCACAGGGGGTAATGTTTTGAGCTGCCACTCATCATTAGGACCTCCATTGCAAAAGACAAAATGTTGCATCACATAAGCCACTTGTTCATTTACTGAACTAACTTCCTTGTCAGTACTGGCATATTTCCAGTATAGGCTTACATCGTAGACTTCAATTCAATACAGACATGCCATGTAAACAAGTGTTTTTCCCCCTTTCTCTTTTCCTTCAACTGTCAAAAGGGTGACAACCATCTGGAGCATACAGTGTAAGTAAACAAACACAACTCATGAGTGTTACTTTAAAATGAAGCCCATGGACAGTGTTCACAAAAACAATTAATAATTAATTGCATTATTATCTGCATTATCATTATTAGTAATGGCAGGTGTATCAGGTAAGTATTAGTTTAATATATTTCATGTATCTTGTGTACATCTGTATAGTAAGGCTTATTTTCTATTTAATCCCACCAGCGTCCAGACAAAAGAAGCTACTGAGGAGACCTGCAGCAGCTGTCTCCAACCCTGTTTTGAAGTCATTAACAGTCTCGTGCTTCAAGGCCAATCTTCTGGACATGAACCCTATCTGCGCTGTTCCTGTGTCCTGCAGGCTGGCCACACACACACCTCAGATTCTGTCAGTGGCAAAAATAAGTCAAGACTTGACCAGTGCCCCTCCGAGAAGCACACATTCCTCAACACAAACCATATCAAGCTCCTAGCTCACTGTCGGCTCCATGAGAGTGAGGACACTCCTGGGACTCCTGGGACAGATGGCCCTAGAGAATCCTCTAGCTCTGTTCAGTCTTATCCAGACACTGAATTATTGGCACTAAGCCCTCAAAGTAAACACACTTCCAGGCAGTCATGTGCACCAGGTGGGACACTTCCCAGTAGTCAAGGCAGTGACCCACTTACTGTAGCAGGCACTAGGAATTTTCCCTTTGATACCCGTGGGAAGGACAATGCACTGCAGGGGTTACTATGTGAAATATGGAGATATGTTTTAGAAATTATTCACACTATAATTAGGAGGCTCTTGTGGAGAATGTTCTCCTGTAACACAAACAATCACAGTGTAGGACTGTCACTCAAGGCCTTCACTGACTCTTACCTGATGCCTGATAGAACTCCTAGCCTAATTATGGAGTATGGAAGCCTGGAGGTCAAAAGGTCAGTTAAGATGATCTTAAAACAGAAGCATCTGGAGGGTCTGATGTGGGGATTCCGAGGCTACAACCAGCCTGTGGAGCCTCAGTCCAGGCCCCAGTGGCTGTGGAGACCACTGGAGGACTCAGAGCTGGAGCTGACTGGGACAGAGACACCTTTCATCAGTCAGAAGACCAGAGACAAGCTGGAGTTTAACGTGAAGAACAAGCTGCTGCAGCGACTCTGGGGAGTTCCTGCGGTGGTACAGCAGTCCCACAGGGCCTTCATTTCTGAAGCACCGCAGCTCAGCATGACCCAACTGCTTCCTATACCCCTGCTTGATGCGCAGGTGGTGACTTGCCAGCCTCCCATCCTGACGAAGGAACAGGAGAACACACTGGTGAGGTGTGTGATCCAAAAACAGGTTGCCAAGACCCAGGGTTACCCCGAGGTTGTGATGGAGTCACTCAGCTCATTTGAGATGCCTGAGTCCATGTCAGAGAAGCTGAGGCAGGCAGACATGACTGATAAAGCAATGACACCAGCAGAGGGAACCTCTACAAAGAAAAAGAGGCCTGGGAGACGTCAAAACAAGCCCCACTTAAAGGAAGTACTCAAAGCACGCAAGACTGACACTCCATCTCCTCCTTTCATTCAAACAAACAGTTCCTGTTAGTGAGTGATTTACTTCACATCCCTTCAGTCTCACAGGACGTTGTGTGTCCAAAATAAAGTGAAGTTCCTATGGCATTGGGTGCATGTTTTTTCCATATGTTGTCTTACACCACCACCTGTAGCCAGCAGAGGGCAGCCTTTGCTAAGAGTTCCTATGCTCTAAGAGGCCGTATCTGTCCTGGTTGTTCCTAAGTGATGGCAGTTCGAGGAGCCCCACACATGCAGTAGCTCTCCAGCCAGTCCTCAGTGTTTTTAGTGTGATGAAACATTTGAATTATTTTCAAAGTGGCTGTGTATCATTCTTGAGACGTTGGAGCTCTCCAGGGCTCAGGAAAGATTGTAGCATGAATCACAACACGACAGTGGTGGAACCGCGTTTCCCCTGTTCTTGGACTAGCAACTATTTCAGGGCAGTTGCATCAGTGGCCTTGTGACAGGCATGGCCTCATCAGCTAGATCAACAATCTTTTTTCCCCTCCCAGTTTCTAGCAACAGCCTTTCATGTAGTGTTGGCAAGGTTGTCACATGGGATTCTGCCACTTGGGGATTTGTGTATCTAATAAGTTTGTTTAGCTCTGTTAGCAGTGATATGTAAAGGTAACCTTCAGTGAGATAACTGAGGAATCCACTGGTAGTGGTGACTAACACGTGTCGCTAGTCAGATTCCTGGAAGGGTTCATGTGTAGACAAGAGGAGAGTGCTAAGTAAATAAAAAGATAAGGAGTCAATTCACATAGATTATGCTGCATGTTCATATTCTGCATTAGGGTAGAGAGCCGGTGGATCACAAAACCATTATATTACTCTGTTAGCAGGAAGAAATGGGACAGGCAATGATTTAGGGGTGGGGATTTATGTAGGAATTTATCAATATTGACAGCATTGTCGATTCTGCTCATTGGTCCAGTTCTTTATCAGTTCTTTTATCAGTTCCTTACGGTTAAGATGATATTCTAGACAGGTTTTCTACACAGCACAAAGCAGCAGGTTAGAATGAAGGAAATCATGTAGAACTTATCTATTCCAATGTTGTATTCAGAAGACCCATTGACCATGGTCTGGAAAACATGCTGGCACTGATAAATGGAATTGAGAGATATATTTCCAGTGATTTGAAGCATTTGATTGTTCTACTTCATTCCTGGTTCTTGATCCACTACTCCTACTACTACTACTCCTACATTTATGTCATGTTATTGAATGGATATATACACACGTGGGCTCAAGGTGGGGGACAAACAGGCAGACACATTTGCACTTTTTATTATCTTTTTTTTTTATTATTTTTTAGAAAAACAATACAAAAATCTGCAACAACAGTCATAAATTTTGCTTCGCGTGAACTGCGGTCAGTCACATGGTACAGTAAAGTGCTTCAAATCAATGTTTCTGTTTCCCAAAGATGAACATTTTCAAAATAAAAAAGGAAAAAAAAAAAAAAAAAAAACAACATCTTCCCATGAGGATTTTGGGGGGTAGGAAATGAAACAGTGCCAGAAATGAGAGCATCAATAACACTCAATAGTAGAGACCCAGGGGCCTAAGAATCAAGACAGTTACAAAAATCTTCAAAAACCAAGAATTCAGAACAATTACATTAAAAAAAGTTTCAATAAATTTGAGTAAAACTCAACATTACAGCTGGGCTACACTCATCTAGCTGGGAGGAGAATTCTCAACCAGAGACTTGGTGAACTGTTGCCCAATACTGTAGTCTAAAAATAAAATAAACATTAACTCCTCACAACTCTGGTGGGACAAGGCAGTCCAAAACTAAACGCAATGGACAAAGGGTGGCTTTTGGAAGAGCCCTCACCCTTTTAAGTGTTGTAGAGAACATGAAGCCAAATACCACCGATTTCTTTGTGCACTTCTTGTGAAGAATCCAGAAATGGTGGTTTAAATGATCATGGACAAACATTAAAGGCAAAGAGAAAGTAAAAGGGAAAACAAATACTGAAATAAAGTGGTAGAAATGACTTTCAAAACCAGAGATAGCCATCTTCAGCTTATGAATGCTTTGTTCAGATTCTGTTTTTTAAGCAAGGAAGTTTCCCAAGCAACATGTGAGGAAACCGCTGTATGTATATTTCAAGTAAGTCTTACTATAAGACATAAACACCCACAAAGATGCCACTGTAGAAAGGTTTTTTTTTTTTAAAAAAGGTTTACAATCAGTGTCCTGTTATCAGCGTTTCTATGCGGAGTACCAAACAGCAGTGTTGGCCATCCCCCCACATTCAGAAGAATTTGCTAATGCTTACGAGAGATTCCGTCACCTTGAGGATTAGGCACACTGTACCCAAAGCCATGCGAGAAACGGAACAGGGTCTCAGACTTTTCAGAAGTGCAGACTTTGGCAATGGCAAAGATGTCCGCCTGTGACGGACAGACAGACAAACAAACAGACACGGCCAATGGAGACCATTTAAAGAGCAACAGGTGATAGGGGACACTGAGAACATTCCCCTTCACCCTCCCGCACCAGATGGGATCATTGCCAACACCTGTCTTTAAACAAAATAATGAAAGAATTACATATTGCCTTCACTGGGCAACACTCGTCGCTCACGTAGGCTTTCCACCTTCAAACACTTTCCTTACATCACAACTGGGATCACTCTCTTCTGATTACCTTCTTGAACTTTCTGCAATATTCAAGACAACTAACATTTTAAAAAGAGAACAGTAAAAGAAAGCTTAAAAAATTATATCTGGTGTTGCACCTGAACATCTGGACAGCACCCACTTGGAGATAAAAGCTCAACATGAATGGGAAACTCAGTGTGGCACAATGTGAATCTGACATGGAGTCGTCCCATCACCACAAGCAGTAAACCTTCAAAGAAACTTTTACATACCCATACAGCTACTTTTCCGTGGAAGACTTTTTTAAATTATTAATTTTTTTAAATTATTATTTGTTGTTGGAATGCTTTCCCATGTTTTAAATGTGTAAAAGGTTCTGCCCCTTCTCTATCATTCATGGTACATTCGCATCCTGACAGCCATGCTCTCAAAACTAGCAATAATACCTGGGCTATCGTCACAGCTGCAAGGCTGTGTTGCCCAATACGAAGGTAAATCATTGATTTAAGTCACGTCCAGAAGAATGTGCTTGTCTTAACCTTTGAACACCTGATGTGAGGTTGAGGGCAAGTGTTTATGGATAGAGCCACTCGCGTCTGGCAGCCCTGGGAGGCTCTAGTCTGAGTCATCCTCAGGGTTTAAGCTCAGGGGTTAACATGTGGCATTTAAATGGCAAAGTTGAAAAGATACTTCAGCCTTCAAGTTAATTCAATTGTTTGAATCTCTGCACAAAGAGGCAGAGCTTGGGGTGCCAATTCCAAGCTTGGAAAAAAGGTTTACCCTGCCTAACGAGGCAGCATGTTTGGAGTTCAGTTTGAGGTCCCAGTAGACACCTCACTAATAGTGCTAGGGACAGTACTTCAGTTCCGTATCGTTTCAGAAGGGGACAAACAGCAGTTACCATCTTTACTTCACTGCTAACAATTTTGCTTAGGGGTATCAGTTCTTACACTAATGAGTATACTACAGACTCCAGTGCAAAAGAACAGGCTTTATTTCTTCTGCTGGGCCTGTGAGTGTGGGGGCAGGGGCTGGACTGGGGACAGGTCAGGGATGTCTCTTAGTAGGCATCTGATCTTGCACCCGACGCTGGACGTAGGGGACGCCAGTGGGGCCAGACAGCTGTGCACCGAGGGGGGTGGCTGTGTGGCCCCGTACCCTTCGCAGCCATTCAGTAAGAATACATTCCACATAAACTCACTGTCCAGCATAGCCAAAGGGAATGAAAACAACAACAAAAAACTATAGAAAGATTTAAAAAAAAATAAAAATAATAATAATAAATTCACAGTGGATTTTTGTTTATATGGAAGCAGCAGCTAGGTGTGTGTGTGCGCACGTGTAAGTGTGGAGAGGCTGGGGGTCCTTTGGTGTGTGAGCTTGCTTCCAATACTCGTCATAGACTGGACTAATCAAAGGCTACATAGGCACTCTGTGTGAGTGCGTGCTGGCCCTCCAGGGGCCCTGGCCCCTGCACACCTCAAAACACTCCTGGACATGTCTGAATGCTGTGCTTTTCAAAGTGCTATGGAAGCAGAGGGGCGCTAGAGAAGTGTGTGTGTGTGTGTGTGTGTGTGTGTGTGTGTGTGTGTGTGTGCATGGGAAGGTTCGCATTCATGGATGGGAGGTGTATGGGTGTGTGTTGAATCTGCAGGCCAATGATGTGAGAATGAGGTGTGTATGGGTATATGTATGTGGGTGTAGGTGTGTGTGTGTGTGTGTGTGTTAAAGCTCACAGGGTCCAGGACTGCAGAGGTGTGAGGGCCAGGTAGGGTAGGGGAGGGGAGAGGGGGTTATGGGGGGTCAGGGTTGGGGTTGGGCAGTTATTTGGGGGGCGGGGTTAGTTTTCAGGCACAGTCTCCCATGATGACGAGCGGGGCGAGGAGCTGGCGCAGCTCGGAGGCGGAGACAGGCGCGCCCTTCAGCAGGCTGCTCCTCTGGCGCCGCCGTGCCGCCAGCTTGGAGTTAGAGGGGGGCGAGAGGCGCATGGAGGCCGAGCCGGCCGTTACCACCAGCGGACACTCCCCGTCCTGCTCCTGCTCCTGCTCCTCGCGACCCTCCTGCTCTGCCAGCTGCCTCTTCATGGCTACCGCCTTCCCAGCAAAAAAGGTCAGGTCCCTGGCACTGCTGTTCCTGCTGGGGGGGGGGGGGGGGGAGATAAAGTCTGGATGAGTCAGAGGTCTGGGGAGTCACGTTTTAGTTATCAGTAGATTAGCAAGCCCTGAGTGACATGGGAGGCACTGGGAAAAGTACACAAAGAGAAACGCTGGAGCTGGCCTTACCTCTGAAGTAGAATGGAAGAGGAAGGGGTATCGATAGCACCCTAGACGAGAGAGAGAGAGACACACATGCACAGGTGTTAGAGTCCCAGCCTTCTGATAACGCTGGTAGCATGATGTCATTTGGGGTGTGTGTGTGTGTGTGTGTGTGTGTGTGTGTGTGAGTGAGAACTTACCCCCTGCACCCAAGGGTGCTGGAGAACCTGAGCGGCGCTGAGACGGAGCTTGGCATCCCGGACCAGCAGTTTGGAGATGAGGTCTTTGGCACTTGAAGAGACGTGGGCCCATTCTTTCTCTGGGAATTCGTACTTCCCTTCCTGGATGCTCTCAAACAAAGTGTTCTGGACGCCACAGGGATGGAACACAAGGATTACAGAGTTAGAGTCCAACAGCAACTTTTTTTTCAGCCATTCAAACCACAGCCTCATCACAGCTGCTGTGACATCACCCAACCAAACCAGATTCTTCACATCTTCTTACTGGGTCTGCACTCAATACATGTGCACACATCATTCCAGTCTACTGTAGAAACCTGTTTGCCTACAGTGTAATGGTAATGGCATGAACGAGGCCTTCAAAAAAAGTGCCCTCAAGCCTCAAGGCAAAAGGTTGTGCTAGGCAGTTATCAAAGCCTAGTCAACGCTCCCTCTGCACTCGTCTCCAAGTATAAACAACCTATTCTCTCTTGTGGTACTTGTGCCAAGGGCTGACCTCCAAAAAATCACTTATGTACGCCCCCCCCCCCCCACACACACACACACACACTCACACACTGAGGAGGCCTGCCCAAGGCTCTGTGCGTTTACACAATGGTGCTCTGAAATGAGGAACGCTGACACAAGATTGTCCTCCCAACCACTGTAAACTTCCAATAGCCAGCCTTCAGAGGAACACTTTCTGCTTGGCTACTGGCAGGCCCGAAAGGACCTTCCTCAGTCCATTAGTCAGTGCTAAGTGGCTCTAAATGCACTTCAATACAACAGATACAGACAGGAACTGTGTCATGGCAAGAATGGGATTCAAATGCCTGCAGGGAAAACACTCCTGCACAGGCAAAACGGCCTGTCTGAGGAACACGGGTTGGGGAAATCACATTAACTAATCAGATAATGCCGCCGACATAACTTTCAAATGCCTCACAGAATTAGCCCTAATGCACACAGGATCAGAGAAGTTCTTCACTTTTCTTCGGCCCAAAACCACTTTGATTCCCTGCGTTGGGTTATTTTTACAGCCTCAGAGACCAATTCTGCCCTGTACTTCAGTCTGTGGAGCGAGAGGTCAGGTGTGGTGTGTTTGGGTTGGAGCAACTCACCTGGCACGCGTGGCACGGCTCTCCCATCTCCCAGCCGCAGTCGCTGCCGCAGTGGCCCACAAAGGGCGGGTAGCCGCTTAGCATGATGTAGAGGATGACCCCCAGGCTCCAAAGGTCACAGCGTTTGTCGTAGATAGTGGCCTCCTCGCTGAAGGCCTCTACCACCTCAGGGGCCATGTACTCAGCAGAGCCGCACTGGAGGGAGAGGGAGAGAGAATGATAAGGTTTGAGGAACACAACTTGTAAAGGCAGCAATACAGCAATCAGGCCATGCATTTCATGTACAGTAAACAACTCAGTGATTTCAATCATAACCAGTCGGAGCAAAAACTTCCTTCTGACTTTAGACTGCTGAGCCATCCTGAGCTGAGCTTTCCAGTGTGGTCTCGTCTAATTCTTTACCCTGACCACATTCCTGCACTCAGCTGACCGACCCCTCGTCGGTCCAGGATAAGGGGCAGAGGAGCATGATGGTCACATGGCAGGCAGCGTGCGCGCACACACACACACACACACACACACACACACACACACACACACACACAAGGCAGAGTAGATTAGCTGCTAACAGACAGATCTCTCTTCATGTTCCTAGCCTCCCACACGTACACACATAAAGTTCTCATATACACATGAAACATGCGTCCACACACACAACAGCCTTCGCACACAAGCGCTAACTCACGACAACACACACACGCAGTGAGATCTGAATGGGCGGCTATGCAAATGAGGCCGACAGAGCAGCGGGTGCGAAGGCGAAGGCGTCGGCTGGTGCAACAGAGCAGGACAGAACAGATCAGCCGTGACCGTGGGCAGCAGACGGGGCCAGTGAGCCCGAGTGACAGGAAGGACGGGGACGAGCCTGAGGCCGGCCTGGTGAATCATGGAAATTTTTCAGCACTCAGCTGAACAGACAGGCTGAATAGCCCAGACGAGGGAGAAGGGGGGGTGGACCGCCCCCGCCTGCCCGCCTGCCTGCCTGCCTGTCCGCCTGCATCAGGACAGACTGAAATTAGGCCAATCGCTCCCTCCCTGCACAGGAAAAGAGGATTGGCCGCTCCAGGAAAAGCCCTGCTCTGCAGAAAGCTGGGCCACGCATCACACCATTACATAACGGCCTCGGCGCCATGACAGAAAAAAAAACACCATAGCTAATGCACTTTTAATGTAAAGTGCGGAAGGGGGGGGAGGGGTAAAAAAAATCACAAAGCTGTCCAGAAATTCAGGTCGGCAGTTCAGCGGGGCAGGAGAGTGGAGTCGTTACATAAGGGACTGGGCACTGAGGGCAGCACAGAAGAGCGGAGGAAAGCAAAGGGTTCTCGCTCTCTCTCTCCTCTCCTCTTTTCTCCTCCCCTCTGAGTTGTAGTGCAGCCAAAGGTTTCCAAATGTCTTCTGGAGTTTCACACTTCATTCCACTGATGCTTTACTCTGTGTTTTGCAACCAGCTTGGCACTGCCGCTGAACACTTGGTTGTTCCAACAATAACAACACCAACACCAACCAGCACATACACAAAAATACCAAAAATAGAATAATAAAAAATATCTTTAAAAATTCTCTTGTCTTGTCAATTCTATTGTCAGAGTAAGAATGCACCAGTCTGTTATTCTGACTTGGGGTGTCAACTAGTCGCTGTTGATGTTTATTTACATAAGAGTCCTCCGTCCCCCACCCTGCTCCTTCAGCCCATCTGTGTGTGTGTGTGTGTTGACGTGACGGAGGCAGGATGAGGGTGTTTGTCAAAGAGAGCGAGCTGCTTTTGTTCTCTCAGGGCCAGCTGTCCCTCCTGTCTAGCCCCGCCCTCCAGCCCCTCCTCCTCCTCCTCCTCCTGCTCTTGCTGTTGCTGCAGCTGCCTTATGTAATGTTCTCTACCTTCCTCCCTCTCCCTCTCTGTGTGTGTGTGTGTGTGTGTGTGTGTGCAAGAATCTGGCCCCAACAGACAAAGAAACCCACTGTTGCTCAGCTGTATAGCCCACCCCACCCCCCCACTCTCTCTCTTTCTCTCACACACACAAAGCTAGCCTAGCCCTGCTCCTGCCTCCAGCAAGAAGCCAGCCACCCTCACACTTCCTCCCCCCAGACAGCAAATTCAGGTCACCCCATTCAGGTGCATAGCATCTACATACCCAGACATGGATGGAAACACACACACACACACACACACACACACACACACACACACACACACACACACACACACACACACACACACACACACACACACACACACACACACACACACACACACACACACACACACACACACACACACACACCTAATATAACTTACATGTATCTAAGCACATCTCTCTATATATGGATGTGTGTATGTGTGTGTGTTTTTAAGGCGTTGGTGCCTAGTCATACGAGGGGACTGGCAGCAGTCTCTTGCTGTAAAAGAGTACTGCTCTTGCATCAGTTTACGGGATCTGATGTGGAAGCCGAGCGTCAGATTAGCTGACCAAGGACAGGCACAGAGATGCAGGCGGAAACACACACTGAACACACACACACGCAGTAAGGTTGACAAGAACATCTGGGGCTTTCCAGGCCAGCCTGCACAGCAACACCACAGCAAGGCAGTACAACCACATGCCACAGAGGAGAGAAAGAGAGACAGAGAGAGAGAGAGAGAGACAGAGAGAGAGAAAGTAAGAAGGAAAGAAAGAAAGAGACAGGAAACGCTGCTGAGAGTCTACACAGGGCTGAATGTTTTTCCTCTTTCTCCCACACACACACACACACACACACACACACACACACACACACACACACACACACACACACACACACACACACACACACACACACACACACACACACACACACACACACACACACACACACACACACACACACACACACACACACACACACACACACAGGAAGCCACGTGTGTGTGTTTCTGAGAAACTGGAGGTGGCTGGGTGAAACCAACACAAGCCCTCACCTGCCCTGCAGAGGCACAGTGTGCACTGAGACACCAGCCACAAAGACCAACAGGCCTGAGCAGGGAGTCACAGTGCCCCAACGCACACACACACACACACACACACTCCCGTTGCTTCACCTCTAGCCCTGAGGAGGCAGAGGGGGCAGGGGGAAGCGGAGTAAAAGTATCTGATAAGATTGTGCCTGGAAAGAAGCCCAAGAAAAACAAGCTGGGCGCAGGAGCAGCCAGCAGCCAGCGCTGGATCCACCCCCTCCCCCTCCCTCCCAGCCAGCCAATCAGGGCGCAGTTGCTAGGTGCAGGAAAGGGAGCTGGTTGCAACACAGAGCCTCCTGGGCTGACTCTTTGTTTTGACTTCCCCAATCCAATAGCACACAGTCCAACACTGCATGCCAGCACACCCACAGCACAGGCTACAACAACCAGCTGGAGAGAGAGAGAGAGAGAGAGAGAGAGAGAGAGAGAGAGAGAGAGAGAGAGAGGAGAGAGAGAGAGAGAGAGAACAACCATGTCCCATACACCTCTGCCTAGGCTCAGAGCAAGTTTTGCAAAACAAATCACTGCACTTCCCAAGAAAGTTCCATACCAGCACACACTAACACGAACACACTGACACACACACACACACACACACAAACACACAGCTGAAGTGGGGAAAGGCTGGATCAGTGTATGAATGGCACACTTCGTGGCAGTCCAGCTCATCCAACTCACATGATCCTGATCATTCACAAACCATGGAGACACTCACAACTTAATGCCTGGAGCTCTGCCTGTGCAACACACACACACACACACACGTGTGTGTAATTAAGTTACCCCTTCACCATTCTGTCCACAAATAGCTCTCAGCTCCCCTCTTTCTAAGGAGAAGAGAAGAGCAGGATAGAGAAGAAGAGCAATTCAGAGCTCAGGTTACTCCCAAAACATGGCCCTCTGAGCTCTCGCCTACACATTCATCCATCTATCTACTGTATCTATCCATCCATTCCTGCACTCTTCCTCCTGACTCTCTCCATCATCTGCCACCTGTCCACTTCTATCAAAACTTTAAATCACAGAGCCACATGGGTATCGACCATCATTCTCTCTCAAACTCAAACACACACACACACACACGCCTGAGTGAAATCTACATTTAGCTTTTCCTTTGACCATTAGCAGCAGGATCAGGGTAGGTCTACTGTAGGGGCCCTTATGGAACTAACTTCACACACAGCGCAGACACAGGACACAGAGACAATCCCTTTTGCTGAGTCCATAGCGAATCAGCAAGGCCAGGAAGGGAGCATTGAGACACCCTTGAGAATGCCGTTATCAGAAGCTCAGCCATATCAAGCTTTTAGCCATAACATCTCAAAGTCCTTGGCCCCACCATTACAGTTTTTCCACCAATCAGGAGGCCTAGTCTGTGTAGCACCACTGGGCCCTCGGCCAATGGGAAGACAGCGAGCTGCATCCCGATAAGCAGGGTTGGGCAGTTTTACAAGGCCTGCCCATTGGCGAGGCACAGTGCAGCAGAGCGGCCGAGGTGAGTCATCTGACCGCGCATAACCTCCAGGCATCCTTTCAATCCCACAGGCCAACAACACACTTGTTTACTCACTCACACACTCACTGTGTGTGTGTGTTTCTGTGTGTCACCCGCCACAATTGACTCCTGCAGTCCTCCAGTCCTCTATATATACACTCCAGGTCAACCTAAAATTAGCACAAGGGGAACCTGAAAAAGTCCCCCCCACTCTCTCTCACACACACACACACACACACACACACACACAGAGCTGAAGAATGTGCAAAGACAAATGGAGTACTCACCGGGGTTAGCAGCTCTGGAGTGGAGATGGGAGAGCTGTCACTGTTCAGCTTGATACCGCTGCCAAGGTCAAAGTCACAGATTTTGACTGGAGAAATCTACAGGAGGGGAAACAAACACACACACACACACACACAGAGTTAGACACTGGGTGAAGGCATCTGAGCATTAGCATACTAGAGCAGGTGAGGTGCAGCAGGACTTACCCGATCCTCGTGCTCACAGAGAATATTCTCAGGCTTCAGGTCCCTGTGAGCCATACCTGTGAAACAACCACAAGGTCAGGCTTTTCTGCTTCTCTGATCTTTACACAGGACTTCATGTGGATTACAGTGTGTGTGTGTCTGAGACTGGATATACCTTTTTAGCAAGCATGACCTTTTCCCCCCACTATCAGCAACTGGCACAGGCGTGCACACGTGAGCTGCTTTTAGCCTGCCCGCTAGCCATGCCCAGGAGACCCCCCCCCGCCTTGCACAGTAACGGCCTCTGTCAGCTTTCACAGTGTAAAGTGCCCCAGCAGGACCATGCAACACAAACGCACTCTAATGAAGGCAGAAGCATTTATCTTTCCAGTAACACCCCTGACACACACACACACACACACACACACACACACACACACACACTATCCCCTTGAATAATGTCTTGCCTTTATTATGGAGGAAATCCAAAGCACTGGCAATGTCCTGCACTACAATGCTGGCCTCCTGCTCGCTGAAGTGGCGTCGCTTATGGATATGAGCAAGAACAGACCCTGAGAGAGAGAGAGAGAGAGAGAGTTTTGTTTATGAGTCATACTATGAGGACTGCAATCTCTTCTCAGCCACCCCCCAAAACACACAGCCCACCTACCTCCTCTGAGCTTCTCAAACACCAGGTAGAACTTCTCCTCTTCCTCGAAGAATTCCACCAGCTCCAGTATGTTTCTGTGGGGACACAAATTGGTGTCTCGAGGGGCTACACTCTTTGGAATAACTAAACTAATGCTGGGCAACTACTTTGAGTACTCTATGTGTGTTTGTTGTCGTCAACATCGTTTTTTTTACCTGTGTCCCTGACACTGATAGAGCATCTCCACTTCCCGGAACACTCTGCTTCGGCTATGTCCAGGTCTTTTCTCAATTATCTACAGAAAAAGCCACAACACATCACACACTTAGCATCATGTTTCCTAAAAGGCCAAATCCATATAGTCTATATCTATACGGCAGGACTTCCCCTAACTGCTGTGCATGCCACAGTTTCTGCCACAGGCTTCAACCGCCCACATTCCTCAGCTGAAGGCACTCAGTCTCTTTCCTTTCGTGAAACAGTTGTGCCCCACTTACTTCTCCCACTGGTTTTCCTGCCCTTAAGGAAGCCAGCACAGCGACAGGGCGTTGTGCTTTGCCAAGCTGTAAACAAGAGATTTTTTTTTCACCTTGCCACTGTAACCTATATTAGCCTCAGTCTCATGGGGCTATGTGCAACAGGAAGGGGGAGGGGGAGAAAGAACATGTCGCTTGAACTTTTCTCCCACATATGAACTATACAGGGAGACTAGATTTCCCCAAATATGACCTACATAGAGGGTCAGCAGGCCTCACTGCTGAGAGAGAGCAGGACAGAGAGGGGAGTGGGGAGAGCAGCAGAGCGCATTCCCAAATCAATGGAGCTCAATCTAAACAGCAACTTCAGCAGTTTGCTAAAGAGTTGCTTCAGTGCAGCAGATTCACCCTTACCAACCACTGGGAAGGGGGGGTTCAAACTGTTTTATTTCCTTTGAAATCCAAACTCTCACTTTGGGCAAAGACTTACAAAACGCAGACAGCAGGGCTGTGAGCTTACTGTGGTGGGGGGTTGAGAGTCATGTCTCGCCTTTGTTGCAGTGAAGCAGTAAAGCTCACAGCCTTGGGGTGGCAAAATCCTGCAGTAGGTGTTGGGGATGGGAGGGGGCAGTAGGGGGTTAGCCAGCCATGTCGTGAGTCTCCATAGCAAATGGAGGCTTGTAAACATGAGAGGGGGGACCTGGCTGAGAGCACGTCTGCACCGCCAGCACCACAGCCTTTTGTTTGGCCTCCAGTGCACACCCCCAGCCCAACACGCCCCATCCCCCCAAATCCCCCGCGGGCAGGCACGTAGGGGAGGGTGACTTACACCCCCCAAATCCCCAGCGGGCAGCCCCCCCCACTCGAGACATCTGGTGGGAATCGTCTGAGCCCTGCTCTAGCCTAAACTAGCCACATGTCTGTGGTTGGCTTCACCCCCCCCCACACACACACGTCCTCAACAAGTTACTTACAGCCTTATGCATGTCTGGCTCCTGGCCAACTAAGCCAACATGGCTCTTCATTGAAAAAAAGAAGCAATGGCCAGGAAACATTTATATTTTTAACCACACTGCAGAGGGAAGGAATTTGCATAGCTAGACATTTCCTGTCAATCCCAATCAAAACATTGAGTATTAAAACAGAAAATAAAAGTAAAGACAAACTCCTCCTTGGGAATGTTCAAACAGGTTGGCCTCAACAGCCTCCTGTTCCAAACATACACCCCTGGACTGTGGAGAAGAGAAAGGCAACTCCTCAGGTCACGACCCAAATACACATCCCCCCTCCACTGAGCCAAAGCTCTGTTTTTGCATAGCTGCCTGAACACAATGTTCCCGCCACTGTGGTCCCTGCTGACCAATGAGAGCAGGAGTGGAAGGGAATGTTTCTACCCCATAGTTCTGATTGGCTGGTGCACAGCACAGCACTAACAAAACAATGAAAGGAAGTTTCTCTGCTGACCCAGCGTTGTGGGGCCTCTTGCTTTTACGCCTGAAAAACACCGTCCCACATAAACAGCACTCGCTACTGGTAAAGAGCTAGGTCTTCACCCCGACCCCACACACACACCTACTCACCAAGAAGTAGTTCAACACACATAATACAAACAAACTCAAATTCTGCCAACATCACACAACAACTCTCCCGAGTCACAGGCAAATATCAATGATGCCATCCCCATGTGTAGCCACTTGCAAATGCAACACCTCTGTACAAAGTCACATGTTTCAGTCACGCTCAAGCGGAGAACATTTAACAGGAACTTGTCAAGAATGAGGTTTTTTTTAGACTCACTCTGACTACTAGAAGACTAACAGTTATTAGGTTAAAGCAAACAGCACTCTCATTATCAACTAAGTAACCCCACCTTGATAAAACAGGTTCTACTATGAAAGCAAAACAGTATTAAGGAAATTATTAACTTACTTTTACAGCATACTCCTTGTTGGTAATTTGGCTGATGCAGGTCTGGACTCTGGCATATGCACCCTCTCCGAGAATCTCTTCTTGGAGTCTGTACACATCTGAGAGTAAATAAAGAAAGAAAGAAAAATCCCTTAATCAGTGACCTCATCCTCTAGAAATGATCTGTGATGGGTAAACACTAAATGTGTTTAGCCAAGGACCCAACCCATTCTCCCCACTTCTGGAACTCAAAAGGACCTAGTACCTCCACTTCACACAGGTATAAAAAACACTTCTACTACAATTGTCAGTTAATGAGAACATAATACAAGTTAGCCATTCCATCCAGACTGACTCAATACTGCTACACATGTAATCTTCTTAGATTTGCCAAAGGCTCCAGGTGGCTTCCTATTACTACCCTTGTGCTGCACCAACACTACAGAGTGTAATGCAAGAGTAAAGTGGTACTCTGAGTAATTTACTTACTAGAGTATCCTTCAAAGAGTCATGATGATGTTAAAATATGTCCCAATGCTCTATGCAAAATCATACAAGCACTGTATAACATCACATGTCCAAACTCACCCTCAAATCGTCCAGAGAAGCTATCAGTTGCCCGGCATCTCTTTTTCTTCTTGTTTCTCTTCTTGGCATCTGGTATATCAATTGGCTGGCTGGATGGCATGTCTGTAATTCCAAAAGGAGGAGAATGCTTATTTATGGATACCGAGTCTGGTCTTAGATATATCCGCATGACAAAAAAAAAAGCACAGAGAGCCTAGCACTGCATTAGGCAACTATTCCTCTGAAACATGAGATTCTTTCTTCCAAGTTTTATAGATATCAACTCTGTGAAGGACACCATCTTAAGCCACAAGTTTGTGATTGTTTTTGTTCTGTCAGTACTGGCTCACCGTCAAAAAATGCTTACCAGGCCGGGCAGAGCAATCAAAATTGAAAGTTGAATCAAGAAGATGGGATCCCGTTTTGGAGAACTCATCGGATTCAAAGGGGTTTTGGCCCTAAGGAATGAACATCACACAGGCTCAAGACCTCAATTATTGAACAAATGTAACAAGACAATTAGTGGCTGACCTGAGAAGAAATTGTTGCCAAGTGATTACACAATAATATACTAGTTTCAAAATGATAAAATCAAAAGTTCGACCACTTTTGACCTTCTTATCTCGGAGTATATAAGTACTTCGAATCTTTAGAATAAATGAAGCCAAACCCTACCTTAAATGACCGATGGAATCCAGTTACTTCTGTGATCTTATTTTGCACCATTTTGTCCTGGTTGAGGGGGCGACACGCTTCGGGTCTGTAGCGGTGGCAGCGGTGGTCGAGATGTATGGCAATGTGCACTTATTCCAAAACAGTGGCCTGTTTCAGAATCAATGCAGATTCCGGCGGTAGGTGGGTGACTGTGGTGTTTAAACGGGAAACCTATCCAAAAACATGGAAAAGTTCATCCAATCATTCAACTGTTCGACAACGTTCGCCGCATAGCAAGCAGGTCAAAGACTTTACTGATTATACCATTTCGTTCGCAACCCCGTAACTTTACGGGTTCCACACATGACTGAAACTATGAATTCACAAAGCCGTATACAAATCAAGTCAACAAGTATTCCTTAAACCGTCTCATTTCTTTGAATTTTAAATTCCTTTAAAACAGCTGTCCATTAACGATAACGTTAACGTTATTTATATTCTGCTGTCCCAGATTCCGTTACCAACTCCTTACATACCGAGCTAATGTATCTGTAGTGTCACCCAACTTTCAAACAAACTTCCAACATCATGCACCGAATTACACCCATCCACCCAAAGCGGACAAATAGCAATGTGCAGCTTGCTTTCCTGTACGCGTTCGTTAACTGTCCGTTTCAATGGACATTGACAGACATTTGGCTTAGAGGTGCTAAATTCACATCGAACACCATTGCCTCAAGCTAACGTTAGCGGAGTGACTGAGTCAGTGAACACGCCTTTTCGGTAACCTAGCGAACACTGGCTAAGCTAACGTCAGCGTTCTGTTCTGTGGCTGAAAGATTAACTTGCAAGACTCATCACCCACACTACGACATTAGCAGCTAGCCAAATAGCCACCAATAGATAGCTAAAGCACTGCGGTTTACCATATCGCAAGAAACCCGTTACAATAAACACAGCTTCACCACCAATACACATCACCTCATAACACATTTTAACACATCGCACGTCTCTTACATTGTCAAGTCTCCAGAAGTTAGCCTTGCTAACTTTGCTAGCAACGAGGCTAAATATCGTTAACCGTCAGTGTCTAGCAAGAATGACTATCGTTTGCATCAGACAATAAAACTCGTATCAGAGCACAACATATTAGCAAGTTAACTACTGTTATAGTTTAACACTCACTTATAGCGCCAAGTGAATTGATCAAATCTTTATCAATTTGACGTTATTATCTTAACTTACCCCGTTGTTTTCTTTAAGGCTCCAGTCTTGACGCCGTTGTCTGACCCTCTGCTTCAAAACCGCAGATGTCGACCGTACAGTCCTTATGATGTTTTTCGTGGGGAAGGTGGTTGTTTATGCGCAGCTCAGCTTTTTATAACCTCACGTACCTCTCCACCCCTCTCACTGGCTAATCCTGCCCCCTTTAGCTGTGAGCACGGCCCACCCCATCGCCTACGAGCACAACACTGCAATTCGAACAGACTGTTAGATCAGCTATGTGGATGACGTAGACAGACCAGTGAGCTCTGTACACAAGACCGCATTGCTTTGTGCCTTTCAAGAAATAAAAACACAGGGTTAGACCTAGTTTTTCACTGCAAATGTCCAAGCTATCGCATCAAATTTTATTTGTATTTGTATCTTATTTATTTGTACAGAAGGTGACCAAACATTGTCCACATAAGACCAAATATTTTGTGCAAGAATGTCAAACTGCCACACAATTAAATGTTCTTTTAAATGTATGATCATTATCAGATTTTTAATAGAAATTAGAGATATTAGTAGAAATACTGATGGGTTTATGGGAGCAAGATTTTTTTTTAAAATTTCATTATCCTCATGTCTTCATATGTGCATGAACACTGTTAAGATGTCTGTTAAGATGTTTATTTATCATTCATGAACATATGAAGGCATGCCGGTGATAAGCAGGGCGCATTCAACAATTTCCTTGGTTACAAGCAACAATGCAACAACAGCAGATTCCTCTGTACACCTTCCGGTCAACACACATTAATGCCACTGAATGATGGTGCCTCACGAGAGGTGTGATGCATGTTGTCTCGTGCCTTCCACAATGTCACGTCTCTTTTCTGAGGTGTGCATGTGGGACAGACATTTTGTCAAAGATACGATAATTAAAAATACCATCTTCTAATGATTCACATTATAGAATGATCATAATCATGCAGTAATACTATTGACGTAGGTGTTGGAGGGGTGTGGAATTAGGCCTGTATGACTGGAATCGTGTACCCCAACACAAAAAATTCTTTGTTTATGTCTGAACAGTGCACACTATTTTAAATATGTATTTAACCTCAGCATTTAACCTCAGGGTTTTTACCTTAGCATTTAAAATTTAAGTAAAAACACTTTTTACTTATTGTATTATAATCTGCTGGTTTTACAGCTAGTTTGTCATTTTGTCATCATTTAGATAGAGGAGAGAAATTACTGGGTCAGTTTCAAACTTAAGTCTCCCTAGCACTTAGACCTAAAGTTAAGTACAGACACTTTACTCCAGTGCTCCCATGGGTGTAGTGGGCGTTGGACACGGGAATACGGAGCCCCCCACTTCAACTTCACTTGTTTAATATTAGGAATTCATTTATAACATTATATTAATAATTACCGGTGGTACTAATAAGTCCACACATCAAGCAAACCTCTCCAATAAGCCCTCTATTGTCATTAACCAATGCAACTTAACATTACAGAATGACCATGATCATGCAGTGATAGTATCAGTGTAGGTTTTGGAGGTGTGTGAGTGACTTTCTTTGGAATTAGGCCTGTATCATTGGAATCATGTACCCCCACTCAAAAAAAATTCCAGTACACCTCAGACTGCTCCCACTGAAGCCATGATTGAAGGAATAAGAATACTATGCTGCATTAATGATTTTTATGTGCTGACATACTTCGTTTTGTACTTCACTTTTTTATTGTTACTGTATCTGTGCCATTGTTACTCTATTTACCTGGACTGTTAACCTAAAGTCAACTCTTGTTTTTTTAATTGTTGTAAATGTGTTACAACTTGACTGCACATGATTGTGTATTTAAACAGCTGTGAGGACACATTTTTGACCTCTCTGTTTTACTATCTGTGTTTTTTGATGTCTATTAGATGCATGAAGCATTTGTAAAAGCATGGGAGCCCATGTTAGCCTCCCTGTCTGTTGTCCCTGTGAAGCTGGCCTATATACACAGGTATTATACCAGCAGCAAACATTACGCAAACTGTTGGCTCCTGCGCAGGCACAGAGGAGCACATGATGCAAAGTCTGTTTCTGTTGAAAAACAAGCCCTCCGCAGAAGAGGTGCACTGAGGGGTACTCCAGGGCAGTGTGAATGGGGCCAACAAGCAGGGCCTCACACAAGTAACCAGATTCCTATGCTCACATGAATGGAATCAGAAAATCAATAACACCCCATAACAGAGCATAAATTACACACTAATTTTAAGGGCATCTGGTTTGCAGTTAGCTTTTAAGGAAACAACAGCTAACCTCTTCTTGTTATAAACACATAGAAAGTGTAATTAAGTTGCACCACAACATGAGCAATCTTGGTATGTTTGTGTGATGACATATGACAAACCACATGCACCTCTGGACAACTGGACAACTGTCTCTAACAGGCTAGAAAATTCCTGAGGCATTCACGTGCTGAAAACCATGTGAATGTGTGAGGATGGCCAGAGGTGTATGTTTGGGAAAGTGTGTGTGTGTGTGTGAGAGAGAGAGAGAGAGAGAGAGAGAGAGAGAGAGAGAGAGTGTATGAGTGCAGTCTTGGGTGATATGTGTATACATCGGGCCTCTTCTGTTACTTCTAGACTGGATGCATTTTCCGTAGCGTCAGCTTACACACACCCACATACAGTTAAGATTTATATATACTTCTACTCTTCCTAGAATTGACCTCCTCGGTACAACAGCAATCTGAGTAGCATCTCATCTGAGTCGGGGTCTGTTCCACAGCAGACTCGGGTCACTTAAGAAGGACTTCAAACAAAATGTAGTGAATACCTTCAACTCTAGAGACATGCAACCATTTGATCATAGTAATCAGGCCTAAGTGTTTTTGTGTCTGTTTTTCACTGTTATTTTTGTAACTTCTCTGTTTTCCATTGGGAAAATTATTACATTGGGCCCATGATGCCCGACCCTGTGCAAAGAACAACATTCTTTGAACACTGAAGCAAAACATTTTCTAATAGTCACAGAACATCTGTCCTGGTATGTTGGGAGAAAATCGCCCCAGTTTCCCATTTTTGTAGCATGTTAATCAGTGTTTAGTCAAACAGGAAGAATTTCATCCGCCCCAGAAAATACCCTCTGGATCAAGCAATCTGTACTCACCCCTAAGGCCTGTTATGTAACCGTGCCCCCCACCCCCCACCACCAATTTCTCTGGACTCACAACAATTGCTCTGTGAATGTCACTGTCTGAACAAATAAATTATAACCAAGGTCAGTTTCCGTAACAAAAACACAGACCATGATTGGCACGGAGGCCTAAGAAATATGATAGATGCAAAACAAAACACGTTGAGAAGAAACTTAGGCGACATGGGACGGTTTGGGTTAAGTTGGGTGTTACTACTGCTTCTTAAACCATTCGTTTCTATTTGTCCTTAAACAAGAATACCCAGAAGACCTTGCTTTCCAAATGAGAGTACACTCTAAATAGCAGGGGATGTTTCTATAGGCGACGTGTGCTAGAGCACATGTCCACAGATGCACGTGCTTAGAATTCGTTAGAATGCTATGCATGTTTCTTTCGATTGAGTCATCTTTTTCTTGCACTAGCCCACTTCCCTATTTAGACCCCGCCCCTTGAGGTCTCACTTCAGGTTTTCTCGGTTTGCCCAGTACATTCCAGAAGAGAACAACAGAGTGTGGGGGCGGCTGCTTCCCAGCACGTAATGCACGGAGAGAAGGTGGTGGATGAGCTAGCCAACGACTTTTTGCTTTAAGGGGGAGGAGATGTTTTCTTGCACGTCCCTAGGCTAGTTCCGCTACGTAAAGACAGACACATTTTGTTTTTGAGAGTTCATGTTCCTCTTTTTCATTAGCGAAGGCTAGCGCAGCGTTATATAGGCCCTAATCCTATTATCATGAATGTAGTGAGTTTATAGCATGTCAGAGAGGATACTCTCACAATTACATATATCTTATCAGTGTAATTGAAGTGCGCTGATAGATAATCATTGGGAAAAACAAACACACATGCTGTCTCCTTGCAATTGGTTTTAACAGTTGTTAACTTTTGCTGATTATGCATAATCCTCAATTGAAGCATAAATTGCCACTGGAAGGCAATTTCACATATTAAAACCCCACGGTCGACAGAAATGCCAATAAGCAGTTTACGGTTTCGCAGAATATTGACAAAAGTCCTTTGTTACCGCCTGAGAGCTGTAGGCAAGGCTACCAGCCCAGACTCGACGTTTGTTGCGTAACCAGAACCATGTCTTGCTCGTTCACTGTATTATGTATAACTCATGTCCTGGTTACATCGTTGCGACTTGTTTTTTTGTCAATACTTTTTTTACGACACTCTCGATGTATCTCCTATGCCCCCTGCTGGTGGTATGTGTTTTTTTGCAAGGAAACTATCTCCTACAAATATCTCTTTCCATGAATACCCGCCTGACCGCTGCTGATGCCTCCGTGCAGCACTTGATTTTACTTAGATGATGATGATAGATGACAGGGGTTTAAGAGGTGATATTTTCAGATATTCAGTCTATATGCCTCATCGTGAAACAAGGTAGGATTCATGGGGCTCATTAAAAGGTCAAAATTACTCATAATGTAACAGTATCTTGATTACATTTTCACCAATAATTGAGACAGACAAAATGAGTTCACCTTTGCTTTTACTGTGATGTCAACTATCCATAACATATATTGACAAACAAACATAAAATAATACTGAGTTCAAAAAACTTCCCAAAACATGTAAAGAATAAAGTTTTTCATGCGCACATCTTTCTAAATATGTATGCATTAATTGTCTTTATAAAAAATAAACTCTTAATGACTCTTTTTTTGTTTGTTTTGTCCTCCTCCTGGGTTTGATGCGATCAATGCAATGTGGTCAATGGCTTTCTCTCAGTGGCACATGCGAGCAGTCATCTCTTTCTGTAGAATTGGGAGGGAAATGATTCAGTGAATCCACTACTGAGCAAACACACAGTTCTGAAACACACACACACACCTGCTTTTCACCCTGGCCCCTTGTGACATTGTTTACCCTGCATATAGCAGCCTTGTCCCTCTGTAACAGGATCTTTGAGGGACACCTGACTCGGCTGTTAGTGTAGATGTGTTCGCCACAGTAAAACAAACAATAGAGCATCAAGTTCCCTCTTTACCCATGACTACTGACATCAGTCAACCAATGCAGACAAGCAATATATACTCAATATTTAACCCGTCCCAGTTCACTCTGCCTTTTTGAGCAATCCTAATTCACATGTAGCCCACATACAAACACACACACACACACACACACACACACACACACACACACACATACATGCGCATGCTCGCACACACACACGCACACACACACACACACACAGTGATATACTACACCCATGCCCACAGCCAGTCCTACCAGTGGCTCCAGCTCTTTGTGGTCCGTCAAGTTGAACTCGGTGACGAAGTAGTAGAAGTGCTTGTAGCAGGTGTTGACATGGGCCTCCGCTCCCATCTGGCTCACACGGTCAAAGTGGTGGATGTACACGTGCACAAAGACACGGAAGAGCCGAGACAGGATCTTCTTCGCTACCTGCATGAAGGTCTTGGGAAAGGGTGTACCTGAAATATTTAAAAAAGACAAAAATCACAAAATCATTAAAAAATTACAGGGCCGAATGCAGGGATAGAGCCACTAAATGCAGTCTAACAGTGTGGCACTCGTACGAGTTTGCATATTAATTAAGCAAAGGTAGATTCGTTCAGACATGGATTTGGATGAATGATATGAGGTAAGCATTCTTCCACTCACTGTCACTCACTCAGTTGAGAGCAATGCCCATAATGTGAGAACATAGGTTCCTCCAGGCAAATCCATCACACTGGCAAATAAAGCCTAACTCTCATCCTCCCTATTAGAAATGAGTGTCCCTCTGTCTTTTTGGCCCTCTCACAGAAGGAGTTATGTTACTGCTTTCTAAGAATCCGTTTCTCCTGCAATACACAAATAGCAAGGCTATTTATAGCCCACAGTGCATTTAGTACCCCCCCCCCCTTAATGCCAGAGCCAGCGTGTTTCTGATTCCTGTCCAGGGCATGTTAGTGGCAGTGTTAAACCCACAGCACTATATGTGCGTTTGTGTGTGTGTATGTGACACAGTATGTGATCTGTTCATGTGTTTGCTGAATGTTATGTTAGGGTCAGTATTAGACCCACAGCATTATGTGTATGTGTGTGCGTGTGTTTGTGTGTGTGTGTGTGTGTGTGTGTGTGTGTGCGTGCCTGCGTGTGTGTGTGCATATGCACGTGTGTGAGTGACACAGTATGTGATCTATTTATGCATTTGCTGCATGTTGTGTTAGGGGCAGTGTTATGTGTGTGTGCGTGTGTGTTTGTGTGCATGGGCAGGTGTGTGTGTGTGTGTGTGTGTGTGTGTGTGTGCATGTGGTTATGCACATGTGTGAGTGACACAGTACATGATCTGTTTGTTTGCTGAATGTTGTGTGTCATCTATGGGATGTCTATGAGATATGAAACTGACCGGCCAGACATAAATCACCCTGAGGCTAGAAGACATCAAAGAGGCAACAGATTATGTTTAAAATTGTACTTGTTGGTCCCTGGCAAAAAATTTACATTTCCCTTGTGCCCTCTGTGTGCTTTTGTGCAATAGTGAGTGGAGGTGTAGGATTCTGAAAGTGCTTCTCTCACCGACGTTGGTGGGGAAGATATGCTCGTTATTGATCTGAACCTCGATCCAGTCCATGAGCAGGTTCATGTACTTTGGGGCTGGGAGGGCAGTGGGCTTTCTGTACTTGTTCTCGTCCTGCCAGCGGTACTCGTATTTGGGCCCGCCAGACATGACGGGGCAGGACTGATCTGTGCAGGAGTCGCTGATGGTGCCGTAGATGAGATTGATGCGGTTGAAGAAATCTACCACGTGCACGGCCACCCAGTCATTCAGATCCTCTCCATGGGGCAGCTGCACCGCCTGCTTCAGGTCCAGCCCTGCATTCAGAGATGCTTGGGCTTTTTTGTGCAGCTCAAAGCGCTGGGTTCCAGGTTCAAATTTGCGCTTTGGGCGGAATGTCCTGTCCTTGTTGAAGACTTGTTTGAGTGCCAAGGACATTGTTGGAGTGTGAATGTGGCGAGTTGAGTAGGTTTTTGTCTTCTGAAATGACTGTTTCCTGGCCAAGCTCCAAGAATAAGGTGCCCAACTGCTGATTCAGCACAGTGATCCTTCTGTAACTGTGCTGGTTTCTGGACAGAGGAATGACGACAGACAAGAGACAGACAAGTCAGAGAAAACAGGGAGAAAGGGGAGTGAAAAGCAGAATGCTTTTGGCAGTATCCAATTTATAGCATCTCTTTCATACACTACATGTTTTGTTTACATCTAGAAACAAATAAAATACATTATAGAGCAGAACACATGGGCCTACTGAGGCAAACTGATAGGCTGCACAAATTGAAAATAATTCTACAAATGCACATGGCCTGGAGAGTTGGGGAAGAAGTCCCTGTTACAAGATTTCCATCTTCTAAGGTCTCTAACCATAGCTTAATGGAACTATTACGGCTATTCACAGACAAGAATCTGCAAACTACACCAACAGACCTGGTTCTAACTTAGAAGGCTGAAAAAGAAGGAATTTTTCAATGCTATTCTTATGGAGCACAGAGGGCCCTCTTCTCTCCTGAGATTGCAGCGCATGGCTGGATGCAATTGTATAAACAAACACTGTTCAAGGAGACACTTTTCAGTTCCACAAACAAAATGTGTCTACACTTTAAACAAATAGAAAACACTATTTAAAATGAACCTTCCCTATTTTTTATTGGAAGCTGACAGGGGAAAGATGAAACCTGTAGACAGATAACTGATTGTGTCCTGACCTGATCTTGTGCAGAAAGGACAGATGTTCTCCAGTGTGTGCATCGGAATTACAGGACTGTAAACATTCAATGCTCTGTTATGTGTAAAGGTAGACTTTAGAATGGCTACTGTGAACGTTTTCACCTGAAATGGATATCATATCTGTCCACATGCACTGCTGTGGGATGGCCAAATATGACGACAACAGCTGACACTCAAGACAAAACCACACAGGGCCTACTACCTTTTAAAAACTCCACTTACCAGGGACGTAATGTTGCTTAATTGCTTAGGCTGCATTATAATTCTACACATTTGGATTACTGATTACTAACTGGAATAGTGATACATTTATGTGTTATTGATGAGTTGATGATTCATGAGTTGATAATATCATGTGTTAGTGTTAGTCCCCAAGTCGTGTTAGTAAGGCTGCCTGTGGCAGAAGGCAGCGGACGGATAAAATGGCTATGATCGAGCGAGACAAACTTTCAACTGCCCAGCCGCTCATGCGCTAGTTCCGCGTGACAGTTGCTACACTGTAGAACACTGTAATTCAGCCGTCGCTACATTGTAGTCTCCTGGTTATTAACAAAGATACTCGGAGTCTACAATGTATTTCAGAGGTTTATTTAAATTACACAGCCTACTTAGCAGAAATAACGGACTTGTTCGTGGAAACAAGGAACCTAAAGCGAACTTACCAGATAATACCTAGGGTCTTGTTCCGCTATGATGCTCCCTCTCCAAATTCTACACGGTTAGGACGCAGACCAACTTGACAAGTCTGTAATAGTCTATTAACTATACGTAATTATTGCTAAACTATAGTCGTAAATATCCCCTTTATAGCTACTTATGATGCATTTTCTTTCAAAACTTGACAACAAGCCCCTCCCTAGTTACACAAAACTTCACTTCCTTTGATGAAACGTCATATTCATGAAAACCACAGAACAGCACAGCTAGACTACGTGTTCTTTGATAGTCTGTACTATTTCCCATGTGTGATCTACAGCGGCAAGCGGGTTTATTTTGAAGAAGAGGATGACAACAATATAAGAAAAGACATTTCATACACATGATGATCTTTTATGCTTTATTGCATATTCATTTTTAAGATTCATGCCATGCCACATATCAGTTTCACAACATTTAATCCTCTTCTCTTTACATAAGCGCATGGACTCATGCAAGCATAGTCAATAAGTGGGGTTTTAAGGGGGGAAACGAAGTATGAAATTACTCTACTTTATTTGGAAGAACTTGATATAGATATGAAGAAGACTAGATAACAGAACATTACTGGAGATTTATTTCTTTTACATTCAGTAAGAGAAAATTAGTTGAGAAAGTGAAAGGTGTTGACCTTCAAATTTGTTTTGTGGCATACCAAGCAAGAAACACAATTCATGATCTGTGAAAAGCGCAATTCCACCAAGCATTTAATAAGGGCATTGCTTCAGACTCATGGTTTGTAAATAGTTTGCTAGCTGGCATGGGCTACATGATATAACTGTGGTGCGCTGCGTTGCCATGGCACATAGTTCAGAGGGTAGAGGTCAGCGTTAGGTGACTGGCTCTGTGACCTCTTGGGGACTCTTCTTGGAGACGGAATAGTAGTAGTTCCTCATGCGCTCTTCCACCTTGGCAAAGCAGGGCCTATCCTCATGTCTGAGACACACACACACACACACACACACACACACACAGAATGAGAGAGAGAGAACATAAAAAATGGTTTTATGTTTGTGTTTCTCACTATACAGGTTTAATCTAACTTAATGCCTTTACTTTGACATCAATTCATTGATCAGTCGTGTATTTGATGGGCATGTGTAGGAATGAGGAAAGAGTTGTCATACTTGTAAGTCCAACAGTCAAGCATAACCTTGTACATTGCTTCTGGGCATCCAGGTGGACTGTCCATTCGTGAGCCACTCTCAATATAGCAACACACCTCGGGGCCCTTCATTTTCTGCAGAATTAATATAAACATAAACAATAAATATATGTATTCTTTAGATCAGTTGGGACTAGTTCCTCTCTAAAATTCTGAGCAAAATGTCTGCTAATCAGTAAACTTCAGTTTCTGGAATTCAAACTCCCACACCTTCCTGTACCATATGAGTACAAGAGTGTTTCAAGTGTGATCTTTGCATTTAGGCTGAAAACTCTACCCCAGCAAAGCAAAAGATTCAATCAGCCAAGTGAAGTAACAGAACTAATGTTGGTTAAATACGGGGGGGGGGGGGTGTCATACTGAAGGCAGCTGTGGTGGCAATACCTTATAAGGCTTCCCTCCATATGAGAAAGCCTCCCACATGGTCACCCCAAAGCTCCACACGTCACTTTTGCTGGAGAACTTATGGAAGTTGATGCACTCTGGAGCGTACCACTTCAGTGGCCATTTCCCTGCAGAGCGAGCCTGGAACAGAGACAGACACCAGCTCACGTGAGCCATTACCAGCTCTGGTGAAACAGCTAAATGCTACTTTTGCAACAGCAAATAACAGTACATAGACTGCTGTTCATCTGAAGACAGATGAGCCCTATGAAAATTAATACATTATTTGTGAATCCACTGCAGAGTAAACAGTTGACAGAAGTGTGTTATTCAGGAGTAAGTCAAACCTTGTAATAGTTGTCGTCTGCCCCCAAGGCTTTTGAGAGGCCAAAATCACTGATCTTGGCATAGTGCTGGTTGACGAGCAGCACGTTGCGGGCCGCCAGGTCCCTGTGCACAAAGTTCCTCTCCTCCAGGTAGCGCATTCCCAAGGACACCTGGTGCATCAGCTCCACCACGTTCTCCACTGACACCTGGTCCCTGGGGGGGGGGGGGGGCAATGCAAGGGTTAATGCTGGGGAATACATCATTCTGGTTTGGTGCATATCCAGTGAGCATTTAATCACCCACATAAAAATAAAAAGATTATTTTTAGAATCTGTTTAAAGTGGATTAACTGAAAAGGATGGGTTACAAAAGTGACAATAAGTAAACAGGAATTCAGATAATTGTCTGTTTATTGAGGACTTAGTAGTTACCTTTATGAATGAATGAATGAATGAATGGCTGTGCTTGCAGTGAGAGTAAAGCACATATTGTGTGTCTTGGTAGTTGATATGAATGTGTTGGTCGTGCACGGAAGGTTCTGTGGAGACCTACTTCTTGCTGGAGAGGAACTTGTGAAGAGGCCCGGCGGGGGCCATCTCCATGACAAGCATGAGGGACTCGGCCTCGCACAGCCCGATCATTCGCACGATGTAGGGGTTGTCCAGCTGGTGCATAATCTCCGCCTCACGCATCATCTCGTCCTTCACGCCCTTCTCGTTTTCACTCTTCAACACCTTAATGGCCACATCCAGGTGCTTCCTGACATCAGGAGAAGCAGAAGGAGTTCATCTAAAGTTTCAACTAAAGTTTCAGAGAGAAATGCCTGCTAGTTTATCAGTCTTGTGCTGCAACCTTACACATCTACTGGAAAGCCTCAGTGACATGGGATTTGAAGACCTTAATTTGTTCATTAGTGTGTCTGTGTGATGAGCTGGATCATCTCATGGGTAGGATCACTTTCCAAGGGCCTAAATCTTTTGAAAGGGATTTCACTAAACAGATCCTCCTCAGCATTGTGAGAACTTCATTTTCAGGACAATGAAATCTAAAACCTTATTATTGCACTGTGTTGGAATGAAACATGAGTGTTGGCTGTCTATGCCAGCGCTCCAAAGCCAGCACAGGTATTTATTTAATTTAGTAATGGCCTATTTAGACAGTTTAAGCAGCGGCTCACTTCCTCATCTTGTAGACGCCTTTCTTAACACAACCGAAGTTCCCAGAGCCCAGTTCCACCTCATCAATCATCAGCTGATCCCTCTTAAGGAAGAGCTTCTTCTCTTTCAGCTCCTCGGGGTCGTCGTAAGGGCTCGTGAACTCCTGGGTATCCATGGGCATGGCTCGCCGCGGTTCAGAGTCCACCACAGAATCAGCTTCAACACAAGGATACACACAAAAGGTTAAGGCTCTGATCGCTAAAACTTACAGCAGAATATGATCAACTTGGTGTTAATTTGGAGCTTCTTTTTGTGGAACTGTTACTAAGTTACAAACATTCCTACTAATTTGGGATCATAATGGTACAAAAAGAGTCCTTCAATCCAAATTCCATCACTATTCTTAACTTAACAAAGTGAATTTTGAACTGCTATTTATTGTTTTACTATATTTTAATGTACTTGTTTTTACTGTGTCTTGTGTATTTTTGCTACCTGTATTTAATACAGTGGTCTGTTTTGCATATTGGTGAACCAATACATCAATTTTCCACTTTTGTACCACAAGAAATATGGATCTTGTAGATATGTATATGTATATATGTGTCTTGTAGATATGTATATGAAGACTATATGTGTCTTGTAGATATGTATATGAAGACTATATGTGTCTTGTAGATATTTATATGTATATATGTGTCTTGTAGATATGTATATGTATATATGTGTCTTGTAGATATGTATATGAAGACTATATGTGTCTTGTAGATATGTATATGTATATATGTATCTATGTTGTCAAACATTTTTTGT
The DNA here is from genome assembly GCA_027481765.1 of Tenualosa thibaudeaui. NCBI lineage: Eukaryota > Metazoa > Chordata > Actinopteri > Clupeiformes > Clupeidae > Tenualosa > Tenualosa thibaudeaui. The sequence continues at coordinate 16,906,134 of JAIFZK010000023.1, read as the reverse complement.
ACACAGAGCACATCATAATGGTTATAGATGTAGAAGTGCAAGGTATTCCTTGGCAGCTCTCTCTCTCAGCAGCATCTCTCAGAGCTGCTGTGAGTGCTGTTCATCAACTCACCACGGGGGGGCGGTACATATCCATTGTTTCTCCTCTGAGAAAGACAAAAATTCTCCATTATTGTAAGAAGAGGAAACAGATCAAAGACCACAGTACCACCAACAGAATGCTGGACTGACATACATTACATACCTGTTTAGGTGCAACAGGAGTAGCTAAAATAGAAAGAAAAAAAAAGATTTAAAAATGATTGAAACTGAAAAATGGTTGGTTTATTAGAATGGCCATGACTGAACACAGTACTCCGTTGTAGTTAAAGCTCTGGGTCATCTATAACCCATTCATACAATACATGTCTATATGCTGTTACTTAAAGAGATGGTCATGGGGATGATATGAAGGTGTATAGACATGAATACATGGAAAGGGACTCAAACCAATACTATAGCTATGTAGAATAAAGTAGAAATCTGCTACCTTTCTAAAAATAACAAAGCCATGACAATATATAACATACAGATCTTTTCTCCCCAAGAAATGGTGTATTAATGTGCCTGTGAATGCTGTAAATGGTGTGAATGCTGTGGATGCTGTGGATGCTGTGAATGGTGTGGAAGCTGTGGGTGAATGCTGAGTGATGAGTACCGAGGGCAGCGTTATTGCGGTTAACACACGGATCCTTCAGCACTGTGACCAGACCATCAGGCTTCATCTTCAGATACTCCACCAGCTGTCCAGAGGGGAGAGAGACATGCAGCTTCAGTCCTTGGCATAAACTCTTTTCTATTCAAACTCAAGTAGCTGTCTCACTATGGCTATAGCATTTCAGTCATCTGCTACAATCCTTTCTCTCTTAAAGGAGAAAGTTATTTTTGCCTTGGCTTTGAAGAATTAGGAGAGGTTGTGCATTGCAATGGAACTATCATGAACATGAAACATGGTTGTGCCTCCTTCATCTGGAAATCTTGACCTTAGAAATAGCCACTAAAATATGGGCGAATAAGAACAAAGCCTACAAGTGACGTCAAATAGCAAAGAGCCATTGGAGTTCAATTGCGGTTGCCAAATAGAACATTTCAATACACAACCTAAATGTCAGGTCTTAATTACGCTTATAAAATTGTACATGTGCTTATTTTTTATAAATTAATAATTTATAAATTTGCTGCATTGGTTTGCATTTATGTTATCTTACAAATGCAGGGCTTACAACAGAGATACTGTATGTGCCCGAGCTTATCAGATACAGTTTGTTCAGAGCTTCTGATGTATCTCATTTCTAATTTTAACCAGCCCAGCTAATTCCGGAACGTTGCTTTAAAACACAAAGACCTGCAAAAGTAAACAAGTGCAATGCAAATGCACGTCATAAGTTGAAGGAGCATTAAGGCCATTTTGAGATTGGAGGCTTGTTTCCTCATTATGGGAACAACAACAATCAGTGCCCTCTGACCTGTGTGTCCTCTGCTGTGACAATCCTGAGCACGCCATGGTTAGACCATGGTCATTGCTGCTGCTGATGGCATTTTATGTGCTGTTTGAGTTTCATGTATTCTGTTTTTTTTTTGTTTCATGTGTTATGTTTTGCTCTCAGCATACTACTTTGACAGAATCTTGCAGATGAATCTCAACATACTACTTTGACTGAAAGAATCTTGCACATGAATCTCAACATACTACTCTGACTGAAAGAATAGTGCACATGAATCTCACACTGATCACTGGGACATACTTGCCACACGGTGTCGAATCTTGTCCCCTCGGGCATGAAGTACTTCCCTGATTTGTCGAGCTGGATTTGGTAATGGTAGACAGTTTTGCCGTACATGACAGAGAGTGCAAAGGTGCCATTGTCATCCTTCTGCCTGACCCTGCAGACATCAAGGGACACCTCTGTTACAAAGTGTGTGAGCCTCGGCAAACACACATAAGTGTGGGCAGGTAAAAGGATGCAGTAAAGAGCAGCTGAGGAGCCTGCAACTGGAGCTGTGGGAGGCTGGTAGATGTTCACTCACAGGAACTTGCCATCTGGCTGGATGCCTGAGTAGAGGCGACGCTCCCCCTCCTGACGGGCAATCTTTCCGTGAAACCAGGTCATCTTCTCGTGGGCGGTGGTGGCGATCAGCTTTTCCAGCTGAGGGGCCTGGCTGATGATAGCCTGTTCCATGGCCTCCCCCTGGAACACAACACCAACATACACACACGCACACACACACACACACACACACATGCATTCACACACACAGATACACAAACACATGTACACACGCACACACACACACAAACAGAATAGATTAGTTATATTTTCACATACACCCATCTTTCATCTTTGTCAGGTTTCCATCCACACAAGTTATGTCCTGTAAAGTTTAAACCACATATGATTTATCACCACATGGGTGATGCTAGAGTTTCATGGTGCGTTTGAATTCAGCGCACCAGCTGATGTCTAGCTGATGATGCTGGTAAGACAGTTCACCCATCACTCCAAACTTCAACTGCACTATTGTGGTCAGGATATCAGAACAACAATCTCCTAGAAATCACTTGAAATCAGAACTACCAAGCTTGACTCATATGTCCCAGATGTAACTGCAACTGTTGCTGTTTTCCCTTCCGAGGTCTGGGTAATGTCTCAGGGTAAAACCCCTCTCGCTCACCTCCAGGTTCCAGGTCTGTCTGACGTACTCTCGGAGCATGTTGTCTCGAAGGCTGTCGAAGACGCCGGCGCGGATGGGGGTGTCAGGGGAACGCAAGCAGGGCTTCCTCAGGGCGCACACCAGGCCGTCGGCATCCTTGCTGTAGTACTCGCACAGCTCGCCCGGGCCGCAGTGGGGCTTGCCCCCTGACACGCAGTAGGTGCCGTTCATCTGCTTCTCCACGGGGTAGTGGTGGAACTGCAGGTTCCAGACCAGTGAGAGCACGTAGCCGCCCAGGCTGCGCAGACACTGCCGCAGCAGGAAGAGCCCGTCGGCCATCCCCGCCAGCTTCAGCTGCTCCTCCGCCTCCGCACGGCTGATACTTCCATAGTAGAAGGGGAGCTCTGTCGCAGGGTCACCCATCGTCGCTCAGCACACACACACACACACACACACACACACACTCACAGAAAGGACACTGGGGGCCTCACTCTCAGAAGATACACACACTCAAAGAGGGAACCCTGCAGAAAACATCAATTAATATATTGGTAAACAGTAATTATAAATACACTAAAACATTCTCATTTACCTCTGCTATTATTACAACAACAACAACAGGTATAACAATTAACACATGTGCCAAAGTTGGTCCAATCTGCAGTAATAGTATTAGCCATTACTATAGAAATAATTCAGTGCAATCTCTAAAGACACTTTCGGACACACTTGCACTTTGCTTGTTGAAATGATGTAAAAGAAATAGTGGGACGATGAGTTGGAATGACACAGAAGTGAGAAAGTGAGAGAGAGCTGTGGGAGAGTTTTCACTAGATGCTGTATGCAAATGTGAGAGCGGCCAAAGACTGCCCTGCTTTTGTTTCTGTGAATTACCATGTGCTTTTCCCATGCAGCAAGCTTATGGTGCCCTGTGAGCACAGGTGTCAATGTGTTAAAAATACTTAAAGAGCAAAAGATGTCATGAGTCAGAGCTAATCGATTGATAGTTCAGTTCTTGTATCCTCTGGTCAGGCATGCTACACTGCTGTTACAGGAATGATGTTGATCAGTGGACATCATGCAATACGGTCACTGTTACACTCGTGACACGGCTCCCACTTTATCCATGTTAAACCTCTTAGCATTGCCAGTGTGTATGCTCTTTGATTATGACCACAGTGATTATGAATTAAAGTTGTAATTAAAACTAGCGATTGTGAATTAAAAACATAATTCTTACAGTAATTATGACTAGTGATGAATTAAAGGTATAGTTTTTGATTATGACCCTAGTAATTTTGAATGAAAGGTGTGATGTGATTATAAATTAAAGGTATAGTACTTGATTATGACTGGTAATTATGAACTAAAGGTATAGTCTTTGATTGTGACAAAGTATTATTATTATTTGAGCTGAGCCAATGAAAAGACAGCCCTCCATTCCATGTTCATGAAGGAATGTGTTGATTGGCTGGCAAAGTTCTCATCTCAGCTCAGTCTGAGCCCCTCTTCTTGTGTTCATGTCAGAGATACCTAGACAACTAGAGCAATGGAAGCTACATCTGCAATGACAGTCCAGTTGATCATATTGAACAACCTTTGATTATTTGTAAATAACAACCTCTGTCACTCTGTGTGTGTGTGTGTGTGTGTGTGTGTGTGTCTGTGTCTGTGTCTGTGTACATATGAATGTGTGTGTTAGTAAAAGATGTGTCTGTGAGTATATGTGTGCACTTGTGTGTGTGTGTATATACAGTGTGTATATGTGTGTGTGTGTTGTAGAATCTGTATGTGGGCATAAGAGTAAACCTGTGTGTTTGTGTGTGTATGTGTGCGCGAGCACATGTGCCTGTGTGTATATGTGTGTGTGTGGGGGTGTTGCATTGTTCTGATGCTGACTGCTGCTGGAAAAGCAGCTTCGCCACAACAGGATGTGAGCCACGTCAGCTCCACCCCCTCCCCCCCCCCCCACAACCACCCCCCCCCCCCACCCCCCCACACACACACACACACTCGAAAGACCTTTCTCCTGCAGGTGCACATGTCACTAGAACCTCTTCTATTTGATATATTGGTGCCATCTCACTCTCTCTCTCTCCTCTCACAAATCATGCTGTCATGTGAAACCATTTCTCATGAAAATCATTTCTTTACACAGTAAAGGATGTGTACACAGTAAAAAAAAGTGTGTTTAGTCAGTGAACAAAGATCTATTTAGCTAACAGATGTTTGTTTTTTTGGACTGTAATGTATTGTCTGTGCTCATAATAAATCAATAATTTTTTTCTAAATCACCTTGTGTTTTTCAAGTTGGAAGTTATACTTGAAGTGAAAAAAATGAAGACATGAGGTTTTGTACAGTAAGATAAGTTAATGCAGTCACAAGACTGAGTGCACCACAACCTCTGTTCACAGGGCTGAACATGCAACAGAGACACTGCAGAGAAAAGTGTTTACTTATATATTACTGCAGCAAAGGGCTGCTTTGTGGTTTTGGTGTTCTAAATGGCCCTGAGGCATTTGATTCAGTGCTTTCATATGGAAGACGGAGACGCTGGGACTTCACCACATCAGGGGTCCGATCCCTCTCTTCTGCCCTTGTCGACCAAAAACTCAAACCTCTCAAGAGTCAGAAAGATCAACAGAAAGACACACTGATGGATCTGACACTGTTCAACACAGGTTCTAACATTAAAAACCACAGAACTTTCTTGGAACGCTAATCACATGAATATAACAAACATAGGAATTCATCATTCCTGAGAATAACCTCCAGAATTAGCAAGTAGGTCTAGTGCCGTTCAAGAGGTTTTTGTAAAAAGTTTCAGAAAATATACAGTTTTCCCTTACAAGCTGAGGCATTTTCAAAAACTGTCTAATTGCATTATTTATGCTTTGTTTATCATGATGTCAATTGACAAAATTCAAAATGACAATTGTTATGCTGAGTTTAAAACAAAGAAGACAACAGAATATGCACTGTAAACGAGTCCAAAAAACATTCAAACGATTTACCTTAACAGCAGAAAAAGAGATCAGGCAGAGTCTCTGTCTCAGTCCTTCACCTTCTCTCAGATTTTCCCCTTGAATACTTGCAGCACATCCATGCCCTTATGTGTTTTTCCAGTAAGAGGTCACTGAATATGCTTTTTGTTTTTATCTGACCACAAACGTCAACTTAATTTCCAAGTTATCAGACAGTGTGTCTTGGCATAAAAACACCACCACCAACAACAACAGCAAACTGTCAAGAGCATGGCCAGCAGGGTAACGACAAAAGAAAGGTGTTTGTGGTGTTCTCTGGTGAACTGTAAGCCTTGTTGCCTTGTATATCAAGGGACCTCGCCTCCGACTCTCAAGCCAAGATGGGGCCAATGTGTCTCCCTTAAGTTCCTCTAGTAGCCAAAAGCACTTTGATTTAAACCACAGCTCACTTCCTGGACACACCTGTATGTACCTCTGCCCACCCACAGCGGACACACACACACACACACACGCCACAGGCCTTCGGCCACCACAGGCCACACAGAGGAAACTATGGGACATAGTCAGAAACAATTTAGTAAAACAGAGACACAAGCTAAAACACACTGACAGGATAAAACAGAGACTAACACAAAGACAAAGTGAAACACACACCAGGTGACTGTTTAGTTTGGGGCAAGGCCACTAAAGTGCCTCTCTCTTCAGGGCCTTTACGCACATAACAGGTGCAATTGTAGTTGACTGAATGACTGAATGAAAGGGGGTAGTGCAAACTTCTTCCTACTCATTTTCAAATGCATTAAGAAAAAAGGGAAAAAAAGAAGAAAGAAAGGGATAAAAAATATATTTTTTAAAGTATTTTTGTTTCTGTCAATTCAAACATATTTGAAACAAATTACAAACACTACAGCTAATAGTACTTCTAAACCTCTAGTATTTCTAAACCTCTAAAACACTACAGCTAATAGTACTTCCAAACCTCTAAAACAATCTGCTACATGTGTCCATAAAGTTTTTCTGTCACAACACTGAATGAAAGAATTTTGTAATCCCTTTGTAATTTTTCTCCCGTGGCCACTATATTATGACTGCTGAGTGTGTGTGTGTGAGTATGTGAGTGTATGAGTGAGTGAGTGTGTGTGAGTGACTGTGCTGTAGTGTGTGCTCACTACTCTCTGATATCAAAAAACAGAGGTAAAGTCCCTCATGAAATGTTCGTTTGACCTTTTGTAACATTTGGCCAATACAATCCAGTGAGCTGAAAGAGGTAACTGACAGACAGGTTCACTCGGGTGACTGGGGTCGCCATGACGCAACATCACAGACCTATGCAGTGTGATGTTTAAAAATACAATGTTTCAAGTCCAATCATCATTTCATTTGATGAACCCCTCGTGCATCAAGGCCTTACGAATATCTATTTGCATACATGAGCATGCAGCTTCCTTCCTTTCTTTCTCTCTCTCTCTCTCTCTCTCTCAGGCACCAATGAAATATTCTCACCAAAGACTGCTTGTCAACTACCTCTGTTCTCACTACACAAGTCACTGTATTTAATATGTCATGATATCTCTATGATGTCGTAATAACTGCAAGGTCCAGTGACATATGGTTTCTTCAGTATTTGTACGTGTGTTGTGGTTTGCTGTCGCCAAATGTTTTGTGCCTCCATTAGACAGATGCTAACACTGACTCACATAAACAGTGAAATGATGGCTTCAACAGGTCATGTGATCACAGGCTCACTGTGGATCTGCTGATTTAATAACTTTGTGCAAATCAAAGTTTAAACAGGTTTGCAAGGAGTACATTTAAAAGAGGGAAACTGCAGTAGATCGTGGAAAACAAGATGGTTCAAAGAAGAAGTTATAAAGAACCCCTCAAAGACAGAAAAGGTTAGAAAGAACCCTTTAAAGACAAGTGATACACTAAAAGGTCAAGGGAAACAAAATAGAACAAATTCTCCTTCTGTGCTCATACGACTGCTCATGCATTAACCCACAATATCATTACATGCTGGTAAAGATCCATTCACCAAGGATCCGTACCAACTGGAGAGGAAGTTACACTGTCCTCCACAACTGTACACAACTGTACTTCTATACAGAATCTATATATTCAACGTAAATAAGCCGGTGACCTATTTACAATCCACTATCCTACAACTGTGACGTTTCAATCTGTCAGTGCAAGAGGCCTTTAGTGTTTTTGTATAACAGAGGTCTTTCAAAGTGTTTCTGCATTAAAAGAGTCTGTGATGCGTGTCAGTCTGTCTAATATATGGGCTAATCACACAAAACTGAGCTGCTTGTTCAACCATGCTTCTGGGGAAAACTTTCCACTGTAGTAAAACTAATTATCTAATTATCAGGACAGATCGCATTAGTATGGTCTGAAATTACTGTTTGTAGATTATATTGCATAACTATTTTAGAGTATAAAAAAATACATTGTAGGGGAGAGCATTAAGCAGTAATATAAGCTATTATATGTATATTATATTATATATGTAAATATATTATAAGCATTTCATTTATTTTTCAGTATTTTTGCAACATAATTACGCATTAATAAGCAAACTATTTTTGGTACACAATTATCTACACACAAAGGGAATTATTCATCAATAATGATTTTCTAAACTTTCTCCTAAGAGGAAGAGACAAGAACACATTGTTGAACGCCAGAGCCTCCAAAAACTGTGTGAGTGGGATTTAAGCCTTGAGCGCTAGAGGAACTGGAAAAGAACTAAATAAGCACAGTCCATTTACCATTTACAATTTACCAAAATTATTTGTAAAAAGCGGTTTTCAATGAGGCCCAATATCTTTACTGTCTTTAAAATGGTTAGGATGTAAGTTGTGTTATTGGGCCAAGTTAACTAAACCATATATTCAAAACCTTCACATGTCCAGGTCCACCTATAAGCTCCTCTCATAAAAATAATAATCAACATTAATTAAATTATTAATGCTCCTACTCCTTAAAATATACTCCTTAAATACTCCTGAAAATAGATTAAATAAGACAGGTACATTCAGAGACTTTTTTTGTAATTCTTGTATGAGGGACAGTTGCAACATTTGAAAGAAGGTGCTCTATTCAATTTGCCAGAGAAGATGTTTAAAACCTCCTAATGGCCTAATTTGTGGAAACATAAATAATTATTTTTGCAAATGCATTTTGTATTTTTCATACAGCTTTGGGAACAATACTTTTTAGCAATTTTAATAATTTTTTTATCAAATATTTTTGTTCATGGTAGTAATCTGACATAAAATGGCAGTATCCTCTCAGTTAGTTTGTTTGAAAAATCAGTCTGAAACCTGAAATGCTGATTTGAACAAACATGTAAAGAGTTTTAATATTCAGAGAAAAAAAACGTGGGACTATAAGACAGTTCACACAAATGTCTTTTCCTGATAATACCATAGCCATATACATCTCTCTGTGATGACATCTGTCATCAAGCGATTTGGTGTGAAAGCTTTTGGCATCATATAGCAGCTTTTTGTATTTGAACCACTGTAGTACAAACAAACAGAGCAAATTGAGAGACATTCTGGGCAGAAGTTCCTTCAGATTAGTGTGTTCTAGAACATTCCTGAGTACAAGAGGAGAAGGAGGCAAAGCTGAAGGCCTTTGAAACTTACCTCAGAGCAGGGTCTTGGAGCCACACAAGGAAACTCTTGACCTCTGCAGACCGCTGGGTCACTGAAAGGGGAGAGACAGAGAAAGAGGGAGAGAGAGAAACAGGAGAGAGGGAGCCGGATCTCTCTCTTATTTTGTCTGCTGTCTCCACCGTTCCAGACCTCCAAGATCTGATGTGGACAAGCTTCACACGTGTGTGTGTGTGTGTGAGAGAGAGAGAGAGAGAGAGAGAGTGCAGGTGAGGAGCGAGAGCTGTTGAAGGAGGCTCTGGGCTGACATACAACTTCTCAGAAAGAGCAACCTACTTCCTTAGCTTCACCCTAAACTGCCAAAGGGCTTCTGTCTAATCAGATGTACGACTGGCAACTGCCATGTTTTCCATTTTCAACATTTAGGTGCAAATTCACCTGTATAGTGAAATGTTTGAGGATTAAAACAACAGCAAAATCTATCTGCCCTAAACTAGCAGAGAAACACACTGCAATTATGTATTCTGGTATCAATAATTTCTCCTGAACGTGAATGGCACGAACAGTTACGTTTCTGCACTGTATTTCGTCACAACTAAATGCATAGATCAGTAAACATAAATAGATACACCTTGTCAGTCATATGTTGGATCCTGACAAAAAAAGAAATCTTAATAGCTATTTGGAAATGGCTGTAGGTTAATGCCTGCACCAATGTGCTTGTCCATGGAAGCAGGATCCTCAGACTGGCAGGTGGGTGTTGCTGAATGCAGATGACGCTTGGGTAGTCTTCATTTCCTCTAGTGGTTACTCATCATCTTATCAATGTACTGCAAAGAATAGCTAACACACGACCAAGGCTGCCTGTAGCTAAGAAAAGGTTGTGCTAGTTTAGTCTACAATTACTAGCATTCTGATGGAGAAACTGAAACACCGTTGCATACCATGGTTATCTTTCACTGTTACAAAACATGATTCTTTTTTGTCTTGGGTAGATAAATAGGCCTGACAAATGCTTTTGAGGCCTAGCCTATTGAATCTTTTTGTGCCTTAAATATACTTCCAAAATATTTTTGTATATTAATTTTTTATGTATATTCGTACTAAATCGTATATTCATAATGGTCCTTTTGAGAACAATTATTAAGATTCTAGCAAACACTTTATGGTGAAAAACATACAAACTCAAACTTGCAGTCCCTCGCCCAAGTCCCATAAACTTTTAGGTTCAGAGTTGCCCTACTTTGGGTTATGGAAGTAGCTCCCTCTTGCGGTGTGCCTTTGTAATTGCTTTCCGGACTTCCTGCCAGTTGCTGTGTGCGGCACTTCCAAACCTAAACTGCGTGAAGATATCAGGGCTAACTACAGCTCTCTGTCAGTGACTTAGGGATAGGAGCAAGAGAATTCCCTTTACTTCTTTGTGCCACTTTACAGATACAGTGGCAGTTGTTTCTGAACGAGATTTGAAGAAACACAGACGTCTGAGTATCTGGGTAACGTTAGACCGGGACAGCCAGACGAACGGAAAGGTAACTTTAACTGCTAGTCGCTTACCCCAGTCGAGACATGGACAATGCAGCATTTCAAGTTGTCATGACCAAGTTTTGATATTTCATCACATCATTTACAGGTTTGCAGAAGAATTGACAGCCTACAACTATATATGCATGAGCTAAGGATACAGCGAACGCTTGAGTGGGAAATAAGATTTACCATTACTGGAGTTTTGGAGTAGAGGAGGCTTTTCCAAATTATTTTCTCAGAAACGTCATCTAATGCGATTTTTCCTGTGTACGACCTGTGTAGCATAACCATGTATGACACTACACTGTGATTTCAGATGATACAGCTTTGCACTTTTGGTCACTGGACAGTAGGCTGTTCTAAATATCCGTATAACCTACTTCTATGACTTGTGAAGTTTACCGGCCTTGCGACAGGATGGGTGGCTTTTCAGTCAGTGTTGTACCGTTGAAAAAGAGCTTAACCCTTATGGTGGTGAGACTGAATGGACTTCAAAGGAGTGCCGTGACTCTGAACCCAATGAACCCTTCTGTGAAGTCTACTCTTTAACATTTTAATCTGGTGTGACTGTGAAGGTAGCAAATAATGAAGTCTCTGACGTTTTTGGCAGAGTGCATTACATAAATGGTACACATTAATATTAAGTGTACTACTGCATGGATTTTTTGTAATCAGTGGCCTTTCTTTTTAGCGAGGCGCATTGAGGGTCTAAGCAACAGCCGGTACAAATGCCCTCTGAGACGGTGCCCTAACTGTGGCTACTCTCGCCTCTAGACCAACTCCATTTTGTAGCCTGTAGAAGTTTTAGGTCGTGCTGTGAACCCCCCCTTTCATTATGTGCAGCTCTGGATGGGTCCAGCAGACTTCACAGGAAAGCCAGTGTATATATTACTGCTTGAGAGACTGTATAGGCGCATGAGTGTGCCAGGATTATGCCGACAGAGGTGGAGTGTGCAGAGGACTCAATGCTCCGTGAAGGCGTATTCGCTGAGTGTGCATCTGCGCGCGTTTGACAGCTCTTTGTTTATATTCCATCTTCTCAAGCGAGGAGAAATTGTATCCACGCAAACAAGCGTGGCATCTTTATTCGCTCGATTTTGCTTTTATCAGTCGTCGGATAATTTTCCAGTGTCAGTCAGACTCAAGAAGTGTGAAAGGATTTATCTGTTCATTTTATTGTGACTGTGTGTGTGTGTGTGTGTGTGTTGTTACCTGAGCTGTGTTGTCATTGGCCCAGTCCTATTGATACCTTAGTTGGTGCCAGACTGAACAGCTGCAGTTAGCTAGAGCAGCTGACGCTTGGCGAAACTGGACCGGATCTCACCTACATTGGGCCCAGATCTCTCTCCGCTTCAGCTGCTATCTGGGCCTGTTGTTACTTCTGTCATGCTGACAACAGGAGTAGAGATTTTGAGAGTAGACTTTTTTTTGTCCAGGGCAGTGAGGGCTTAAGTTTTATGGTGAGTGAAACAGAAGATCTCACCGGTTTTCCCTAAGACCAGAAGGAGATGTGGATTTGGTGGTCTTGGGAGGTGGGGGGTATTTGAATGGTCTCGGGAGCATGGGGCTTAGCGGGGAGGTATTTGTGTTGTCTTAGGGAACTTTTGGAGGGGGGTTGGGGGCAAACTCAGCATCTTGTCTCTCTCCAGAGGCTTTATGTTCAGACCTAGTCATATGGGTTTAATTAGTAGGCTCTGTCTGTGCCTGCTCTCTCTCTCCCCCCTCTCTCTGGTTCTCTCTGCTTCCCTCACTCCCTCTCCTTCTCTCTCTATCTCCCTCTCTCTTTTTTCCTCTCCTTCAGTTTAAACACAAGACCAGTGTAGTCTGTCTGGTCAGACTAAATGCCCCCCCCACCCCCATCAGTCTCTCACTGTCTCCATAGCACCCAGGGCTTTTTTACATCTCTGCTGCCTGTGTGTTATAAATATGACCATTCCTCATGAGATTTCAGCACGTTGAGCTTGCCCACTCCCACTTCTGTTTGTGTCTCCCTCATGCTTCTCATAGTTTCAGACAAGCCACAGTCTGTGTGTGTGTGTGTGTGTTGCCTCTCATAGTTTCATATAAGCCACAGCCCAAGTGCCCTTTAAGACTGGCAGGAGATAATGAATGAGATCCCAGTGCTGCAGAATGCATGCTTGGAACATCCAGGCAGAGCATGGAGCACAGAAAGGCTAGAGAGCATATTATTACTGTAGGTCTTTTTCTTCACAAGAGATACACTTCAGATGAGCAAAGACTTGCAGATTCTCTTGAAAAGGATCAGAGTCTGTTATCTTTTCTGTTTGCACAGTGTTTCCACACTCACATTGTGAATATAATCACAGCCAAAGCTGAACTGAAGGACAGTAGCCTGCGCTAAACAGACTCAAACTTGCTTTGTGAATATAATCAGAGCCAAAGCTGAACTGTGAGCAGTAGGCAGGCGGAGCCAGTTGAGAGAGTCTTTCTCTCTCTCCCTCTCTCTTTCTCTCTGTCAGGCGAGCAAAGAGTGCAGATGGAATTGGAGCTTTGCAGTAGCCCAGCTGAGCTATCCAGACAGTGACCCAGCAGAGCTACCCAGTGAGTGACCCAGTAGGGCTACCCAGACAGTGACCCAGCAGAGCTACCCGGAGAGTAAACCCAGTGACCCAGTGTAGACCCAGTAAAGCTGAGTCGATACCCTTAGCAGCGTTCTCGGTCTAGTTCAGGCCAGTCCAGTGTGTGCTGCCATCATCATCAACACACACACACACACACACACACACACACACATACACACAATCCATGACCACTTTAATGAGAGCAACCGGAGAGGAGGAGGAGGAGAGAGAGAGAGCTGAGAGGGCAGCAGACTGGCCAGGTGGGAAATGAGGGAGAGAAGACTCCTTTTCCTGAAGGTGCTGCCCACTGGAGGTGTGTGTGTGTGTGTGTGTGTGGAGGCCTATAAGGAGAGAGACCCACAGTCCATCAGCCTTTGAGGGGGCAACAGTGTGTGTGTGTGTGTGTGTGTGTGTGTGGAGGCCTATAAGGAGAGAGACCCACAGTCCATCAGCCTTTGAGGGGGCAACAGTGTGTGTGTGTGTGTGTGTGTGTGTGTGGAGGCCTATAAGGAGAGAGACCCACAGTCCATCAGCCTTTGAGGGGGCAACAGTGTGTGTGTGTGTGTGTGTGTGTGTGTGTGCACGTGTTGGGTCTGGAAGAAGAGAGACCCTCAGTAGTCCTTGAGCGTTAGGGGGGGCAGGAAGACAAAGTCCCTCAGTGTTTTAGGAGAGCCTGCAGTCTCACACATCTCACACACACACACACACACACACACATGCACACACACACATAAACACACATATGGGGGGTGGTAAACCTGTCAGGGCCTCTCTCCCTCACTCACTCACTCTCTCCCTACCTCTCTCCTTTCTCTCTCACTTATTCACTCACTCTCTTTCTCTCTCATTCACTCACTTTCTTTCTTTCTCTCACTCTCTCAACAGACAAAAGAAAACTTAAACATCTATCTATCTATCTATCTATCTATCTATCTATCTGTCTGTCTGTCTGTCTGTCTGTCTGTCTATCTCTGCTAGCTCTCCTGTTTGCTGTTGCAGTTGCAGGCTTGAAGCAAAAGTGTGTTTGAAGAGACACTTTCACTTAACTGCCTGGACTGCCTGCTGCTCTTACGTAACTCAGCCAGAGCATCCTCTGCCATGCAGCTTTAGGTGTGTGTGTGTGAGTGTGGGTGTGTGTGTGTGTATGTGCTTGTGTGCACGTGTGTGAATTGCACATCTGTAAAAGTGGCCTGGTTGTGCAGAGGAGTAGTCCTGTCCCAGTGCCTCAGTGCAGTAGAATGGGAATTTCAGCAACTTTCCAAAACAAAACTTTTCATCAGAATTCCACTGAGGTGAGACCTAGTTTTGAGATTATTTACTCTGAGTGTAGGAGCATGCACACACACACACACACACACACTCACACGTATTACAGTGTCTCATAGTGTCTTTTCAAATTCAAAAATGGCAATCCCAGCTGTAAAGACTGCTAATGCTCCCTCCCTTCCTCTCCCTCTCTTTCTTTCTCTCTTTCTTTTTGTCTCGGACCCTCACTCTCCCTCCCTCTCTCTCTCTTTTCTCTTCCTCTCTGAGACTGAGGTCTGCTCTCCCCTTCATGCTGCAGCCTGAGTGTTTCCCATCTGTTTGTGATCTCCTTTGGCTGCACTTGGGTGGGTGCCAAGCAGCTGGACCGACAGGGCAAGTCTGTTTCTTACTCCCTGCCCACGCGGCACACACACACACACACACACACACACACACACACACACACGGGAGAGAAAGAAAGAGAGTGATGGAGAGAGAAAGAGGAAGAAGAAATGAGGAGAAAAGGACAAAGGAAGGAGATACAAAATCAATCCTTGAAAGATGGAAAATTTGATGGATGCTCTCTTCTCTTATGCTGAGGTGAAAGTGGTGTGTGTATGTCACTCTGTCTGTGACCTGGAGGTCATGCACTCATGTATAGCAGAAGAGAGGAGACGTTTAAGACATGGAACAGCCTCTCGCTTTCTGCTGTTCACCCCTGACCTCACACTGTGTGTGTGTGTGTGTGTGTTTGTGTATGATCCTAACCTGCTTCTGTGCTTGTGTCTCCACAGGGTCGTCCAAGACTCTCAACGCATCACAGCTTCAGACAACCTGTAGTGGCACTTTGTGTGTGTGTGTGTGTGTGTGTGTGTGTGTGTGCGTGTGTGTGTGTGTGCGTGTGTGTGTGTGCGCGTGTGCATGTGCGCTTGTGTGTTTGTGTATGAGAGTCGTGAGTGTGTGTGTGTGTGTGTAAGAGTGTGTGTGCGTAGTTGTGCCGATGGCGTCCCGCTGGTGAGGCGAGAGGGGGCTGTGTGAAGGGAGGGAGACATGTTGGGACAGAGGGACGCTCACCGCACTGAAGCTAGCTGTAGTAGTAACCATGGAAATGCTGTGGAAGTCCTTGGCCTGCGTGGTCATTGTTGTCGCCATGGTTGCCAGCAAGGTGGTCCCCGAGAGGGATGCCCGTCAAGAGTTCATGACCTCACAAGGTAAGCCAGCACACTGTCCCCAGGTAACAGAACATTCTGACTGACCAGAGGTGCACTCAGGTGACACAAATACAGGCAATGGGAAACGAACTACTGGAGACGGACCAAACAAACAAAATGGGAAATAGAGGTGCAGTCAGCAATGTGTCCTCATTTATTTGTGGCACAATACTTGAAGTCGAATCTTGACTGTGTAAGACACAAAGAATCCAACCTTTTCTTTTGTAGACATCTCAACATGGTCATACAAAGTAGTAACCTGAAGTGTTAACAGATCACTTATGTGTGTTTGGAAACACTCACACAGAGTAACCTCAAAGTGATTAAAAACATTTGCAGATGTTTGCCTTTGTTTGCTGTTTTGAATGCACCTTCGGCTGTCTTCTGTTACAGTGTTGACTAGACTCTGGTGGTTCCAGCCCGTTTCAGGGCCAGATGTGGTGAAGAGGTGGCAGTTATCTCTGCTCTGTGTCCCACCATCTGCTTTCTCTCATCTCATCTCTGACTGCAAGCGACACACGTGGGCGTTAGCGACAAAACCTGTTTGATTATTCTGTTCTCAATTGGAACGGCCTAACAGAACACAATGTGAGAAAATGCTACTCAGTACTACGTGGCGCAGCATGTTGACAGAACTTGCCCCGGTTATATTTTCTTGCATGTTTTCTCACATTGCTCAGCCGGTGTAAACGAGAAATCTGACAGAATAGAACTGCATATTTAATGGTTTCACTGTGGCCAGAGAGCATTCCGTTTTACGAGACTCTCAGTTGCAGTTAGGACACAGTCAGAGTGTAATGGAAGCACTTAAAGGTGTAGTCCTTAAACCTAGCAGAGGGCTGTTTATGTCAGATCTGAGGTTAAACTCATCCCTTCCCCTCTAGGCTCCTGAAGAGAAGCTGTTTGTGTGTGGCTTGCTCAACACTGCTATGTTGTTTGTTTGTTTGTTTTGTCCCATTTACAGAGCTAGGGCTAAAGAGTTTTTGTGTTTTGTTTGAGTGCACACTATAGACTCATAGCTTGAGTAACATAGTGTAGAATTTCTATGAATTTGACAAAAAATCTGATTACATCGGATTACATTCTGTCCCTTTAAAATGACCCTGAAACACTCAGGGATTGTTAATTTGATGACCCTGAAATACTCAAGGACTTTACCTTTAATGTGACCCTCAAATACTCAAGGACTTTACCTTTAATGTGACCCTCAAACACTCAAGACTTTACCTTTAATGTGACCCTCAAACACTCAAGGACTTTACCTTTAATGTGACCCTCAAACACTCAAGACTTTACCTTTAATGGGACCCTCAAACACTTCCCTTCACTTTCTGATGACTTTTCCTGCTCCGTTTATGCCCTAATTTGGAGGCCTGAGTGTGTGCTGGTGGCCCCAGTATCCACAGCCTCAGAATGGAGTGGCAGTGTGCACTGACCCCTTCACACACTCACACACACTCACACTCACACACACTCACACACACTCACACACACACACACACACTCACTCACACACACACACTCACACACACTCACACACACACTCACTCACACACACACACTCACACACACAGGGCACACTGACCTCTTCTCTTTATTTCCACTCTCTCTGACACTATGACCCCTCCACACAGCTCATAAGTCACATGTGCACACACACACACACACACACACACACAGGTGCACACACATGCACATACACACACACACACACACACACACACAGGTGCACACACATGCACATACACACACACATACAGGTACACGCACATGCACACACACACACACACACACACACACACACATAGGTGCACACAAATGCACACACACACATACAGGTGCACGCACACACACACACACTCACACACACACAGGTGCACACACATGCACACACACACACCACACACACACATACAGGTGCACACACATGCACATACACACACACACACCACACACACACATACAGGTGCACACACATGCACACACACACACAGGTGCACACATATGCACACACACACATACAGGTGCACGCACATGCACACACACACACAGGTGCACACACATGCACATACACACACACACATACAGGTACACACACATGCACACACACACAAACTCATACTCAGATACATACACACACACATACACCTCAGATCAGCCAAAGACTCTACACACACACCACACAGTCTGTTCAGCTCCAGTGGCCCCATGGCTGTGAACCCAACCTCAGCTGATAAGCTTAAGAGACAGCCCTGAGGCTGATCTGAGGTGTGTGTGTGTGTGGTGCGGAGGTGTGTGTGTGGTGTGTGTAGAGTCTTTGGCTGATCTGAGGTGTGTGTGTGTGTGTGGAGTCTGCCTTAACTTTGTCTGCCTCTCAGTCTTGATGAAAACACTCCGGCTCTTCGTCCTCAGATCACCCACTTGGAGTCTCAGATAGACTCTCTAGGCTCTCATATAGGTTCCTCTCTCTCTCTCTGTCTCTCTCTCTCTCTCTCTCTAGGAGTCTCATATACACTCCTCTCTCTCTCTCTGTTTCTCTCTCTCACACAAGGAGTCTCAGATACACTCCCCCTTCTCTCACAAGGAGTCTCAGATACACTCCCCCCTCTCTGACAAGGAGTCTCAGATACACTCCCCCCTCTCTGACAAGGAGTCTCAGATACACTCCCCCCTCTCTCACAAGGAGTCTCAGATACACTCCCCCCTCTCTCACAAGGAGTCTCAGATACACTCCTCTCCTGTCTCCGTCTCTGTCCCTGTAGGAGAATGAGATACACTCTCCTCTTTCTCATTAGGAGTCTCATATAATATTACTGCGTTGGCCCGAATATGAGACCATCCTGAATATAAGACCATCCTGAATATGAGACCATCCTGAATATGAGACCATCCTGAATATAAGACCATCCTGAATATAAGACGATGCCTTTTCCCAGACTAATTTTGGGGAAAATAAAAAAAGCAGATGAAGATTTTGCCGCATATAGTAATTTTTTTTTAAAAAACATTGTTGAAAATTCATTGTAAAACATTTTAAAAGTTTTGAATATCATTACCATAAATTAAAGCACGAGATCAAGTTAATTAATGTGGATAAATTTGTCACATTTACTCAACCATAACAGTGATTTGCTTCTCATTTCCACCGCAAACTAACTGATTTTCAACCTTTCAACCTTTCTTTGCAACAGTAACGGGTGTTGATGTATGTCGAAAAGCACATATTTGCTTAGCATTGTCTGCCTGTATGAGTGAGTTTTCCTTTGTTTGATCATAGACTACTGCTGAAAAGACAGGTTCTCCTCTAAGTCTGTGCAGGTGAGACTCAAGACTCATTCAGTCACACAGTGACAGCCCATTGTGAAGCATCGGAGACTTCTGTGTCCCGAATATGATGGGATATGAAGTGCTGGCTTTGAGCGCATTTAAACCTCATATCCCAAATATTATCACTGGGTTAAAGGGCCTGAAGTGCATGTAAACCCAGTCATTCTTTTACAAAACTCGAGGCTAATTTTGAATTTGTTCAAGACAATCTCTTACCTCTCCATCAAGTGTGGCAGTTGTAGACCAATGAGATGCTGCTGTTCATCTAGCACAAAAAACATGTTTGCTGCCCTCTATATTGTTTTTAACTATTTTTGTCTAGCCCGCAAATATAAGACAACGCCCTGTTTTCAGAAGTATTTACAGGCCAGAAAGTAGTCTTATGATCAGACTAATACAGTATGCTGCTCATCCTAGTCCTCTCCCTCTAGGAGAAGCTTTGCTGACTTCCAAGAAATTCTGCTCCTGTTGACATATTTGAGTTTTATTTTAAGTATGGTGAGATGTTTACACTGTTGTTCAATTTTGTTACAATTCAGCACTCAAAGCGTGTGTCTGTGTCTGTATTTGTGTGTGTCTGTTTCTGTGTGTGTGTGTGTGTCTGTCTCTGTTTGTGTGTGTGTGTGTGTGTGTGTGTGTGTAGAAGGCAGTACCTGTTCCCCAGTAGGGAACGCTAATGACCCACAGCTCATAGTGGTGGTGATTATGTTTTGTTGTAACTGAATTATGTCATTTACCAATGAGCAGTTACCCAAGGCTCGCTCAATGCACTGGCTCACTGTATAAATAACACTACGAACAGGTCGAGACGTGAGGAAGGCACCTCGATGGTGACTGCAGTGTGGAGGCTGCCGCGGCTGGAATGTTGTGATGAATGTGTCTGCCTGCAGAGCTTATAGCAAAGGGTGATACGGTCCTAGAGTCAGTGATGATGGCACCCAGTCAAGAGAACCAGCATCCACTACCACCACCTTGGCATTGTGAAGAGAGAGAGGGGGTGAAGGAGGGAGGAAGGAGGTATGGAGAGAGAGGGATAGAGGGAAGGAAGAAGGAAAAGAGAGAGAGGGAATGAGCACACATGCTTCACTCTGTACAGCTGCTGCACATCTTCAGCAGAGAGAGATGGAGAGAGCTAGAGAGAGGTGAAGTGATAGAGAGAGCGAGAGATTAAGACAGGGACTGAGAAAGAGAGAGAGAGATGAGGAGAAATAGAGATGGAGAAGGGGACATAGAGAGAGAGAGAGAGGAGGGGAGGAGGAAAAGTGTAGGAGAAACATGGAGAAGGTTACAGTAAGTTGGTTTGTCCACTGAGTGCCATCTGCTTATTCCACCTCAACTCCACACGCCTTTTTAGATTTTCCATTTGGAAAAACTGGGACATGGCACAGTGACTTGAGCCTGGTACAGTATTTGTGGTATCACCCCCGTCACAGTTCCAAGGGAGAAAGAGAGAGAGAGAAGGAGAGAGAGAGAGGGAGAAAGAGAGAGAGAAGGACAGAGAAGGCAATAACTGGTCAGCTAATGTGTGAGAGATGAGCAGAGTTTAAAGGAGCAGTGTAGAGTAAAGGTAAGTCAGCAAAGAGAGAGAGAGAGAACAGGAGGAGAGAAGAGATTAGAAAGAGTCTATGTTGGGGCAGAGAGACATGCGGTCTGGGGTATGTTATGTGTGTGTGCGTGGGGGGTGTGTGTTATGTGTGTGCTGTGTGTGTGGATGTAGGTGAGGGGGTATGTTATGTGTGTGTGTGTGTCTGTGTGTATTTGAAGGGGTGAAGAGCAGAGTTACAGTAGATGGAGCCATGGGTCTCATTGGCTCTGTTGTCTCGTATTTAAAGGATCCTTCCCTGGATCCCTCAGCCCACCCCAACCTTAAAAGCAAAACATTGGGCTATGCTTCCTCGGAGCTCAGTTTATTAAAGCTCTCTTCACAAGCTTATTCTTTCAGAGGGCTTCCTGTCTCTCGCTCCACGCCTACTTTATGCCTTGACATATTTTACCACCTCCACACACAGTTAACAAGCAAGAAATGAGAGCACTCTCAGGATGTGTCCAACAGGGCCAGCCTCTAATTTACGTAGAGTGGGGCCTTTTATGTAGAGAATATCAAAAATAATGGCTCGTTTTTTTGAAGGCAGTAATGTGCCCCTTATGGGGTTGCTACTGCCAGTGTGTTTCCAGATATTTCTCATTGTACATTGGCAGCAGGCCATCCATCCCTTGAAGTGAACGCAAGTTAGTGGGAGCTTTCTGCCAGTGCTCCACCTCTTGGAACCAAAGTAGGCATATGTGTGTGTGTATGCATCCCAGCCACCAGACCTGACGCAGACACTTGATTGCTTACAGGTGATTTACTGACAGAGAGTCTGCAACTGCGACTGGCCAAGCAGTAGTTTGTCTGGTGATTAGACTTTACCTTAGGGAGGGGGTCTGTGGTACATCTGTGTACTAGGAAATCCTAATTGTTTTTCAGAGAAATACACAGGCGGACAGAGTACTGCCTGATAGTAAAAAGATTTTGGGTCAGTATGGAGGGCTCTGCCTGATGGTGAAAGGCTGTGGAGTCAGTGTGGAGAGTGATTTCTTTTTCTCTCGGAGGACCCTGAGGTCTTTGCCTCCATGCTTGTTTGAACTGGCCCAGTGGTATAAACAACCTTTGATTCCTTTATCCCAGTGTGTTAGTGCACTTTGTGGGATTACGCCATCTTGCACTGGAGGTGGTGTTGGCGGGCTGAGGGTGGTGGTGGTGTTGGTGGGCTAAGGGTGGGGGTGTCAGTGGGCTGAGGGTGGTAGTGTCGGTGGGCTGGGGGTGGTGGTGCAAGCAAGCATCATTGCAGCGACCCCTCTTGTCACCTCAGTGTTTAGACAACAAATCTCTAGCCTCCACTGGAGGAGACAGGAAGTGTACAGTTTCAGGATATCCGTGGAAACGACTTTCGAAATCACCACAGTTAGTCTGTGGTCTTCTGCCTCCATTTGTTTTGTTCAGAGTGGCATATTCACCATGCCCACTGTTCAGAGTGGCATATTCACCATACCCACTGTTCAGAGTGGCATATTCACCATACCCACTGTTCAGAGTGGCATAGTAATCATACCCACTGTTCAGAGTGGCATAGTAATCATACCCACTGTTCAGAGTGGCATATTCACTATGCCCACTGTTCAGAGTGGCATAGTAATCATACCCACTGTTCAGAGTGGCATATTCACCATACCCACTGTTCAGAGTGGCATAGTAATCATACCCACTGTTCAGAGTGGCATATTCACCATGCCCACTGTTCAGAGTGGCATATTCACCATGCCCACTGTTCAGAGTGGCATAGTAATCACACCCACTGTTCAGAGTGGCATAGTAATCATACCCACTGTTCAGAGTGGCATATTCACCATGCCCACTGTTCAGAGTGGCATAGTAATCATACCCACTGTTCAGAGTGGCATAGTAATCATACCCACTGTTCAGAGTGGCATATTCACCATGCCCACTGTTCAGAGTGGCATATTGGCATATTCTCCATACCTTCTGTTCAGTGCACTCTGCTATTATTAGTAGATTATTACTCTATTTTTTAATTGCCTAATAGCATATGACCTTTGTTATCAAATATAAGGCCTTGGAGACTGGTCCACAATAATGGCATGTTCTACAGTATGTCTCTGTCACTGTTTCCCACTGAAATGGGTACCGTTCAGTACCTCTGACTGCTGCTCTTTCCACAGATCTCCCACGTGGCTTCAAGCGTAAGATATAGACTGTGGACATGTATGTGAGAGAGAAGAGGATGTTTATCAGAGAGGATGGAACTGAATAAATTGCATGTAGGAAGTTTCCTATCTCCTGATTCCTTGCAGGAGCATTGCAGGTGCATTGCTTAAATCGAATGGCATGTGTGTTCATTCAAACAGCCAAAACTATTCTGTTGTGACTGCAGTCCTGCTGCCTGGTCAGAGAGGTCAGAAATAACTTGGAGGTGAGCTGGTCAGTGTTCCAGAGGGAAGAGGAACCTTCCCTTTGAGAGACTCACAGCAAGGCTGCAGCAGAGCGATGAGGCGCCCGAGTCCATGCAGAAGAATTCACACTGCAATCAGCACCAGCCATCACAGTGTGGAAGAAACAATGAGAGAAATGCTATGAGGACATAGATCTTCAGTCACACTGTACTTGCTGGTCATTAGGCAGTAGGAGTGCAGCTAGCGATTATTTTTTGTGTTTGATTCATTTGTTCATTATTATCTCAGTTGATCGATTAGTTGTTTGGTCCATTAAAATGATTTTGGTCCATTATCTGTTTTTAATTCTGTTGGCTACTATACTGCATTTTGATTTGTTCCGCAGTGCAAGTAGCATCTTAGAAAGTTGTTGTTGTTGCCTTTGTTGATTGGAAACATTAAATCTTTTACAAGCGCACATTTGAAACACAATGCTTAGTCAGCTCTGTTTTCAGTGGTGTTTCATGGCAGTACAGTCTTCGAAAATCACTCCCATTCCTTAGGAGGCCACTGGGGTGGGGAGTTTGAGTGCGAGTCGTTTTCTTCTGTCCAGTCTGGAGTGCATTGCTGTCCATTACGGTGTCATATTGGTGAACTCCCCTCAGTGGCCCAGAGCCGTCTGTTAGAGAGACACAACATGTGGCGCGCAAATGTGCTTCCAGACTGTGGCGTGAGGCGCAAGGCTGCAGATCGTTCATAAACAGGCCCTTTCACTCTTGAATGCTTTTTCATAAACTCGCCCATAAACTCGCCCAACTCCCCACTACCCATTCTGATAGGTCACCTATTTTTCAGGTGTACATTTTTTCAAGGAATGATTAAGATGGACTGATGAAAAGTTTCCTATAGTTGGATATCAGCATGAACTTGTTAGATTGAGAGTTCCTGACACTGAGCTTGTAGCCTGGTTATGAAACCAGCCCCTCGTACTACACTACATTTTGTACTGAAAATCTGGCCATTCAGTAGAAACAAATGATCGCTTGCTCTGTTGAAGCCTTTGACTGATAGCATTCTAGCTCAGTGTTCACAACTCCTTCACAACTCCTTCCTTTGATTGGATGCACTAAAAATGCCATTGGAGACAACCAGCCGAATGGAATCAAATCCAGACTAGTTCTGTAGGGAGATCATAATTGAGCAGAAGTGTTTAGGAAGGCATGGCCAGGCTACTGATCCTGTAAAGCAACTTGCTATCAGGATCATAAGGATCATGGTGGCAGTACCCACACAGGATCTATATAAAATATGATGTAGCTGCATTGGCTAAAAGCACATATAAAATGGATTCAGTTTAAAAAAGTGTACATTAAGGTGAAATGGAGTCAGTTTAATGGAGATGTAAAGTGTACATTAAGGTTAAATTTAGCTGTGGATTCTGTTCTGGGTGTGTTTTTCTTCCTTTAACAGAGCCTCCTCTCCTCTAACAGAGTGTGTTCTTTCTCTTCTAAGCTCATCTCTCCTCTCTTCTCCTCTCCTCTCCTCTCTCACGGGGACTATACTATAATACTCTGTCCTCTCCTCTCCCTCTCCACCCCTCTCCTCTCTGCTCCCTGGCTGGGAGAGGGCTTCTTGTGTGTGGTCCTAATTCCTGCGGGATAACCACGCTGGCCTGAGAGGATTCACCATTCTCTCATAAATTGCCCAAAGCTCAGCAGAATCAATCAAAACAGACAAGTTGGAGTTCAGGGCAGAAGTTGCAATCCATCGGCCGAATAACCAGGGGAAGATCAGAAACTCCAAAAGTTGCTATTGTGATCCTTTGATTTCACATTGAACGCATCACTAAACACTTATTAACAGTAAAAAGCAAACACTGAAAGTAGGGAGTTGTGAAAAAATTGCATTCATAGATCTTAATACGTTGTCCGTTGTTGACAAATATCATCTTTGTGGATCCTAACATCACTCCCTCTGTTCTGTCATTATCTTCCAATCCTTTGAGACTCCTGATGCTGACGCCCATGTCCCCAACCCTGCTGACAATCCCTCCTACTTTGAACAGGTCCTGAGATGGCCCTTGTTGACTCCTGTGTTCTTTTCCTCTTGTCGTCTCCACAGAGGAGTTCCTGTCCGGCCTGGACCAGTATGAGATCGCCATCCCAGTGCGTGTGGGTCCTGAGGGGGAGACCCTGGAGAACGACGAGGAGCCTCAGCAGCCAAACTGGCACAGTGCCCACCGGCGGCAGCGGCGCAGTAGCCCCGTCGACACCAACAGCACCAGCAGCGGTGATGGCAGTGAGGGTGGAGATGAAGGGGACGCCGACGACACGCAGCTGTACTACCAGCTGTCCACACAGCACAGCAGCTTCCTGCTGAACCTGACGCTGCAGACGGGGCTGCTGGCGCGCCAGTTCCGCGTGGAGTACTGGAGCCGCGGCCGGATGGCGTGGAGCCACCCCTACGCGCCCAGCTGCCACTACACCGGGCATCTGCAGCACCAAGCCCACTCCAGCCAGGTGGCACTCAGCAACTGTGACGGCCTGGTCAGTTCACCTCACCTCTCAACTGGACTTTCTGTGAAGCCAACTGTCTTCTTAAAGTAGAAGTCTGGTGGGAATCATAGTCCATAGCTCTGTTGTTGTAGGTCATCAAGTGCTAATACAACATAGACCGTGTAGTGAACTGGCAGCTAACACTAACTGAATGGGGCACAGAAACACTCCGTTTCATTTCCCTATGCCCCATGCATTTGAAGTTGCCTGTTTGCTATTTGGCAGCTAACGTTAGCTATATGTAAAATGTTCTTGCTCTTTTTCCTACTGCATAGCAAACTCTCTTTCAACAGGAAGTTCCCCCAAGACCTTTTAGGAGCTGTTTAGTTCCCTCTCAGAAAGTACTGTGTGTATGTTGGTCAGTTCCCTTAAACCTCCTCTCTGTGACTTTGACAACAAATAGATAGATATCAGATAGATATCCTAAAATATTCCGCACTCAACTCTGCTGCACTCAGGGAAAGTGTCTGAGAAGGTTCTGGCTAACTGTTGAATTCTGGGAAACCTAGAACCTTACGGTGTTTCTGAGGTTGACTGGAGTTAGAACTGTGCAGTGCTGATGCTTTGAGCTACTGGTGCAGTTTGTTCAGGTGGTGTTTGTGCTGTAGATGAATGTGGTCTTTTGGAAAAAAAGAACTTCCAATTATCCATAGCAAATGGTTCAAATGAGCTCAAATTACATGCACTTGAAAGCAAAGGAAAAGTGCAGGGGCACCAGCTTCATTATAGTAACTACCAAGATGCTGCATCTGCTTATACGCAGTACAATCATCCACCCAGTGCTGACATGCAGCGGGAATAGGCACATCCTGCCTCTTATCAGGCCAGTTCCTACCTGCTCGGTCACACCTGTGTGAGATTAAGGCCTGCACCTGTCTGCTGTGTCCCATGGAGGCCTCGTGGCCTTGCCTGAGGTCACTTACAGCTGCACACAAGGAGATAATTGCTTATTCAGACGCAGCCTTGAGCCCAGTGTTGGCAATTGCGCTCTGCTTCAAAGAAGGAAAACAAAGTTTTAGTTTGGACTGTGAAAAAAGAAAACTGTTTCCCATCGGCATCTAATAACAAACATGATCTGTAGATCAAATGTGTCTTTGTGGACACAGCTGTTGGATCCAAAGCACTCATGTCTTGTTCCAGCCTTGGAGATATACACATACACGCACACACTTGCACACACACACACACACACATAGTGTATAGTGACACAGACAGACTCACTCTCACACACACACACACACACACACACACACAAACAGGTGTTTTTAATCTTAATGATGGATTTGGTCTAGTGCAGCAGCATGCTGTGACATGCTCAGTTGCTGCCCAGGTCTCCTGCGGTCGAAATGCACCTGCACTAACACACTCATTGTCTGCCAGGGCTGTGGGCAGTGCCAGTGTAGTGCCAGTCCCCCCTTGGCCTTGGCGTTGGCACTGCCAGTCTCACTCTTGCCATCTGTGACTGCTTGCACTTTATCAACACTCTAGAATTCACTCGGAATGTGTTTGTGATGCTTCCCTTCCCGCTGTTTGCCCACAGACTGCTTTCTTTATGCCCAGAATGCTTATACTGGTATTTGAATGAATTTGCACCTGATAATGGGAAGACTGGTGTAATAACATAGGTAATAGTCTGGGGATTAATCATGCTCACCAGTGCATCACTAACATCTATGGATCATTACCGCTGGTCAGGACTGCAGATCTTAATTCTGCCCGGCAACTCATAGGGAAAGCATGAGGGCCTCACTAAACACATAATAGGATTACATGCTCCTGGACCCGTACAGAGTCTGGTGCAGACAGGCCAGGATGAAACAAGGGCTGCACCTTCGACTCCTCTGGGGCCAGAGCCATGAGGAGGATGGAGGAGTCGGGTGGGGTGTGGGGTGTCTCCTGGAGTGTCGGGTGGGGTGTGGGGTGTCTCCTGGAGAGTAGGGTGGGGTGAGGGGTGTCTCCTGGAGTGTCGGGTGGGGTGTGGGGTGTCTCCTGGAGTGTCGGGTGGGGTGTGGGGTGTCTCCTGGAGTGTCGGGTGGGGTGTGGGGTGTCTCCTGGAGAGTAGGGTGGTGTGAGGGGTGTCTCCTGGAGTGTAGGGTGGGGTGAGGGGTGTCTCCTGGAGAGTAGGGTGGGGTGGGGGGTGTCTCCTTGTCTCTGTCCAAAAGTACCCATGAAACACAGAGCAGCTTGCAGTTTGCAGTTTGCAGACGTGACCTGAATTTTGGATTTTGGCCCACACCGGGGAACCCACCTGGCTTGTGTGTGTGCGCGTGTGTGTGTGTGTGTCTGGTCAGCATGGTGTAAGGCTCTGATCTGATTGTCTCGTCAGGTGTAGTAAAGCCCGAGGGCAGTGGCCCCTCATGGTGCTGAGGGGGTCTGGGTGTAGGAACCTCCAGCTGAGATGCTGTGCTGTGCCCTTTCCTCCCATTTCCTTTCCCCCTTAATCTGTGTCAGTTTCATAACCATCAGCGGCACCTGTGACCCCTCCCCCCCTCCACCCCCCTCCCCCGGGGGGCGCGCACCTCTAATCTGCTCTCCTGTGGTCTCCTCCAGAGGGGGGTGATCGTGACCGGGGGGGATGAGTTCCTTATTGAGCCTCTGGGCTCGGCCCAGAACCTCACTAGCATCGAGGGCCGTGAGGGGCGCCCCCATGTGGTCTACAAGAGGTCATCGCTGCGGCACCAGTATCTGGACCAGTCCTGTGGCGTCATCGGTAGGTACAGTACACTAACTTCAACACGAATCTACACTAATCCCCATCCCAACCTACACTAACCTACCCTAACTGAACCATCAGTAGGTACACTAACTTACACTAACCTACAAATCAGTAGTTACAGGACACTAACCCCTACACTAATTGACCTAACCTACCCATCGGTAGGTACAGACACTAAGTCCTACACTAACTTACACTAATCTACACATAGGTTGGTACGGACACTAACTTACACTAACCTACCCATTGGTAGCCACAGGATACTAATAATCCATAATTAAAATCAACCAATATATTAGTCAATCAATCAGTCAGCCAGTCAGTCCATACTGTACAAAAAAGTGGGACCAAGCGTCATTACTATGAGTTTCTAAGTCTTGCTTTGTAATGTAAGAAATGTAACCCTGTGATGGACAGTAGATGACGGCCAGCAGATGAGAAGTTTCTAGCTCTTTCTGTGTCCAGTGATATGTGATGATGTTGTGTGTAATTCACCTGTGATGTCCATCCTGACCTTCAGATGAGAAGTTTCTAGCTCTTTCTGTGATACTTATGATGTGTGTGTGTGTGTGATCCTCCTGTGATGTCCATCCTGACCTTCAGATGAGAAGCCAGGGAAGACATTTGCATTGTGGCAGCGCACGCTCAAGACCGCACCCAATCAGATGGGCCGCGGCCAGCTGCCTCTCAAGCGCTCTGTTAGCCGTGAGCGCTATGTAGAAACGCTGGTCGTGGCTGACAAGATGATGGTTGGTTACCATGGCCGCCGGGACATTGAGCAGTACATCCTGGCTGTGATGAATGTTGTAAGTTTCACATGCAGTTAAATCACAACAGAGGTTCAATTTATTACTTAAAAACATGCTAAATATATCTGATGGATATAAAGTGAAATAATCAAATCTCTCTCACAGCTAAAGTGTGTACTATTTATATTGCAGTAGAAGGACTCTTTCTGCAGTGTGTGTGTTCATGTGGTGGCAAAACTGGACTATTTCAGAGTCACACACTGAAACACACACACCATACACACCACAGCAGAACTTCCACTCTGCAGTATCACAGCCATAGGTCCACATGTGTTCCCTACCTTTTAAGACTGGGAAATCCGGTATCAATCAATCAATCAATCAGTCAGTAGCCCTAGTGCTGTCTGTAGGAAAAAGAACCAGAACATTTGATACGACATAGAGCAAAAAGTGGACCGATAACTAATGTTAACTGAATGGAGAATTGTAGAATAAAAACCGAAAGTGAGTATCTGTGCCCCATTTAGTTAGTGTTGGATGTATGGATGGATACACACCATATTTCTCCTTTAAGATTAGCCTTTAAGACTGGCTGTTGAGACTAGCCTTTTGAGACTGGCATTTATGAGTAGCTTTTTAAGACTGGCCTTTTAAGACTGGTCTTTTCTTGTTTCCCTGGAGGTCAGGTTGCCAAACTCTTCCAGGATTCTAGCCTGGGGAACGCTGTGAACATTGTAGTTACTCGTCTCATTCTGCTTATGGAGGACCAGGTATCTGTACACACACACACACACACACACATACACAGACACACACACACATACACTTATAGCACCACTGGATACACACACACACACACATACACTTAAATACACAAACATACGCAGACACACACACACACACACACACATACTTAAATACACAACATGCACACACACACATGCTTATAGCACCACTGGATACAGATACACTGTCTTAAATACGCAACATACAAACACACACACTCACACTTAAATACACAACACACACACACATACAGACACACACACATGCTTATAGCACACCACTGGATACACACACTTTTATTTTTCACAGTCTACTACAGCACAGATATGGTATCCAGGTTATCAGTGTGGGATTCATTGAGATTAAATTCATGGCCACAACATTAAATAAGCTTGCAAGGCCCTCAGCTAGGAACACAGAAGATTATTATCAGTTCAGACTGTCCCAACAGCAGCTGGCATTTATCCGACAGTCAAAAGGCGAGACACAAACACACACACACACACACACAAACGCACACTCGCACAGACACACACAGGCTTCACATGGGAATGATTGTCTCTGAAGAGGTTAACACTTTAGTGCAGTGGTTTGTTTCAGCAGTGGTGAGCTGTGCCTCCTAATGGCTGATTGTCTCTCTAATGAAGATTATACAACTGTGTCTGTGTCATAGAGAATGACTCTGTCTGGTGGAGGGTGGTTGACTGCTTCCCTTAAGCAAAGTGGCTGAAAGGGCAGTAGTGCCAGGGTAGCATGGGCCCCTCGCTGGATCAGGGTTCCAACTGTACTCTGGTGTGGGAAGCTGAAGCTGCCATGTAATTCATGTCATATTGCAGAGAGCTCAGCCAGACAGGGCCATAACTAATGCAGCATTAGCAGTAATGACTGGGAATTATTGACAATTGTTTTAAATTTACCAGCTGTAGTGTACACCAGAAGCGTGCTAGCTGATACGAGACATTAATGTTGCCTCACACGACTAGCTGATACGAGACATTAGCGTTGCCTCACATGGCTAGCTGTGGCGGGCTAGATTCGCTACATTGAGATAAAAACAAATTCTTTAAAGCAGCAGACTTGCAGAGTTCAGCTATGTGGCACCCCTACAGCTGAGGGAGGGCCTCAAAGACCAGACAGCAGAACAAAAGCTGAGGCTTTGGCAAGAGAGGAGAAGAAAAGAAAAGAGAAGAGAAGAGAGGGCACGGAGACAATTGCTAGTTGTGCGTGGCTGTGTTAGGAACGGAGCCCAGCTGCAGCCAATCAAAGGCTTTTCCTCCAAACTGACGCCGTCTACCACAGCAGACAGTTTGGCCGTCCAACTGGCCTTCTGTCATGCATTTGGCCTCAGATCCCCATAATGCACCTGGTTCCAGACCTGTGATCAGAGTCCATTCAGACACCTGCCATTGGAATGGTCAAAGGGGACACAGAATGAGGATGAGGGGAGTTTTGTATTTTGTTCAATAATATTTGAATATGAGCTATTCAACTTTAATTTATCAAAAATAAGCTCAGGTGCAATTTTTCAAGCCCAATTACAACAATATATTTAGGCTGGGGATTGAAATGGTCTGTTTTAGCTAACTATAGTTGATTAGCGTGATACTGCATCACAGTCTGTCTTTGTTTTACAGTAATTTGCCCATTTTTAGCAGCTTAGCTTATTATTTACAGCTCTGAAACAGCTCTGAGACCATGCACAATCTCTCCTAATTCAACAAAGCCAAGGTTAAAATGGTTTTCCACTATGTCACCTTGAATATCCCCACTAATACTGCAGTAGAAGAGTCAAAGGAGACATAAAATGGAAAACTATTTTGCCTTGGCTTGGAATTAGGAGAGGTTGTGCATGAACATGAGGCATGGTGGTGTCCTCCTATAGATGATTGTGTGAAAATCTTAGAAGCCTGTCAGTTAGAAGCATGTCAAATAGCACAAAGCAATTGTAGTTCAATTGTAGTTGACAAAGAGGGCGCCATGTATCCAAAAGGATCATTTCAATACTCAACCTAAATATAATGTTATAATTAGGCTTGTAAAATAGCACTTTTTAGCTATTTTTTTGATCAGTTAAAGTCAAATGCATTCTATTTTAACATCAGGGAACAAGGTACAGTAGTCCATTCATCCATTCTGTGTCCCCTTTAAGATAAGTGCACACCAAGTGTGGATTTTTGCCCAAAATATTAGCACAAAATAGCTGTTAATAATGAGTAATAAACATCTAATAGCCCTATTGACAAGGAATAAAAAGCTCATACCTGTTAATAATGCGTAATAAACATGTAATAGCCCCATTGATAAGGAATAAATAGCTCATACCTGTTAATAATGAGTAATAAATATCTCACAGACATTAATAATGCCCTGCAAGGGCAAGTGTGATTAAAACAAGGGCCACAGAAAGATGTCTGATGTCTGAGTGTTCAACATTTGCTATTTGAGTAGAATACTCTACATAGAACACTAGGCCAGGGTTCTACAACTCTCCTACTGGGGCTTATATAGTCCATACGCCATACGCCATGTGCTCTGGTGAGAATCATGTATGTTTACAAAAGGACATTTCCATATGTGACAAGGGTCTAGAGAGAGTCTAGATAGTTTGCCTCCTCACTTCTTCATTTGAACTCCTGCTGAGAGTGTTCCTCTGCTGATGAGTGTGTGTGATCAGTGTTGTGTTTGACCTTCTCTTCTCCTCCTTAGCCTACCTTAGAGATCAACCACCATGCAGGGAAGTCCTTAGACAGCTTCTGCAAATGGCAGAAATCCATCCTGCACCGCAACGGCAATGGGAACGCCATCCCTGATAATGGCATAGCACACCACGACACAGCAGTACTAATCACGAGGTGAGAGAAGCTGTGTATGTGTGTGCGTATGTGTAGTGTGTGTATGTGTGTGTATCTGTGTGGATTTTTACTGTCAGGCACATGAACTGTAAGCTAAAAATAATCACTGTTCATTTGATTTTATCAACAGGTATGACATCTGCATCTACAAGAATAAACCATGTGGAACATTAGGTATGACGTTTTACTTCTGCTTATCTGTTGAGAGGTGTGTGTGTGTGCGTGTGTATGTGTGTGTGCGTGTGTGTGTGTGTGTGTGCGCATGTCTGTGTGACCTGTGTATATTCCTGTTGGGTATAGCTCTGGAAGGAAGGATATTTGGGATACGAATGTATGTGTGTGTGTGTATCCCTGTGATGTATGTGTGTGTGTGTCAGGTCTGGCTCCAGTAGGGGGGATGTGTGAGCCAGAGAGGAGCTGCAGTATTAATGAGGACATCGGCCTGGCCACCGCCTTCACCATCGCCCACGAGATAGGACACACGTGAGGACACACACACACACACACACACACACACACACACACACACACACACCCTCTCTCGTCACTAACTCTCTTAGTCTATTACTTTCTCTCTCTCTCTCTCTATCACCCTCTCTCGTCACTAACTCTCTTAGTCTATCACTTTCTCTCTCTCTCTCTCTCTATCACCCTCTCTGTCTCTCTCTCCCTCTCTCTGTCACTCTCTCTTGCACCTCTTTCCCCTCACTTCTCCAAATCTCTCTCTTTGTCCTAACATTCATTTGAAAGCATTCCAGTAACATCCCATAATGTCTGTCTGATGTCTCCCTCTCTGGTTAGGTTTGGGATGAACCATGATGGCGTGGGGAACGCTTGTGGCTCTCGTACTCTGGAGACAGCCAAACTCATGGCCGCCCACATCACCATGAAGACCAACCCCTTTGTCTGGTCTGCCTGTAGCCGTGACTACATCACCAACTTCCTGGAGTAAAGATACAATTACTCACTCCATCACTGCCACACACACAGCTGATCAGTTAGGCTACTCAATCAACCACATCACACCAGACAGATGGGCCTAGTGTGATTGATGCACATGTGATTGATCAGCTGATCAGTTAGGCTACTCAATCAACCACATCATACCAGACAGATGGGCCTAGTGTGATTGATGCACATGTGATTGATCAGTTGATCAGTTAGCACACTCAATCAACCACATCACACCAGACAGATGGGCCTAATGTGATTGATGCACATGTGATTGATCTGTTGATCCATTTCATCTGTAATCATAAGCTTGGAGTAAATGGACCAAGCAATGAATGAAATTAGAGCTGACGAAGACCCCATCTTAGCACAGAGCATAAATGAGGCTTTAGACTCCATTAGTGACTCTCCAGAGTGAGACTTCAATTCAGTTCAATTCAATTCAATTTTATTTATACAGCGCCTTTTACAATAGTACTGTCTCGTGGCGCTTCACAGAAGGAGCACCCAAGAGCAACAGGGGCAAGGAAAAACTCCCTTATGTTCAGTTAATCTAGGAAGAAACATTGGGCAGATCCACGACTCAAGGGGCTAACCCAACTGCCAGGGGTCATGCAAGAAAAATTACAATCAGTAGTAACCATGACAGACTACTAGTTGCCTATGGCTATGACTTCACAATTACTTAGTCACTTTATTCTGTTTAATAATCACTACAGATCACATTATTGTGTGCATCACTCGCTACAAACAATATTACACATTTTATCATATCTGATGGTTTGATTTGTGAGATTTGTGTGATTGTGTGTGTTGCAGTTCAGGCATGGGCTCGTGTCTCAACAATATCCCTCTGAAGCAGGAGTTTGTGTACCCATCCACCGCCCCTGGGCAAGTGTATGATGCAGACGAGCAATGCCGCTTTCAGTACGGAGTGAAGTCTCGCCAGTGTAAATACGGGGTACTCAGCCTCCACGCATCTCCTGCTTTTATGTCTCTCACTCACACACACGCACACACACACACACACACACAATCTTTGGATGCACAGCTTCTCACACTTATGCACACTCCAGGCGCTGTGTCTGTGCAGTCTGAAACAGCGTGAGTGCTTCAGGGATCTGTGCTCGGTCCCTTTCCTTTTCCACACTGAGCCAGTCATTCAGACAAATAGTCTCCCTCAACCTCCCCCACCGGCCTGTGTCCATCTCAAGGATGGTTTGTTGCTACTTCTGCCACTCTGAAGCAAACATAGGGTCTTGGTTGACTTTTTCCCCATTGAGTTCCATCTGTATTCATAAAACTTCATCAATGAGACGTAAAACTGCACCTTAAAAAGTATCATTTGTAAAGCAAATAGTTTTTTGTCAAATATACATTATAGACATGTGCTGTATGTATGTATATACATATATATATATATAGTTTGCTTGTGTGTGTTAGTAATTGTGTGTGTGTGTGTGTGTGCAGGAGGTATGTAGTGAGCTGTGGTGTATGAGCAAAAGCAATCGTTGCATCACGAGCAGCATCCCGGCAGCTGAGGGGACTATCTGCCAGACCAACACCATTGAAAAAGGGGTAAGAAAATAGCAGTGGGAGAAACTAAGAAGCCCACAGTGTTTATTCAGGCCTTAGAGGGAAGATTTGATGGCTTGATTGCAGTGTTGCTGGGATAAATCTGGCTATGTGGTTCGTTGTCTGTGGTTGTGTGTGTGTGTGTGTGTGTGTGTGTATGTGTGTTCTATTGAACAGGAGCCTTGGACTGCAGACAGACAGATGGCCAAGAGGCTCTGTGTGTGTGTGAGTGCGTGAGTGTGTGTGTGTTTGTGATGTGTTTGTGTATCCAGCGTCTGTGATGTGTTCTGAGTGGTGCTATAACTGTATGTGTATGTGTGTGTGATGGTGTGTGTCTTTCCAATGGTGCTAAGTGTGTGTGTATGTGTGTTTGATATGCATATTTAATAGTGTCTGTGACGTGTTTTGAGTGGAGCTCCAACTGTCTCTGTGTGTGTGTGTGTGTGTGTATATGTGTATGTGTGGTGTGTGTTTGTGATGTGAATGGCCTGTTTCTCCAGTGGTGCCTGTGATTGTGTGTGTGCATGATGTGTGTGTCTGTATGTGTCCTAAGTATGTTACCAGTGGTGCTATGTGTGTGTGTGTGTGTCTGTGTGTGTACTGAGTGTGTTACCAGTGCTGCTATAAGTGTGTGTGTGTGTTTGTGTGTGTACTGAGTGTGTTACCAGTGCTGCTATAAGTGTGTGTGTGTCTCCAGTCATGCAATGAGCGAGTGGTGAGTCTGTGTGTTTCCAGTGGTACTATGTGTGTGTGTGTGTGTGTGTGTGTGAGAGAGAGAGTGTGTGTGTGTGTGTGTGTGTTCCAGTTGCATTCTAAGGGTGTGTGTTTGCATTTGTGGTGTTGCTATAAGCGTTTCGGTGGTGTTAGAAACGTGTGTGTGTTTCCAGTGGTGCTTTAAGCGGGTGTGTGTGGCCTACGGCACTCGGCCGGAGGGAGTGGATGGTGGCTGGGGCCTCTGGTCACCATGGGAGGAATGCAGTCGGACCTGTGGAGGCGGAGTCTCTTCATCTGTCCGTCACTGTGACAGCCCCAGGTGTGTGGGGCCAATTTTTGATTTGTGTCATAGTCTGTGCTAGAAACTAGAGAGAAAGAATGTATTCTACACTAGTACAATATAGTCTGTGCTAGAAATTAGAGTAGTGAAAGAGTCTGTTCTACACTAATACAATATAGTCAGTACTTTATACTAGACTAGAGAAAGAGTCTGTTCTACACTAGTACAATATAGTCTGTGCTAGAGACTAGGCCGGTGCATTTGTGTGAAAATAAATGTACTTTGCTGTAGGTAAACTCTAAATTGCTCCATGCAGCTGGTGTGTTTTACAAACCCCATTGCCATCAAAATCTCCATAATTCATTCTTGACTTAGCTTGCCAGTGGCAGTTTGTATTTAACAAACATCTAAAGCATTTTAACAACTAATTTAAAGCAATCTGATTGTCCTCTCAGTATTTGTGTGTGTCCAAACAAACATTGGTGCGTGTAAGGAGAAATGGGAGTTAGGAAACAGGTGGTCCGAGTTGAGAAAGTGGAATTGATGGAACCCGTGAGAGGGAAGCATGCCTTGAAACTGAAAGCCCAGAGTGCAGTTGGAATTCTTGTGTGAAATAGCTGGGCGATTGGGTGCTCTGGTACGGTGAAATTGCCTTCAGATGTAACTCTCTCCTTTCTGTCTCCCTTTCCTCTCCTCTCTCTCTCTCTTCTCTCCTCTCCTCTTCTCCTCCCCTGTTCCCTACTCTGCTCTCCCCCTCCCGGACTATAGGCCTACAGTTGGAGGGAAGTATTGCCTGGGAGAGAGGAAGAGGTTCAGGTCCTGCAACATTGATGTGAGTCTGGGTGTCCAAACCCAGTCAGTCCCTTTCCTAAACTGCTGGACATTCAAGTCCCAAAGCCGACTAGCCCTGTTCCTAAACCGCTCAACATTTCATTCCCAAACCCAAATCCCAAACCCCATTCCTTGGCTGCTGTAGGTTTCATTCCCAAGGAAACAAGCTCCATTCCTGGACCGCTGTATGCTTCCCTCAACCAGTCAGCATTCCAAGAAGCACTTAAAGCTTGAAGGCAGTCAGATTTGGCAGTGAGCTCCCCGTCCGCCTCAGGCTATTTGACATCAGGGCAGCGTCAAGCCTGAGAAACTCTGCAGTGATTTATGGGAAAAGAAACAGATTTGATTAATAACAAGGAAGCTGATTAGTATCAGTGAAGGGAAAAAACAGACCCTGGGCAGAGCAGACCTTTGTTTACTCACGATATACAAATATCATATTTATTTATTGGAGGCACTTTGGATAGACAAAAAAATTCTTAGGACAGGTGTATAGTTGAATGAGTCTATTGTAAAATGTTTGCATGGGTGTGTGTGGGTGTGTGTGTGTGTGTGTGTGTATCTAGGAGTGCCCACCTGGATCTCAAGACTTCCGTGAGATTCAGTGCTCCGACTTTGACAATGTGCCTTTCAGAGGGAAATTCTACACCTGGAAGCCCTATAGAGGGGGTAAGCATATGAACACACACACACACACTTACATGCACACATGCATTACACAGAGCTTGTATGGCAGACAGAAGATTAACTGTTGTCTTTACTGAAAGAAACATCCTGTGGACGTGGTGTAGGTACGAGTAAATGCATTCATGCAGGTCTGCATGGTTAACACAGTCTCACATTAACACAATATCACCGTTAACGCAGGGTATTTAAACAAGAGTGAACTGGGCTCATCTTGCAAAGGAACAACTCAGATTTCTGCGGGTGACTAGCATGCAAAATAAAGCTGGTTCGAACATTTACTTTGTGGTGAAATATAGTTCTACAACTTTTCAAATGAACCCGCAACATGGCCAGTTAGGTTGTGGAGCCTACTGTGTATATGTGATGCAGTGTGTGTTTATGTTTACTTTCGTTCACGGGTGAAATCCCAAGTCCTGTGCTTAATGGTAGATGGACTAGGATTGTGAATGCATACATATGTTTCCCTTCCCTGTATACTGTATGTAGCCTAGAGATTTCCAAATAGCCTACTGCTTCACTTGACTAAACTGTCTGGACTCAAACTACTTCCTCTCTGCTCTTCGAAGTGCAAGTGTAGCTTGCAGCCATTACAGTTAAGCATGAATATAGTCTGTTATTTCTCCAAATCGTATTTGAACATATGCCTAATAAATGTCTGAAGTATAAGTATTTTGGAAAGAATGGAATCAAATCTACATCCCCATGGAGTTTGAGTACAATTTAAACAGATGTTTAAACAAGTGTTTTTATTGCCATTAATCATGATTACAGTAACTGCATAATTTTATGAGAGTAATCACAATTAAATGTTTTCATCGTTTGATAGCCCTAGTGTTAAAATAATGAAGCACTGAACTGAACAGTGGACAGTGTGCTCTCTCTTAGTCTATTCAGTGTGCTCTCTCTTAGTCTATTCAGTGTTCTCTCTCTTAGTCTGTTCAGTGTTCTCTCTCTTTGTTCAGTGTTCTCTCTCTTAGTCTATTCAGTGTTCTCTCTCTCAGTCTATTCAGTGTTCTCTCTCTTAGTCTATTCAGTGTTCTCTCTCTTAGTCCGTTCAGTGTTCTTTCTCTTAGTCTATTCAGTGTTCGCTCTCTTAGTCTGTTCAGTGTTCTCTCTCAGTCTACTCAGTGTTCTCACTCTCAGTCTATTCAGTGTTCTCTCTCTTAGTCTATTCAGTGTTCTCTCTCTTAGTGTATTCAGTGTTCTCTCAGTGTTCTCTCTCTTAGTCTATACAGTGTTCTCTCTCTTATTCTATTCAGTGTTCTCTCTCAGTCTACTCAGTGTTCTCTCTCAGTCTATTCAGTGTTCTCTCTCTTAGTCTATTCAGTGTTCTCTCTCTTAGTCTACTCAGTGTTCTCTCTCTTAGTCTACTCAGTGTTCTCTCTCTTAGTCTATACAGTGTTCTCTCTCTTAGTCTATTCAGTGTTCTCTCTCTTAGTCTACTCAGTGTTCTCTCTCTTAGTCTATTGAGTGTTCTCTCTCTTAGTCTATTGAGTGTTCTCTCTCTTAGTCTACTCAGTGTTCTCTCTCTTAGTCTATTCAGTGTTCTCTCTCTTAGTCCGTTCAGTGTTCTCTCTCTCAGTCTATTCAGTGTTCTCTCTCTTAGTCTACTCAGTGTTCTCTCTCTTAGTCTACTCAGTATTCTCTCTCTTAGTCTATTCAGTGTTCTCTCTCTCAGTCTATTCAGTGTTCTCTCTCTTAGTCTATTCAGTGTTCTCTCTCTTAATACGTTCAGTGTTCTCTCTTTCAGTCTATTCAGTTTTCTCTCTCTTAGTCTGAGAGAGAACACTGAACATACTAAGAGAGAGACTAAGTGTTCTCTCTCTTAGTCTACTCAGTGTTCTCTCTCTTAGTCTATTCAGTGTTCTCTCTCTTAGTCCGTTCAGTGTTCTCTCTCTCAGTCTATTCAGTGTTCTCTCTCTTAGTCTAAGAGAGAACACTGAACAGACTAAGAGAGAGACTAAGTGTTCTCTCTCTTAGTCTACTCAGTGTTCTCTCTCTTAGTCTACTCAGTGTTCTTTCTCTTAGTCTATTCAGTGTTCTCTCTCTTAGTCTATTCAGTGTTCTCTCTCTCAGTATATTCAGTGTTCTCTCTCTTAGTCTACTCTGTGTTCTCTCTCTTAGTGTACTCAGTGTTCTCTCTCTTAGTCTGTTCAGTGTTCTCTCTCAGTCTACTCAGTGTTCTCTCTCTCAGTCAATTCAGTGTTCTCTCTCTTAGTCTGTTCAGTGTTCTCTCTCTTAGTCTATTCAGTGTTCTCTCTCTTAGTGTATTCAGTGTTCTCTCTCTTAGTCTACTCAGTGTTCTCTCTCTTAGTCTACTCAGTGTTCTCAGTCTATTCAGTGTTCTCTCTCTTAGTCTATTCAGTGTTCTCTCTCTTAGTCCGTTCAGTGTTCTCTCTCTCAGTCTATTCAGTGTTCTCTCTCTTAGTCTGAGAGAGAACACTGAACAGACTAAGAGAGAGACTAAGTGTTCTCTCTCTTAGTCTACTCAGTGTTCTCTCTCTTAGTCTATTCAGTATTCTCTCTCTTAGTCTACTCTGTGTTCTCTCTCTTAGTCTACTCAGTGTTCTTTCTCTTAGTCTATTCAGTGTTCTCTCTCTTAGTCTATTCAGTGTTCTCTCTCTTAGTCTACTCAGTGTTCTCTCTCTTAGTCTATTTAGTGTTCTCTCTCTTAGTCTATTCAGTGTTCTCTCTCTTAGTCCGTTCAGTGTTCTCTCTCTCAGTCTACTCAGTGTTCTCTCTCTTAGTCTACTCAGTGTTCTCTCTCTTAGTCCGTTCAGTGTTCTCTCTCTCAGTCTTTTCAGTGTTCTCTCTCTTAGTCTACTCAGTGTTCTCTCTCTTAGTCTATTGAGTGTTCTCTCTCTTAGTCTACTCAGTGTTCTCTCTCTTAGTCTACTCAGTGTTCTCTCTCTTAGTCTATTCAGTGTTCTCTCTCTCTCAGTCTATTCAGTGTTCTCTCTCTTAGTCTACTCAGTGTTCTCTCTCTTAGTCTATTGAGTGTTCTCTCTCTTAGTCTACTCAGTGTTCTCTCTCTTAGTCTATTCAGTGTTCTCTCTCTTAGTCTATTCAGTGTGCTCTCTTAGTCTATTCAGTGCTCTCTCTTAGTCTATTCAGTGTTCTCTCTCTTAGTATATTCAGTGTTCTCTCTCTCAGTATATTCAGTGTTTTCTGTCTTAGTATATTCAGTGTTCTCTCTCTTAGTCTATTCAGTGTTCTCTCTCAGTATAGTCAGTGTTCTCTCTCTTAGTATATTCAGTGTTCTCTCTCTCAGTCAATTCAGTGTTCTCTCTCTTAGTCTGTTCAGTGTTCTCTCTCTTAGTCTATTCAGTGTTCTCTCTCTTAGTGTATTCAGTGTTCTCTCTCTTAGTCTACTCAGTGTTCTCTCTCTTAGTCTACTCAGTGTTCTCAGTCTATTCAGTGTTCTCTCTCTTAGTCTATTCAGTGTTCTCTCTCTTAGTCCGTTCAGTGTTCTCTCTCTCAGTCTATTCAGTGTTCTCTCTCTTAGTCTGAGAGAGAACACTGAACAGACTAAGAGAGAGACTAAGTGTTCTCTCTCTTAGTCTACTCAGTGTTCTCTCTCTTAGTCTATTCAGTGTTCTCTCTCTTAGTCTACTCTGTGTTCTCTCTCTTAGTCTACTCAGTGTTCTTTCTCTTAGTCTATTCAGTGTTCTCTCTCTTAGTCTATTCAGTGTTCTCTCTCTTAGTCTACTCAGTGTTCTCTCTCTTAGTCTATTTAGTGTTCTCTCTCTTAGTCTATTCAGTGTTCTCTCTCTTAGTCCGTTCAGTGTTCTCTCTCTCAGTCTACTCAGTGTTCTCTCTCTTAGTCTACTCAGTGTTCTCTCTCTTAGTCCGTTCAGTGTTCTCTCTCTCAGTCTTTTCAGTGTTCTCTCTCTTAGTCTACTCAGTGTTCTCTCTCTTAGTCTATTGAGTGTTCTCTCTCTTAGTCTACTCAGTGTTCTCTCTCTTAGTCTACTCAGTGTTCTCTCTCTTAGTCTATTCAGTGTTCTCTCTCTCTCAGTCTATTCAGTGTTCTCTCTCTTAGTCTACTCAGTGTTCTCTCTCTTAGTCTATTGAGTGTTCTCTCTCTTAGTCTACTCAGTGTTCTCTCTCTTAGTCTATTCAGTGTTCTCTCTCTTAGTCTATTCAGTGTGCTCTCTTAGTCTATTCAGTGCTCTCTCTTAGTCTATTCAGTGTTCTCTCTCTTAGTATATTCAGTGTTCTCTCTCTCAGTATATTCAGTGTTTTCTGTCTTAGTATATTCAGTGTTCTCTCTCTTAGTATATTCAGTGTTCTCTCTCAGTATAGTCAGTGTTCTCTCTCTTAGTATATTCAGTGTTCTCTCTCTTAGTATATTCAGTGTTCTCTCTCTCAGTCTATTCAGTGTTCTCTCTCTTAGTATATTCAGTGTTCTCTCTCAGTATATTCAGTGTTCCCTCTCTTAGTATATTCAGTGTTCTCTTTCTTAGTCCGTTCAGTGTTCTTTCTCTTAGTCTATTCAGTGTTCTCTCTCTTAGTCTATTCAGTGTTCTCTTTCTTAGTCCGTTCAGTGTTCTTTCTCTTAGTCTGTTCAGTGTTCTCTCTCTTAGTCTGTTCAGTGTTCTCTCTCAGTCTACTCAGTGTTCTCTCTCTCAGTCTATTCAGTGTTCTCTCTCTTAGTCTGTTCAGTGTTCTCTCTCTTAGTCTATTCAGTGTTCTCTCTCTTAGTGTATTCAGTGTTCTCTCTCTTAGTCTATTCAGTGTTCTCTCTCTTAGTCTACTCAGTGTTCTCTCTCTTAGTCTATACAGTGTTCTCTCTCTTAGTCTATTCAGTGTTCTCTCTCTTAGTCTACTCAGTGTTCTCTCTCAGTCTATTCAGTGTTCTCTCTCTTAGTCTATTCAGTGTTCTCTCTCTTAGTCTATTCAGTGTTCTCTCTCTTAGTCTATACAGTGTTCTCTCTCTTAGTCTATTCAGTGTTCTCTCTCTTAGTCTACTCAGTGTTCTCTCTCTTAGTCTATTGAGTGTTCTCTCTCTTAGTCTACTCAGTGTTCTCTCTCTTAGTCTATACAGTGTTCTCTCTCT
Organism: Tenualosa thibaudeaui; assembly: GCA_027481765.1. Taxonomy (NCBI): domain Eukaryota; kingdom Metazoa; phylum Chordata; class Actinopteri; order Clupeiformes; family Clupeidae; genus Tenualosa; species Tenualosa thibaudeaui. Next base: position 16,863,264 of record JAIFZK010000023.1, on the reverse strand, counting down.
TAGTCTATTCAGTGTTCTCTCTCTTAGTCTATTCAGTGTTCTCTCTCTGTCTATTCAGTGTTCTCTCTCTTAGTCTATTCAGTGTTCTCTCTCTGTCTATTCAGTGTTCTCTCTCTTAGTATATTCAGTGTGCTCTCTCTTAGTCTATTCAGTGTTCTCTGTCTTAGTATATTCAGTGTTCTCTCTCTTAGTATATTCAGTGTTCTCTCTCTCAGTATATTCAGTGTTCTCTGTCTTAGTATATTCAGTGTTCTCTCTCTTAGTCTTTTCAGTGTTCTCTCTCAGTATATTCAGTGTTCTCTCTCTTAGTATATTCAGTGTTCTCTGTCTTAGTATATTCAGTGTTCTCTCTCTCAGTATATTCAGTGATCTCTCTCTTAGTCTATTCAGTGTTCTCTCTCTTAGTATATTCAGTGTTCTCTCTCTCTGTCTATTCAGTGCTCTCTCTCTTAGTATATTCAGTGTGCTCTCTCTTAGTCTATTCAGTGTTCTCTCTCTTAGTATATTCAGTGTTCTCTATCTTAGTATATTCAGTGTTCTCTCTCTCAGTATATTCAGTGTTCTCTCTCTTAGTATATTCAGTGTTCTCTCTCTTAGTATATTCAGTGTTCTCTCTCTCGGTATATTCAGTGATCTCTCTCTTAGTCTATTCAGTGTTCTCTCTCTTAGTCTACTCTGTGTTCTCTCTCTTAGTCTACTCAGTGTTCTTTCTCTTAGTCTATTCAGTGTTCTCTCTCTTAGTATATTCAGTGTTCTCTCTCAGTATATTCAGTGTTCTCTCTCTTAGTATATTCAGTTTTCTCTCTCTTAGTCTATTCAGTGTTCTCTCTCTTAGTATATTCAGTGTTCTCTCTCTTAGTATATTCAGTGTTCTCTGTCTTAGTATATTCAGTGTTCTCTCTCTTAGTATATTCAGTGTTCTCTCTCTTAGTCTATTCAGTGTTCTCTCTCTTAGTATATTCAGTGTTCTCTCTCTTAGTATATTCAGTGTTCTCTCTCTCAGTATATTCAGTGTTCTCTCTCTCAGTATATTCAGTGTTCTCTCTCTTAGTCTATTCAGTGTTCTCTCTCTCAGTATATTCAGTGTTCTCTGTCTTAGTATATTCACTGTTCTCTCTCTTAGTATATTCACTGTTCTCTCTCTCAGTCTATTCAGTGTTCTCTCTCTTAGTCTACTCTGTGTTCTTTCTCTTAGTCTATTCAGTGTTCTCTCTCTTAGTCTACTCTGTGTTCTCTCTCTTAGTCTACTCAGTGTTCTTTCTCTTAGTCTATTCAGTGTTCTCTCTTAGTATATTCAGTGTTCTCTCTCTCAGTATATTCAGTGTTCTCTCTCTTAGTATATTCAGTGTTCTCTCTCTTAGTATATTCAGTGTTCTCTCTCTCAGTAGATTCAGTGTTCTCTCTCTCAGTAGATTCAGTGTTCTCTCTCTTAGTATATTCAGTGTTCTCTCTCTTAGTATATTCAGTGTTCTCTCTCTTAGTATATTCAGTGTTCTCTCTCTCAGTATATTCAGTGTTCTCTCTCTTAGTATATTCAGTGTTCTCTCTCTCAGTATATTCAGTGTTCTCTCTCTTAGTAGATTCAGTGTTCTCTCTCTCAGTATATTCAGTGTTCTCTCTCTTAGTATATTCAGTGTTCTCTCTCTCAGTATATTCAGTGTTCTCTTTCTTAGTATATTCAGTGTTCTCTCTCTTAGTCTATTCAGTGTTCTCTCTCTTAGTATATTCAGTGTTCTCTCTCTCAGTATATTCAGTGTTCTCTCTCTTCCAGCAAAGCCAAGGTGCTACATGAAAACAGTACTAGTGTGGTAGAAGGAACTGATGTACATTTCTAAACCACTCTAGTCAAGTGTGTGTGTGTGTGTGTGTGTGTGTGTGTGTGTGTGTGTGTGTGTGTGCGTCTGTGTGTGCGTCTGTGTGTGTATGTGTGTGTGTGTGTGTATGTGTGCGTCTGTGTGTGTATGTGATCAGCAGCGTGTCCTGACAGACACCCCAGTGCTCTGAGTCTCTCTCGGACCGTGTTGGGTAGGTCACACATGAGAACATGAGGTGGGTGTCACGTAACATCACCTCTCTGGAGTGGTCATTTGCTACTCACTGGGCACAGTAATTCATCTCCAGTTAAAACCCGGCCTTATACCCACACGTTAAATCAAGACTGTGGTTAGAGTCTGAGTCAATGTATGTGAGTTTTGTCAGTGTTTGTATGTGGGCTGTTGTATGTGTGTATGTGTTGTATTTGTGTGTATGCTGTGTTTGTGTGTGTGTGTTCTGTGTCGGTTGTGTGTTTGTGTTTGTGCTGTATGTGTGTGTGTGCATGCGTGCTGAATTTGTGAATCTGAATGTGTGTATGCTGTGTTAACGTGTATGTGTGTGTGTGTGTATGTGTGCATGCTGTGCTCTCAGTTTCCTAGTTGACCCTTGTGACCTTTTGACCCCTGTGGTCTTCCCAGGGGTCCCATCGTCATATGGTGGGATGTTTACCTTGTCTTCAGGCACTCTGCTCCTTCTCTCCTCCTCCCTCTCTCTCTCCTTCTCTCTTTCTCTCTCTCTTCCTTCTATCTTTCTCTCTCCCTCCCTGCCTCACTTTTTCTCTCCTCTTCCTTCTCCCTCTCTCTTCCCTCTCTCACTCTCTTTTTTCCTTTCCCTTCCTCTCTCCCTTCCTCTCTCTCTCTCCCCCTGCCCCTCTTTTTCTGCCTTTCCCTCCCTCTCTCACCCCTCCCCCTCCCCTCTAGCCCCCCAGCACCTGTTTCAGTTTGAGCTGAGCTCAGCAAGAGATCCCCCCGACCCCTCCACCCAAACCCTCCCTGCTGCGGTGAGAAGAAAGGAGGAGAACCCACACCTGTGTACAGCTTAATAACACAGAGAGAGGGAGAGAGACAGAGGGGAGAGAGAAACACATTTTTACAGGGCCCTTCCTGCACCTGGATAACAGCTTTAGGGGAGACAGAGAGAGGATAAGAAAGAGTTCTGGGAGAGAAAGAAATGGAAGAGAACGACAGAGAGAGAGAGAGACTTGGCTCAAATCCAAGATGGGGGGGGGGTGTCAGGGGTGCTGGACCACCCGGTCTCTAGTCTTGCTCATGTCCTGTGTGTTATGGACTTTTTTCCCCTGCATTGGTTCATGGCAGCAGCTAGTTGTGCTTGACTGCCACTGGTCTCTGTTGGACGCTGTTGATGCACTGCCATTCAGTATTTGAGTTGGTCTGTGGATGGTGACAAGTCAAAATCTCAGGTGCTGCTGTTCTGTTCTGCCTGCTACTA
>JAIFZK010000023.1:16842500-16855000 GCA_027481765.1 Tenualosa thibaudeaui | reverse complement strand
TACTCATACATGCACACACACTGAAACTTGCGCACACACGCATACACAAACACATTTGAAACACACACACACACACACACACACACACATGTCGTGGAGTGTGTAAACTTAGCAGTGCTGAACTGACAGGCCTCGGTGCTGCTGATCCAGACACACTCAGACTCAGCTGAGCGCCATTCTGTTCTAATTTATTTGCTATTTATTTTTTGGCTTCTTTGAAGCCGTTTATTTAACTGTTTTACTCACTTCTGTGTGTTGTATGTTTCTTTTTGTTATTTTTTTGTGCTGAGCTTTGTGCCATATTTTTTATGGAGTCACACACACACTCACACACACACTTTAATGACAGAGGCCAACAGAAAGCTGTGCCTAGCACTATTGGCTCTGTTCCTGGGTGTTCCCTTTCAGCCCTCTAATCACGTTTTATCTTCCCTCTCCTCTGGCTTTGAGAAAAAACCAATCAGCTCTTTTATGAGGGAACTAGTTCTCCTATATATTCTATATGGGACTGACCACATGTCAGAGCTCTGCTTCTTTTTCTCTAATGATCTGAACTTTCATGTACATTTGGCAGAGATTGATGAGATTTTCTAGATAGCTAGATTTGCAATGGAAGAATGTTTCAGAGGTCTCACTTTCTGTATGCGTGCGTGCGTGCGTGTGTGTGTGTATGTGTGTGCGCACGTGTGCAGGTGGAGTGAAGTCCTGCTCTTTGAACTGCCTGGCAGAAGGCTATAACTTCTACACCGAGCGTGCACCGGCGGTGGTCGACGGCACTCCATGCAGAGACGACTCCCTGGACGTCTGCGTCAATGGAGACTGCAAGGTGACTCTAGAACTCTAACTGTCTGTCAGTCTGCCCATCTGTCTGACTATCTGTTTCTCTGTCTGTCTCCTGCATCAATGGAGACTGCAAGGTGACTAGAACTCTAACTCACTGTCAGTTAGTCTGTCTGTCTGATTATCTGTGTGTCTGTCTGTCTCCTGCATCAATGGAGACTGCAAGGTGACTCTTGAACTCTAACTGTCTGTCAGTCAGTCTGTCTGTCTGATTATCTGTGTGTCTGTCTGTCTGCTGCATCAATGGAGACTGCAAGGTGACTCGCCCCTCTTGACTGTCTGTTTGTGTGTCTGTCTGTCTGTGTGTCTGTCTACTGTGTCTGGGAGATTTATTGTCTGTCTGAGTGAGAGAGCGGTGATGTCTGTCTGTCTGGGATATGTATTGTCTGTCTGAGATGTCTGTCTGTCTGGGAGATGTATTGTCTGTCTGAGAGAGAGAGAGCGGTGATGTCTGTCTGTCTGGGATATGTATTGTCTGTCTGAGATGTCTGTCTGTCTGGGAGATGTATTGTCTGTCTGAGAGAGAGAGAGCGGTGATGTCTGTCTGTCTGGGAGATGTATTGTCTGTCTTGAGATGTCTGTCTGTCTGGGAGATGTATTGTCTGTCCGATAGAGAGAGCGATGATGTTTGTGTGTCTGGGAGATGTATTGTCTGTCTGAGAAAGAGAGAGTGGTGATGTCTGTCTGTCTGGGATATGTATTGTCTGTCTGAGATGTCTGTCTGTCTGGGAGATGTATTGTCTGTTCGAGAGAGAGAGAGCGGTGATGTCTGTGTGTCTGGGAGATGTATTGTCTGTCCGATAGAGAGAGTGATGATGTTTGTGTGTCTGGGATATGTATTGTCTGTCCGAGAGAGAGAGAGATTGGTGATGTCTGTCTGGGAGATGTATTGTCTATCTGGGAGAGAGAGAGAGCGATGATGTCTGTCTGGGAGAGAGAGAGCGCTGATTTCTGTCTGGGAGAGAGAGAGAGCGATGATGTCTGTCTGGGAGAGAGAGAGAGCGCTGATGTCTGTCTGGGAGAGAGAGAGAGAGCGCTGATGTCTGTCTGTGAGAGAGAGAGAGCGCTGATGTCTGTCTGGGAGAGAGAGAGCGCTGATGTCTGTCTGGGAGAGAGAGAGCGCTGATGTCTGTCTGGGAGAGAGAGAGCGCTGATGTCTGTCTGGGAGAGAGAGAGAGCGCTGATGTCTGTCTGGGAGAGAGAGAGCGCTGATGTCTGTCTGGGAGAGAGAGAGAGCGCTGATGTCTGTCTGGGAGAGAGAGAGAGCGCTGATGTCTGTCTGGGAGAGAGAGAGCGCTGATGTCTGTCTGGGAGAGAGAGAGCGCTGATGTCTGTCTGGGAGAGGTGGTGTTTGAGGGTGCTGGGAGGCAAGAGCAGTAAAGAGCTGGTGCTCCTCTGGTGGTTGGCACTGGACTGCACACACTGGAGTTGTTGTGTTTGTGGAGGTATGCAGAACTACTTGGAGAAACGCTGCACTTCTCTGGATCATATCTCCACTACTTACTTTTGCTGGTTCTCTCTTTCTCTCTTTTCCTCACTGTGTTTCTCTCTCCTTAATTTTTACACTGATAGTTTGTAGTTTACTGTTCTTGATACAGAAGCAGTTTGCAGTAGAGGCGTGTTGTGTTTCGCTAGCATGGTCCAGGCAGTGTCCTTGGACTGAGAGCAGAAGAAAGAAAGAAAGAAAGAAAGACAAGAAAAGAAAAGCTAGGAAAAGAGGAAGGAGGGGAAGACAGAGGCAGAGAGAGAAAGACAGAGGAGAAACAAAGAGAGAGGGAGAGAGAGGGGGAGGGAACTCAATGACCTCTCAGCTGGGCTTTTCACTTTGCAGGCAGCTGAACTGGATTGCAGCCACTCTCACTCTCTCTCACTCTCTCTCTTTCCCTGCCTCTCTCTCCTTCCTTCTCTTGCGCTCTCTCTCTCCCTCCCTCTCTCTCTCTCCCTCCCTCCCTCCCTCTCTCTGTAAAATCCAAAAAATCCAAGCCTCACCACTTGGAGACCAACTCACCATGAGACAGCAGACTAGAAGGTCTATTTTCCTCATTCACCATCTGACATTTGCACTACATACTTGACACACACACACACACACACACACACACACACACACACACACACACACACACACACATTCTACTGTTGGAATTAACAGTGGAGTTCCCTGCATTACTGTAAGTTTATCTCCTGCTTTAGCTGAAATGATGACCGTTTCTGTGCTGTACTTACTATAGATGAACAGCATTTATGTAGCACCTTTACAGCATTCACCTTTAAAGTGCTTTTATCCATCCTTCTTCTGTTCTTTCAAGCACTCAAAGCACAAGACAATTCTGTGCCCCACATTCAACTATTCTCTCTCTCTCTCTCTCTCTCTCTCTCACACACACACACACACACACACAACCTGACACACTAACCAGTCCATTTGGTGCAGTATGGGGTTCGGTGTCCCTCTCAAGCCTATTTTGAGCCATTCAAAGCTGCAACCTCCTGTATATACTGTGCTACATCTCAACTATAAAAAGAACAATAGAAAAGAAATTAGAATTTTGAAATGTGCAGCTTGGTGGGGGAAATTCTATAATACTCTTATTGACAGGGTTATAGACTCTTATTGATAGGGTTACAGACTCTTATTGATAGGGTTATAGACTCTTATTGACAGGGTTATAGACTCTTATTGATAGTGTTATAGACTCTTATTGACAGCGTTATAGACTCTTATTGATAGGGTTATAGACTCTTATTGATAGTGTTATAGACTCTTATTGACAACGTTACAGACTCTTATCGATAGGGTTATAGACTCTATTTGATAGGGTTATAGACTCTTATTGATAGGGTTATAGACTCTTATTGACAGCGTTACAGACTCTTATCGATAGGGTTATAGACTCTTATTGATAGTGTTATAGACTCTTATCGATAGGGTTATAGACTCTTATTGACAGGGTTATAGACTCTTATTGATAGTGTTATAGACTCTTATTGACAGGGTTATAGACTCTTATTGATAGGGTTATAGACTCTTATTGACAGCGTTAAAGACTCTTATCGAGAGGGTTATAGACTCTTATTGATAGTGTTATAGACTCTTATCGATAGGGTTATAGACTCTTATTGATAGTGTTATAGACTCTTATCGATAGGGTTATAGACTCTTATTGACAGCGTTACAGACTCTTATTGATAGTGTTATAGACTCTTATCGATAGGGTTATAGACTCTTATTGATAGTGTTATAGACTCTTATTGACAGCGTTATGTTAGCACAATGCAATACAATAAGCACTCCAGCCATAAACTATGGCGATTAAACAGAAGTTCATTTAGAGTGGAGACATTTCTCTTAAGCAATCCCATTATTGATAGGGTTACAGACTCTTATTGATAGGGTTATAGACTCTTATTGACAGGGTTATAGACTCTTATTGATAGTGTTATAGACTCTTATTGACAGCGTTATAGACTCTTATTGATAGGGTTATAGACTCTTATTGATAGTGTTATAGACTCTTATTGACAACGTTAAAGACTCTTATAGATAGGGTTATAGACTCTATTTGATAGGGTTATAGACTCTTATTGATAGGGTTATAGACTCTTATTGACAGCGTTACAGACTCTTATCGATAGGGTTATAGACTCTTATTGATAGTGTTATAGACTCTTATCGATAGGGTTATAGACTCTTATTGACAGGGTTATAGACTCTTATTGATAGTGTTATAGACTCTTATTGACAGGGTTATAGACTCTTATTGATAGGGTTATAGACTCTTATTGACAGCGTTACAGACTCTTATCGATAGGGTTATAGACTCTTATTGATAGTGTTATAGACTCTTATCGATAGGGTTATAGACTCTTATTGATAGTGTTATAGACTCTTATCGATAGGGTTATAGACTCTTATTGACAGCGTTACAGACTCTTATCGATAGGGTTATAGATTCTTATTGACAGCATTACAGACTCTTATTGATAGTGTTATAGACTCTTATTGACAGTGTTATGTTAGCACAATGCAATACAATAAGCACTCCAGCCATAAACTATGGCGATTAAACAGAAGTTCATTTAGAGTGGAGACATTTCTCTTAAGCAATCCCATCTTCACGCCCACTGTCTAACAAATGAATTGAAATTGGTTGGCTGTTTATGAGGAAATGCCAGTCCTGTAGAGAAAGTCTTGCTAAATGCCAAAGTCAGCAGACCTCAATTAGACCTTTGAGTCTTGATAAAGGGATGTCATAAATAATATCATTTATGTATTTATGAAAACTGACTTGTTAAAACTCCCTACAAATTCCTGTAGAGGGTGGAAGCCAAAGGAACATAGTCGAGAGGTTGCCAAGTTCCTGTGTTGTCAGCTTAGGGACACAGAGTGTTTTTGTATGCTTTTTACAGGAAGGACAATTCCAAACAAGAGGCTTTATTTACGCACTGCTTGTCTTGTCTGGCTGATAAACACAAATGAATTGTGTTTGCTTTCCTCATTGGAGCCTTCAGAGGAAACGCTTGGCTGGGGCCTCTGCCTCTTCTCCGCATGACAGTGTGCTGAATGGCATTTATGTGCCATGGCATGAATTTTGCTACAGAAATGTACACGGGTACAGGCACTACAACACAAACACTCACAGACAGACTGACAGACAGACAAATTGACAGACAGACATGAAAAGATTGAAACATACCAGTTTAAGTGTGTGCAAACATATTTGTGCATTCACACGTGTAATTGGGGAGAGTTAAAATTAGTTATGTAGTAAAAATATGATCTGAATACCCAGGCAAGTGTGAGTGCACCACTTGGAAATACAGCATTGTGAAATGCATATTCAGTGCAAAGCAATGCATGAAATGTATAACCAGCTACTGGATAAAGGAACTGAAATGCCTTCTGCTGTGCAGCCAAGTGTCTCCCATCTAATCCTGTGCCTCCAAAATCACTCCTACACTTCCAAACTTTGCCCCAGGGTGCAGTACAGTACGGCCACTGACTCAGTTCACGTGTACGGTACGGCCACTGACCCAGTTCACGTGTACGGTCCAGCCACTGACCCAGATCACGTGTACGGTCCAGCCACTGACCCAGTTCACGTGTATGGTTCAGCCACGGACTCATTTTGGTGTTGGTGGTTTGTTTGTTTGGGTTTGTTTGACTTGGCTGGTTGGCTGGCGGTTAAGCTATGCATTTTGGGGGCATTGAGGCTTTTTAATTTAAATGAAAAACTCCTACACAGTTATCTAACCAGACGTCCAACAAGCCATCAGTCTTTACTCATTTCGTCTGGAGCATCAGTGTGACGTTTTAACAATAACAGAACAAGCAGCTTTCAATTATGAGACAATTATGATTGTGATTGGATTACGTACTGCTGCTGTTTTTGGGGGGTGTGCTTCAGTCAGTGGACCTGCCAACATGATGCCCCCTGCTCCATCCTAAGACTCCTGTTCCTTGATGTCCCCTGACCATCCTTAGACCCCTGTCCCCTGATGTCCCCTGCACCACCCTAAGATTCCTGTCCCCTACACCATCCTGAGATCCCTAAGACCCCTGATGTCCCCTGCACCATCCTTAGACTCCTGTCCCCTGATGTCCCCTACACCATCCTGAGATTGCTAAGACCCCCGTCTCCTGTGTCCCCTACACCATCCTAACTAAGATCCCTGTCTCATGTCCCCTGTGTGTGTGTGTACTGTAGCATGTTGGCTGTGACCGTATCCTGGGCTCTGACATGCGAGAGGACCGCTGCCGCGTGTGTGGGGGAGATGGAAGCACCTGCGCAGCCATCGAGGGCATCTTCAACGACACACTCGCAGAAGGAGGTATGGTCACCCTGGGAAACAGCCCTAACACCCCCCCATCCACACAAGTGTTCTGGTACCCAATTCTGCCCATTCACTTACCATAATAACTCTGTTGTAGAATCATAACTGTTGTAATAACTTTTCTGTCACTCTGACCTAAATAAAAGCAATACAAGCAGGGATTAGTGACACCATCAGTTTGATTAATTTTTTTTTCAATTGAAATGTTTTTAGTAAACGTTGTGTCTACTGTAACAGCTCATCAGTGGAACTGGCAGAACCAGATCCAACAGTACAGTGAACATTCTAAAATATTCTAAATGTGTTGTGACGTGACTTGATAGATAGACAGATAGATAGATAGATAGATAGATAGATAGATAGATAGATGGTGCCAGTGTTAGACAGGGCAGGGGGTCACACTAAAGGACTAGTGGTGCCAGTGTTAGACAGGGCAGGGGTCACACTAAAGGTCATTCAGGAGTCACAGCACTAGGCGCCTCTGATTGTATCCTGTGAGGGTGAATTCAGCTCTGCCCTGTTCTGTCTGTGAATGTGGATTTGTGCACCGTGAGTGTTAATTAAAGTCTGGCTTTTTGGGGTGTTTGTACAGAGTGAGTGTTACTTCAGTCTTATTTCATGGTGTGTGTGTGTGTGTGTGTGTGTGTGTGTGTGTGTGTGTGTCTGTACACAGTGAGTGTTACATCAATCTCGTCCCCTGGCCAGAGTTCAGAACTGAGCAAGGAACTTAATGAAGGCACCTCACAGAGATGCTTTTATGTGCTCTCTTAGGGCATACAGAGCCATGTGTGTGTGTGTGTGTGTGTGTGTGTGTGTGTGTGTGTGTGTGTGTGCGTGTGTGTGCGAGACACTCTTATCTACACTCTAAGGGCGTATGGACCCCAAATGAATTGGGCTGGGTGGGTTTGTACTGCACACTGGGTTTTCAAGGGCCTCTGTCCTTTGATGAACACTGAACCAACTGTTCATTCACACACACACATACACACACACACATGTATACAGTGGCGCATATTTATTTTCTCTGATTAGTCCCCACCTGAAATACAAACACACATAAACTCACACACATGTACATAGACATATAGACACACAAATACACACACACACACACACACACACACACACAAGCCCACTTGCCCAGCAATAAAAAAACTATTTAGCTATGGTTAAGTACATTTAAAAAAAAAGAAAATGGATGTTTTCATTGTCTTCTAAAGTTGAAGAACATTTATAAAGTTAATGAACAGGCTGTGGGCTTACACGTGTGTGTGTGTGTGTCTGTGGGTGTGTGTGGCTGCGGACTAAGTGGTCAGTAGCTGCTCTGTGTGTTGCTATGCTGTGGTCTCTGGCTGACTGCTAGTGGCAGTGTGTGGGTGGTGCCCTTTATAACGTCTTACCCTAGCAGTGGGGCAGTTGCTTGTGTGTGTGTGTGAGGACCCTTTTAACTAGACACATTCCTGTTTATATTTTTACTCTTGGTCAGGAAGTGCGGCTCTGCCACACACACTCTTCAAACTCTCTGTCACACACACTCTCCAAACTCTCTGCCACACACACTCTCCAAACTCCTCTTGTTCTGTTCCTGCTGGGCTCTTTGTTCAGCCTTTGGGTGTGTCTGGACTGGCAATGGGCTAAGATGTGTGTGTGTGTGTGTGTGTGTGTGTGTGCGTGCGTGTGTGTGTGTGTGTGCACGTGCGCACATATGTCTTTGTGTGTTGTGCAGGCGTGTGTGTATGTATGTCTTTGTGTATGTGTTTTTGTGTGTCAGGCTTAGAGTGTATTTGTGTACGTGTGGTCTGGCACTGTGTATGATGCTGCTCCTTGAATGCCCGGACACCGGGGGTACTAGAACTGCCATTGTTCTGGGAGTCTTGGAGGAACTAAAACTGGTTTGGGTGAGGGATGTGTGTGTGTGTTTGTGTGTGTGTGTGTGTGAGAGAGAGAGAGAGAGAGGGAAAGACTAAAGAGTTTATATAGTGTTTATTTAGTAGTCTAACACGCACATGGCTTCCTCACATGACAGTGATTGTCCTCAAGACAGAGACACCTGCTGTGGTGATGTGTGTGTGTGTGTGTGTGTGTGTGTGTGTGTGTGTGTGTGTGTGTGTGTGCGCGTGTGCTTGTGCGTGAGTGTGTGTGACTCTGAGGGCTTTATGTAGTGGTCTAATGCACTCAGGGCTTCCTGTGATCAGAGTCATTGTCCTGTGTGTGTGTGTGCGTGTGTGTGTGCTTCTATGTGTGTGCGTGCGCGTGTGCTTGTGCGTGAGTGTGTGTGACTCTAAGGGCTTTATGTAGTGGTCTAATGCATTCAGGGCTTCCTGTGATCAGAGTCATTGTCCTGTGTGTGTGTGTGTGCCTCTGTGTGTGTGTGTGCTTGTGCGTGAGTGTGTGTGACTCTAAGGGCTTTATGTAGTGGTCTAATGCATTCAGAGCTTCCTGTGATCAGAGTCATTGTCCTGTGTGTGTGTGCGTGTGTGTGTGTGCCTCTGTGAGTGTGTGTGTGTGTGTTCCATGCCCTGTGATGAGTCATTGTCCTGATGGAGAGAAGCACCTGCTGCTGTAATGATGTCGCCCTCTCAAGTCGTATTCTGGGCTTCTTAGAAGTGGCTAGTAATCACTATGTGTGTCTCTGTGTGTGTGTGAGTGTGTGTGTGTGTGTGTGTGTGTGTGTGTGTGTGTGTATGTGTGTGTGTGAGTGTGTGTGTGTCTGTGTGTGTGTGTGTTCCATGCTCTGGTTTTGTAGGTGGCACTGTGGCAGGAAGGCCAGCTGTTGGAGGTGGTTTTGTCTGGCTGTGGAGAGCTGTGGGGGGGAGATGCTTGCTGTGTCCTGGCCTGTCAGAGCTATTCTGGGCCCGGCTTCCCTGCCCCTGACCGCTTTGAGGGAGAGGGAGGTGCTGGAGGGAGGTGGTAGCCACTCCCTGGCTGCCTGTGTGGATGCCTGTCAGCGCAGAATATAGCACACACACACACTCTGTCTCACACACACACACACACAGCAGTCAGACTGTCATGGCCTATTCTCAGCTTCCTCACACTTGTCCTCCTGCTTTCTCTCCCTCACACACACACACACACACACAGAAACACACACAGAAACACACAAAGCGGTCATACTGCCATGGCCTATTCTCGGCTCCCTCAGAGCCCTGACCTGATTTATGTCTCACACGTGTACTTATGCTCTCACACACACTCTCTCTCTCTCACACACACACACACACAGACACTCACATTCACACATGCACACTTTTGCACAACTACTTACACACGTAGAGACTCACTTGTACATATCCACATGTGCTCACACATACAGACACCCTTTCCCACACTTCTGTCCATTTACACAAACACACACACACACACACCTAAAGCTATTATGTGTAGGTTTTGCAGAATACTTTCAGTTTCGAGTCATCTTGAATGCAGTTTTCCATTCACTTAAATTTAATTTAATTACATTTAATTCAGCAGCCACACGGGACAGAATGTGTTGTTATAGGAAGCTAGCTGGTAAGCATGCTAACTTACTGTAACATGGTAAGCATGCTAACTTCCCTGAATATCTGGCCAATGCAGCTCTGAGGTGTTTCTGACAGTGCATCAATACAGTTGTATCTTCATATTTTGTTATTGTTTCTGAGTTAGTTCTGGACATTTTCACCTACAAGTAGTACAGTCCAGTGTTCAGTCATATAGACACTGCAGTGATACAGATGTCAGTCGTATTGAAGCTGCAATGATCATCTTAGGGTGAAATATCCCATTTATCTCCTGGACAAAAGGGGTGTGGTATGGAACACACCCAGACTGATCTTGATGTCTGTGTAGTAGGATGCACATACAGACATTTACACATGATATGAATTTACAGTCTATAACATTACAGATAGGCTGCAGGCCCATAGCCTCTGCAGGGTAAGAGTGTTGATGTGTGTCCAGCCTTCCTTCACAGCAGGGAAGAACTGAGCTGCTGCCGTGATGTTTCTCTCTCTCCCTCTCCTCCATCTTGGCTCTGGCTGGCTGTGGCTCTGGGTTGCTGAGAGGTTGAGGACTTGTGGTTTGTTGTTGTTTGGATCTGTGTTTACCACACTCCTCACCGGCTCACTTGAGCGTCTCGCTCTCCAGCTCCGATGAGCAAAGAGGCCGCTTCGCTCAGCACGGTTCGCTGGGACGCCACTCTGCCCCAGAGAGGCATTTTGGAGAGAGAGAAACACCTCCTGCCCGTCTCTGCTCCACACAAATAACTGATTTATTTCCTTTTTTTTTCAAATGGGAGACTGAAGTTATTTACAAGTTTTGTGGTGGCTTGGCTAGCCAGCGTGGTCTGGCCTTGGCCAACATGGCTGCCTGCGAGCAGCACACTCACTGCACTTCCCTGCCCAGGAATTCAGCTGGAATCTTCGAGATCAGCGACTCCCCACTTCCCCAGGCTTGCTTCCAAATAGCTGCATTCTCTCTCTCTCTCTGTCTCTCTCTCTTTCTCTTGCTCACACTCTCATGCTCTCTCTCCCTCTCTCTCTTTCCTTCTCATCTCTCTCTCATGCTCTCTCCAACCATCTTATTCTTTAAATTTTCTCTGTCTTTTTTTTCCTTGTTCCATTTCTCCCTCACTTGGTCTTGTTGTGTCTTTCTTATTCTCCTGGTCTCATTGTCTTTTCACCTTTCACCTTCAACCTTTAACCTTTAATTTCTCAGATTTCTCCTTCTGTGTCTGTGCTCCGCAGGTTATGAAGAAGTGGTACGGATTCCCAAAGGCTCTGTCTTCATACATATCCAGGAACTCAACGTGTCTCTCAACTACTTGGGTAAGGAAAAGCCCTAGTGGAACTTCAGTACTTCCACTTACGAGCAAGTAGAACCTCAAGTAGAAGCTCAGGTTGAAGCTCAGGTTGAAGCTCAGGTAGAAGCTCAAGTTGAAGCTCAGGTTGAAGCTCAGGTTGAAGCTCAGGCAGAAGCTCAAGTTGAAGCTCAGGTTGAAGCTCAGGTAGAAGCTCAGGTTGAAACTCAGGTTGAAGCTCAGGTTGAAGCTCAGGTTAAAGCTCAGGTTGAAGCACAGATAGACACTCAGGTAGAAGCTCAGGTTGAAGCTCAGGTAAATGAGAGTACTGCTGGAACTCTTAGTCCTGACTGCTTGTGTTCCAGTCTCCAGCCAGAGTAACTCCTGGACCCCCTTTGGCTGAATAGACAGACACACACACTCCGTTTAGAGACAGACACACACACTCCTTTTAGAGACCAACAAACCACTCCGTTCAGAGACAGACACACACACCCTGTTTAGAAACAGAGAAACACAGTCGATTCAGAGACAGGCAAACACAGTCTGTTCATAGACAAACACACTGTTTAGAAACAGAAAAACACACTTTGTTTAGAAATAGACAAACACACTCCATTTAGAGACCGACAAACACACTCCGTTTAGAGACTGACAAACACACTCCGTTCAGAGACCGAGAAAGACAGTACATTTAAAAAGGCAGACACACTTAGTTTAGAAACATACAGACAAACACACTCCATTTAGAGACAGACACACACATTCCAAATAAAGACTGACAAACACTCTCCGTTTAGATACAAGCCTGCCTGAGTGTGCAGACAAGCTGCTGTTCACACTTGAAGTGATAACCCTACTGCATCCAGACTTCCCTTCCTAAGGTCAAATGGGATGTCTAAAATGTAGTAGTACTAGTAGTAGTAGTAGTTTGTAGTAGTGTGTGTATGTCAGTGCGGTATGTGTGTGTGTCAGTGCAGTATGTGTGTGTGTGTGTCAGTGCAGTGTGCAGTATGTCAGTGTAGAGTGTGTGTGTGTGAGTGCA
>JAIFZK010000023.1:16812500-16837500 GCA_027481765.1 Tenualosa thibaudeaui | reverse complement strand
ACCATACACATACTTACACTAAACACATACTACATATAACATACACACTCACAGACACACACACACACAGTTAGCACACAACATATACACTTACACACACTATGCACAATTAGCACAAAACATACACACTTGTAGGTGGGAATACAGCGGAGCGTTATTCTCAGGAAAAGTTATTCTCAATTAAAAAAAGTTAATTAGTTATTAGGACACTATTCTATATCTTCTATTACTGAAGGTGATCTTGTACTAGCACCTTATAAGCCCCAAACTGAGCAAAGCAAAGTGAGATCATAATTAACATACAACAGCTAACTTACTTACTGCAAATAAACAGTAATTGGTCTATTATGGTCTCATAATAGACCATTATGTTTAATGACCATAAAACATAATGGTCTATTATGAGTAGAATAAAGTCAAGAATAAGGTGTTAATAAGTGATTTGTAATGACCAACAAATGGTTATTATGTTAATAAGCAGCTAGTTACTGGTGAATAGGTGGGTGGTGATATAAAGGGTTACTATGCGTACAAACATTTATTACCACATAATATACATCCTGTTACAACATACCCTACCACAGAGCTCAGTTACCACACAACACTATATGTCCTGTAATGACAGAACTGCAACAAGCAACCTAACGCTTTCCCACCCAAAAACAATACCACCAAAGACACTTCCACTTCAGCAGTAATCACTTTAACAGTAAGCAATGTGTTCTGAATGTTCTTGTGCTTACAGAATGCAAAGATGTGAACACAGTGGCATACTGCCCTCTGGTGCTCAGGTTCAAGTTCTGCAGCCGTCCATACTTCAGGCAGATGTGCTGTAAGACTTGCCAAGGACACTGACCTCTGCTTTCCTTGGTTCCCCGGGTTCCTCCACTTTCTCTGTCCACTGTCCACCACTGACATGGTTCCTGACTCCTCATCCCACACAGCTATTGCCCCTAACACAGAACCCGTCCATGCCTGATCATCAAAACCCCATCAGCGCCAGAATTGGGGTGCGATTCCTGAAGTAGTCCATGAGTATGTCAAATGATATTTAGAGACCCAGGAATACTAGAGAGTACCTTCTCTGTTTTGTTAGTTCTACAGTGGTGGTCGCTTAGCAATAAGCTACCCAGGAAACGCACCCCTGTTCTAGAGTGAGCTACTCGCGGCGGCCACAGACAAGACACAGAGGAACAGAAGATGAGAGAGAGAGAAAGAGAGAGAGAGAGAGAGAGAGATGGAGGAAAACAAGACAGATGCCTGAGACTTTAGCATCTGTCACTATGGAGACCACTGAGACCAGTGCTGCTGCTGCTAGGGAATCAGATCATCCTTCTCCTCAGCCTCCATTATCACTATAGCAAGGTGTCCATCAGAGCCACAGACGTCCCACCAGAGAGGAATCGTCTCCTCCAGCTCCTCTCTGGAAGTGCCAGTTGTCCGTCCATTCACTTGTTGATTGATGTTTTTGTTGTCTTTTGAACATAACAACAGTTAGCCTCTCTGATTGGTGGCAGAATATCCACCCTAGATTCCAATGTGTGATGTATTTCAGACTTTTAAATACTGAAAAAACACCCTTGAAATGTCTTAGATAATTGTTAGCGTTAATGGATTGTTTGCGTATTGTTAGAGTTAATGGATTGTTTGTGTATTGTTAGAGTTAATGGATTGTTTTTGCAGTCAATCTTTGATGTGATTATCTTCCTGTTGTTTTGGGTCTGACCTCTTGCCATAGTCTTGCCCTCCTCAACCTTATTTCTCCACACTGACTTCATCTCATGGGTTGGATGAGCAGTACTCTGCAATCAGTATTCAGAAGCTAAACAGAGACTGCTTTATCACACTAGGGAGATGCTGGGTTTTCAGAACTTGTCCTTAAGAGTGTGAGGTTAAAAATCATTGTGATGATTCTATGCTGTTCTATGACGAGCTAATCTAACTGTATGAGTGTCCCTGGGCTTACAGCCTTACAACCTTACAAGCTTAGCACTGATGGGTGTGGAGTTGAGTTGAGGCTGGAGGTGGTGATTGTGTGTGTGCATGTGTGTGTGTGTGTATAAGAGGGGGATCTCTGCAGATGTCCACTCTTGATGGAGGGGGCCTCTCGCTGAGTTGGGGTGGCATTCTCCATGGTGCTTTAGAATGGTGCTAGCTCTTAATGGTTCTCATCATTTGTTTTTGAAATCATTCAAATGGAAACTGATTCACTTGTGGTCAAGTTAAATTGGTGAAGATACTGTATGTCTGTAACAAGATTTAGAAGAAAAGGCCTTTTTTCAGTTTTTATCTACCATGTATGCCAGATATGTGCTAAAAGACATGACTTAGTAAAACTTTAAATGTTTTATATTTTATTTGTATCATGTATATACACCCCTTGTAGTACCTTTCAGGGTGTACAGAAATCCACAGTGGTTGACAATAAAGTTTTTTAAGAGTCATTTAATGTGGGTTTGTGATGTCTCATAGTGATAAAAAATCTTAGTACAGCTAACTATCTTAGATCTCACAAAAACATATACCACACACTGTAGAGACAACCTAGAGCAGTGGTTGTCAAACTGGGGTACAGGTACCCCTAGGGATGCTTGGATCAATTCTACGGGGTACACAAAAATAAATCTGGGAATAGGTCCATAAAGTCTACAGACAATATGTGGACCTTACATTCACTCATCCCCATTACAATACAATCCCCATTACATTAGTACATTCCATGTAGGCTGGCGTGTTCATATTTTGTTTATGCTGTGGCACTTATAAGCTTGGAGTATTTGAGTATTAGCCTGGCATTTCCGAGCATTTAGCTCATCTGCTCAGTGAAGTGGATTTGATCTCAATGACAGTCTGCTTACCTGCAGTACAGCCAGGATGTACTGGGCGCAGCCGCCTGTTTAATCAGGGGATTCAACTTTGACCACCCGATTTTCAGCTGCCTTGATAATGACAGATCAGGGCCCAGATCTAGTTCTCTCTCTCTTTCTGCCTTACATAGAAGACATACCCTCACAGAACCAACACTGGCAGGCACATCATTCAGGGCCAGCATCAGACCGTGACAGTGGAGCAACTCAGGAATTCAGGTGTCATATAGAGAAGGTACAGGTGTGTGTAACGCACGGATTGGTGAACCACACACACAGTACAGGTGTGTGTACTTCCAGAGGTCACACCCAACACAGACCACTGACCATCAATGGTGCTGCTGTGGAGAGAGAGACCAACACCAAAATCCTGGAGGTGCACATCAGTAAGGACCTCTCCTAAACCATCAACACTGCATCACTGGTGAAGAAAGCACAGTGGCACCTTACTTCCTCCACAAACTCAAGCAAATAAGAGCCTCCTCACCATGGGCACCATTGAGAGCTTCCTCACCAGCTGCATCACTGTGTGGGGTGGGAGCTGCATTGATTACAATGCCCTGCAGTGCATAATGAACACAGCTGGAAAGATTGATTGGTGCCCAACTTCCCTCCCTGCAATACACTTCAAATGCCCACTCCACCAGACTAGCAAACAGCTTTATTCACCCTCCTCTCAGCCCCCACAAAAACCCTGGACTCTGAAGTTGCTGCTGTTTTTGGATATAGTATTTTTGCATGATTACTACACATCTTTTGCACTATTTCTACACATCTTTTGCACGATTACTACACATCTTTTGCACTATTACTTTTTGCACTATTACTACACATCTTTTTGCACGATTACTACACATCTTTTGCACGATTACTACACATCTTTTGCACGATTACTACACATCTTTTTGCACGATTACTACACATCTTTTGCACGATTACTACACATCTTTTGCACTATTACTTTTTGCACTATTACTACACATCTTTTTGCACGATTAGTACACATCTTTTGCACGATTACTACACATCTTTGGCACGATTACTACACATCTTTTTGCACGATTACTACACATCTTTTGCACTATTACTACACATCTTTTTGCACGATTAGTACACATCTTTTGCACGATTACTACACATCTTTTGCACGATTACTACACATCTTTTGCACTATTACTTTTTGCACTATTACTACACATCTTTTGCACGATTACTACACATCTTTTGCACTATTACTTTTTGCACTATTACTACACATCTTTTTGCACTATTACTACACATCTTTTTGCACGATTACTACACATCTTTTTGCACGATTACTACACATCTTTTGCACTATTACTTCTTGCACATCATTCTGCACAATCACAACACATCATACAGAAAGTTTTACCTCTTGTGAAATTCTTGTCTTTTTGCCTTGTGATCTTGTGAAATTGTTGCTTATTAGGCAGTGTCTCTTGTCTGTTTTGCAGTTTACTGTTTAGTGTTTGGAAAAATACCCTTATCCGTGCACCTTTTAACTTTAGTTTTAGAAAATGTCTTGTCTGTTGTGCATTTTTTTGTCACTGAGGGACAGCGAAAGACATACTGTCCATACTGTCCATTCCTCTGTATGTCTGGTAGGACAATATAGCTGACTTTGACAGTGGCTTTGAAGTGGTGTATTAACACAGGGATTGGTGAACCATACACAGAGTTCAGTTCTGTGTATTAACACAGGGATTGGTGAACCATACACAGAGTTCAGGTGTATCAACACAGGGATGTGGGTAAATTGCGTTGTAAAGTTTGTTGTTGAAGCTTCACCACTTCCTGAACGTGTCTTCCCAGAGCCTTTTGGGGAGGATACTGTTACTGGTGTGGTTGAGGCGTTTCCCTCACATGCCGTCTGTAGTGGCAACACACACACACACACACACACTTTACACTTTACCTGAAAAGTAGCATCAGTTGTTTCTGAATTCTAAAGAATTCATGTAAAACAATCATTTGTATTGTATAAAACTACATTTGTTTTTTACCATCTACTTTTACAGAGTGATAACATATGCTCAACAAGCCTTGTTCCACATGTACTTTTTTTAGTGTTTATAACTATGTAAACTTATCAAGAGAGATGATCACAGTTATTAGTTATTGATTTATTTGCCTTCATTTACTTGAGATATCTATTTCAAGATGTGGAGTGCAGCAGCCAGGGCCGGGTCGACAGGGAGGGGTGAATGTGTGGGCAGGAAGAGGGTGTGGCTTGACCAAAGGTGATGTAAGCAGACTGGTGACAACCAAGGGGGTGAGACGAGAGGACGAGAGATAAGAAGAGCACATGCTTAGGGCCAGTTACTCAAAAATAATGCTATAATGTACAACATGGATGCCTTAAAGCCCATCTCAGGGGGGCACTCTAGAGAAAGGAAGTAAGAGGCTGCGACTGTCAGTTCAGACTAGATATGTAAGCTGTGTCCTGGGCAGTTCAAGTCAATGTGCCAAATATCTGATGCTGAAATGACAGTGAATGGCACAGGCAGTGTTGCACTGAGATGCATTGATCCCTACATGGGTGGCCCCCAACTGCTAGAAACACTTTGTGCAGAGGGAATAAGCCCACCTAGGCTTAGATGGCATTGTCCTGCCCTCTCGCATGCCCTGATTACATATCCCAGGAAATGGACTACATATCCCAGATGTCAGTTGACTTCATGGAAGATCCTGATGTGGTGGTTCATGGTAGTTCATCACTGACTGTATGACATGAATCTGACAAGACTATTTCAGGTGTTATTTCATCCTGACTAAAAAGTGTTTGACTGTGTGTGTATGTGTGTGTGTGTGCATGTTTGGGGTGGTGTTTCCTGTCTGAAGACTACTCCCTACAGTGCATGTGAAACCCACACTGCTTAATTAAGCTCTAACTGCTTAATTTGTGTCAGCGAGTTTCAGAATTAGATAAAGAGTGATTCATTCACGTCAAAATATATTGACAAGACACACACACATAAGCCCCCCCCCCACACACACACACACACACACACACAGACACACATATGCTCATTTACAATCAAACCTGCAACTGTGCAACAGCTTTGAGTGATTAAAAAAGATTAAATCTCACTATTAAATTTGAATGCAGTAGTGTGAGACATGGGTGTGAGTGGGTGTACATGTATGTGTATCTGTGTGTGAGCAGTTCTGGTTTCAGAGTCTACCAGTATAAGGAAGTGAAGTAAGTTGGGAGGATGTTCGGCTGATCTGCAGTGTCTTGTGCGTGTGTGTGTGTGTGTATGTATATTTGAGTGTCTAAGTGAACAAGAAACACTTTGAAATGACGTTATCGTGACTACTTCTAACCTTGACAACTTCTGACATTTACATTCTGGGAAACGAGCGAACGTACACAGCTGCAGAAAAATGGTAAGTGTATTAATTTCTTAATTTCTTCTTAATTTCTCTCTCTTATCTTTGTGTCTCTCACCTAAACGCACACACACACACACACACACACACACCAGCTCAACCTTGAGTCCTGCTTCAGCATTCCTCTGTGCTCAGAGTTAGAGTAGATATTTTCTTGACAGTAATAATTATGTCATGTAACGTGGGCTGCACTTGACGCCGGTGTTTAGACAGGTGGGAAACCAGCGCCCAAACTGAGGGCAGATCAGCTGTTTAAGGGTGCGCGTCAGGTTAGGAGAGTGAAACTCTGCCAAGGGTAAGAGGAACCGGTAAACCGGGATGGTGTGTGACGCTGTCGGTATGCGATGTGTTACACTGTGAGACTCCTCAATGTTGAGAATAAAGCGAACAATGACATTAGCGGATGAAAGAAAAGAAGCCTAATACACACACACACACACACACAAACACATTAAGAGTGGTGAGCAAAAAAAGAGGATGTTGTGGTTAGCAGGGCCTTAAATTGTGACTTTGCTTCCTTAAATGGACAAGCTGAAGTCTAACGAGTCTTGAACCCTGTCACACCTAGTTAACAGATAGCCATCTGCAGCATACTGTTTGATTCTTTAGTACAGCCATCGTTCAGTCCATATGTGCCTGATGCCATATGACCAACAGGCACGTTATGTTAGTTATCTTTCTGTAAAGTGGACACACAGCAGCAGAAAGCTTTAGTGAAGCTGAGCACCCATCAGTTGCCACACAGGAGAGACGGCAGCTAGCCGATGGCTGGTATTGAGGTGACTGAAGAAAGGCCCTGGAGTTGATGGTGTTTGGGCTGCTGTTGGTTTGAGTGACGCTGTGTGTTCCAGAGGACCTGGTGAGGAAGGTGTGTGTGTATGTGTGTGTGTGTGTGTGTGTGTGTGTGTGTCCAGAGCGGAAGTAAGCCTTGCATGTTGTTTTCGTAAGCCTGAGGTCACTGTTGAGACAGAGGGAAGTGGGGGTGTGCAGCTGCTGGGGCCAGGGTTTCTATCTCTGAACTTCCTTACTGCACAGCCTCTGCACTGAAGGGAATAGGAGAAGGGCCTACACACACACACACTGACACTTAACCACATACACTCACACATTGACACACATCCACACACATACATACTCACACATACACACACACACACACACACTCACATACTGACACACACACACACACACACACATACAAAAGTTCACCTAGGTGTCTCAAAACTATTGCTGTCTCTGCTGTAACTGCTAAACTGCCCAACTGTGGTTGTCTTTCAGACACCATAAACTAGCTATGTGTACAACTAGCTGTGAGCAGAGGAGAGGGTTAATTTTAACCTCTAATAGTAATTTAGGTACCACCTACCAGCTCTCCATGCATGGCTGTTGCAGCCCACCTGTGGAAGCAGATGCAGAGTGCTGAAGCTAGAAGGGGAGCAGAGGCAGAGGAGAAACAAAATGGCCACCAGACTAGTTAGCATTAGCGTTGAGCTCTCCAGCACATGAAGATTAGGCTTAGGACAAGGATGTCCCTAGAGATGTTGTGCTGTGTGGGAAATATAATGATGCTGCCCTATCTCCATTTTTGGTGATGATGTTCTGGTGATGAGGACGCACACACACGCACACACACTCACACACACACACACATACACACACACAATGTCATTGGCCTCTGGAATCCTTCCCAGTTTATCTTATCTTATACCAGTGCCTCACATGGTAAAGAGGAGGAAGTGATGCGTTGACATGATAAGGACTGACATGACGACTTCACTCTCAGAAACTGGGACAGAGGAAGGGGTGCAAAAGTTCACCTAGGTGTCTCAAAACTATTGCTGTCTCTGCTGTAACTGCTCAACTGCCCAACTGTGGTTGTCTTTCAGACACCATAAACTAGCTATGCAGTCAAATTCCTGGCCATTATGTTTTACCCCAGACCACTCGATGGCAGTAACCATACCTAGTGGAGGTCTTTGGGCCAGGGCACTTTGGAAAGTTTCACCTTTAAAGTTTACACCACATGCATGTCTTTGTGATATGGGGTGTTGATAGCATCTACATTCTACATTCCTATAATCAATTATCATTAGTTTGTGGTTCCACAACTTTAGATCCACGCCTCCCCTCCCATTCTGCTTGTCTGTTTACAATCAATCTTTCAAAGAAAGTTTGGTAAAGTGAGATATGTTAGTTAAAGTTAGTTAAAGGAGATAAAGTTAAAGTTTGTTAAGTTAGTTAAAGAAGAAATACAGTGTGAATCAGTCAATAGTTTTTCAAGGTCACTGAATGCCTTTAGAAGGAAAAAGAATCAGAAAATTTGATGCAACATAGACTGAATAATGGACCAATCACTGAGCCTAGCGAAATGGGCCACAGTGTTACAGACGAGCTATCATGCTTGTGTGCAGTCTATAGGTCCTGTGCACCTTGGAGTGATCTGATCATGGGTGGTTTGTTCTAAAACAAAGTGTAAACAGTCATCAAAGATGCATTCTGATGTATTTGCTCAAACCCCTTGCTGAGGTGGAGATGCATATTACACACGCCAATGCCGTTTGATGCTTCCTGGATAATGTTTGCTGTAGTAAAAGTGACCAGTGACATTTCTGCCAGTATGTCTTGGATATATTTGTAAACAGCAACAGCAACATCTCAGCTGACAACTTGTGATGGGATCATTCAAGATCAAGTGAAAACAGCAGGTCCTTATAGCAAGTAATGGACTCATGTCACAACCCCCATTTTTCCAGGCAGAAGAAGGACAAGCAGCAGTGTAATTAATAATGATATCTGATAAGGTTCTGATTCTGCTGATGTTACTAATGACATCAGATAAGGTTCTAATATATTATTACTGAAGCAGAATCAGGATGTCTTGGATGTCTTGTCTTGGATGGCAATAGGCTTAGAAAGCTCACACTCCTGGTGAGGTTTGGAGTTGTTGACTTCCCATTTCCAGTGGTATCCATCATGAATGTTTAAGTTAGATTGGTGCTCTAAACTTCTACTGAATCTATAAGGGGTGAAGCAAACATATCTTTCTCATAGACTAAGCTTTAAACACAGTTTTTCACTCCGTTTGAAGAAAGGCAGACCTACACGTCCATCTGGTTTAACATGAACATCATTATTGGTTATGCATCATAGACCCCACCCCCATGCTGGATAAGTAGTTGCTATTGGCTCCTGGGATTTTGGTGAGTCAGAAAGCGGCTGCAAATGGGCTCATTTCCAGACTGACTTGCAGGGCAAACTGAAATGTCCACATGGGTTACAGAGCTACAGTGGCTAACTATAATATCTCTGTCAGCACTGCTCTGGTTTCTTAGAGATGTATGCAAAACATGGGCTGATATTTAAAGCTGTGGTTTCCCCTGTGTTCCCCTCTGTGGCTGTTTGTATGTGTGTGTGTGTGTGTGTGTGTGTGTGTGTGTGTGTGCCTTTTACTCCACACATATGTTTCCACTGCAGTGGAATCCTTCAATCCTTTGTTTGATACTAGCTATGTCTAAGCAGTACTCAATATTTGAGTATCACCTGCAGACTCCCTGGTTTTCCAGCCCAGCTTAGTTTATCATCCTCAGATTCTGCATCTCCTGTCTCTGCTCCCCACTGTGTTGTGAGTCTCTGTGATAACGTGTCTTTGTGTTTGCATCAGTGACAGTGAATTGACTCTGTGAGGGCAAAGTTTTAAAATGTATATTTGTGTGTGTGTTTGATCAGATCAGTGCTAAGGGACTTTCTGAGTTAGTGTAATGACACATCTTCCTGGCTTGAGAGTGCTGAGAACCCAGTGTGTGTGTGTTCAGCTGATCTTTAAATATTCCTCTCTGCTAAGAAACGCTGAAGGGGAAGTGGGCTCTCTCTCTCACGCTCTGACGCTCCAACATGAACCAACAGCTGAGAGCACTTCTCTACATCACTTTCATCTCTTTCCTTGCCTTGACATTCCTTTATTTTGATTTGATTTTCCTTGTTTATTTATTTATTTATTGCTTGATGTAGCTGGTTACCTCTATCCCAGCTGCCACTGTTGTGCCCTTGAGCAAGGCACTTACCCCTGAGATGTTCTAGGGGAGACTGGCCCTGATGTAGTTGATAGTTGACAAATGTAAGTCGGTTTGGATAAAAGCGTCTGCTAAATGCGTAAATGTAAATGTAAATGTAAATGTTACCTGAGAGTTGTCTCGTTGGGCCTGGTGAAGAATATCTGATATTTTGAAATCTGCAAGAAATAATTAATGCAATGTTAAACCTTGGAGGATTTTTTTAATCTAACCATGCTGTGCATGACTCAAAGATAACAAATCTAGTATTTCAGGGTCTAGGTGTAGTTTTCTTTTACAGCTCTAAAACACTTTACTTTTACACTACACTTTTACCACATATTCAGGAACAGGACCTGCTTCAAATTAAGATATACTCATAGCAGCTTCTTAATCTAGACTTAAATCACAACAGTAAAATCCAGGGGCAGTTTTACCAAAACTTCCCATCTAAGTCTTAAGTTAAGTTAGGAGTATAGACTTCACTTGAGGTTTTCGACATAAGAGTGACATGAGGCTGTCATAAACATGACATGACAGACCCAGATCTTTCCTGTTTGTGTATTGAGCAGTAACATTCTCCTCTCCCTCTCCAGGGTAGTAAGTATCACTGGCAGAGCCAGAATGTCAAACAGAGTGGGGTTGACGACATGGTGCTCCTCTCCAAGATCACAGAAGACGCCATTGTGGAGAACCTGAAGAAAAGATACATGGACGACTATATCTTCGTATCCTTGCCTATGCTAGGTTGCTCTCTGTTAGCCTGCTGTGCTTTTGAAAAAGTCACAAGGCAGGCCTATGAAAATTTAGGGGATTAGTCACACAGGATGGTATCATCCATATTTGCTGTTTGCATCCTGTTCTCCTTGTCATAAAATGTCATAATTGCAAATGTTGACTAATTGTTTATTCATTTCACACTCCACAAACACACACACACACACACACACACACACACACACACACACACACACACACACACAGAGTAGGCTAGCCACCATATACCAGCCTTCACCGCTGTTCTTTCACACGCTCTTCCTCTTTCCTCTCTCTCTTTCTAGCTCTCTCTCTCTTCTCATTCTCTTTCTCTGTATGACTCATTTGCAAGACCACCTACTGCCAGCTTCCTCATTCTCCCCACACTAAAACCACTACAGCAGTACAGTAAACAGGGTTACCATGGCAACTCATTTTGGGTGATACCTAGCCTAATTGATTGTGGCAGGGTGCTGTGTCACAGTCAGCTTTATCAGGATAATTGTGTTAGATAAATGTTTGTAATTATTATGCATGGTGTAACAGTAATAAGTGGCTTCTTTCTTTGAAGTTGTGAAAGTCTAATCTAATAGAGAGCATTTCTTTAACTGTGATCTAAAGACATACATTGGCTCTGTGTTGATATCAGTCAACCCCTTCAAGCAGATGCCTTATTTCACTGATCGGGAGATTGAACTGTATCAAGGGGCAGTAAGTAACCACCATCAATGATCAGACTTCGCCTAATCGCGTGCCACCAGACTGGGACCGTGTGTGTGGTGTGTGTGTGGTTTGTGTGTGTGTGTGTGCACTTCTTAGTTTCTCATAGTCAATTCGAGCATGACTTTTGTTGCATACAACCAGACCTACATTGGTGTAGACAGCTGTAGGGAAAGTGAATACATTCATTAGATTAGATTAGATTAGATTCTGACAAAGTACACTATACAAATGTAATATATTTATCTGATATATATTTATGATTATATTACTTGTATATGTGTCTAAATGTAGATTAGAGTAGACTATTACTTGTACATGTGTCTAAATGTAAATACAGTAGTGTCTGAGTCCGACTTGCTGCTGATCTTCTAAACTCAGAATCTCTCACAGTGTGGACCTCTATATGGGCCAATAATGACACACCGCACATTGCATACACACACACACACACACACACACACGCACACAGATGTACTCCTCTAAGAAGTGTGTGTGTGTGTGTACCCCTAGGCTCAGTATGAAAACCCTCCACACATCTATGCTCTCACTGACAACATGTACAGGAACATGATGATTGACTGCGAGAACCAGTGTGTCATCATCAGGTAGACGCCTCTTTTTTACTTGTTTCCATGTTTACCTGTTTAGCATGTAAGCAGCAGTATCCAACACTGAGGCTTTGCCTGTGTGAAGCTGTACCTCTTGCCCCCTTCCCCCTGTAATCAACTGCCTAAAGCACTGTTTCCTTCCTATAACTGAATCTTACACACACACACACATCCACAGCCCCCACACCTCTATGACAAGTGTGTTCCCTCTATGTTGTTGACTCTGCTTTATCCTCCAATGCATCTGGTGCTGCTGGCTCTTAGCTCATAACCACTATGAAAGTGACTTGTAGGAGAGGTGTGAAACCTGTGGCAGACTACAGACGCCACATGGCTCTCTTGCCTGTCTGTGTGTAGCTGTGTTCGTGAGTTTGTGCATGTGTGTGTGTGTGAATGTGCACGTATGACTTTACAAACACCACCCAACTGGTTTTTCTGCTGCTCACTCACTTGTGTGCATGTGTGTGTGTGGGTGTGTGTGTGTGTGCATGAATACCACCCAACAGATTTTATACTGCTACCCTTTTATGTGTGTGTGTGTGTGCATGAATACAAATTCACAAATACTGCCCAACAGATTTTATACTGCTAGCCTTTTTATGTGTGCATGCATGAATACAACTTTACAAATACCACCCAAATACCACTTTACAAATTTTTTACCACTACCCTCTCACGTGTGTGTGTGTGTCTATATGCGTGTACTGGGTCATGTTGTATCTTGTTTATGTGATGATGCAGTGGGGAAAGTGGAGCTGGAAAAACTGTTGCGGCAAAATATATTATGGGCTACATCTCTAAGGTGTCTGGAGGAGGATCCAAAGTCCAGGTAACCCAGTCATCATATGTGTCATCATATATGTCATCATGTATGTCATCATGTGTGTCATCATATGTCATCATATATGTCATCATGTGTGTCATCATGTATGTCATCATGTGTGTCATCATGTATGTCATCATGTGTGTCATCATATGTGTCATCATGTGTGTCATCATATATGTCATCATGTGTGTCATCATATGTGTCATCATGTGTGTCATCATGTATGTCATCATGTATGTCATCATGTGTCATCATGTATGTCATGTGTGTCATCATGTGTGTCATCATATATGTCATTATGTGTGTCATCATGTATGTCATCATGTATGTCATCATGTGTGTCATCAAGTGTGTCATCAATTCAATAGGAAAAGTAGCAGCAACCAGAGTGTTTATTTACTACAGAAATGTAATAATAAATCATATAAATGTGATTTAGAAAAATTTGATTTATAATGTTATTTTATAAATATAATCGCTTTCAAGGACAGATACTGCACAATACTAAGATTTGATTGGGATTTCTTTTTAAAATGAGATCATTCTCTGAAATTTTCTTTGTGTTTGTGTGTGTGTGTGTGCCCATCTATGGGCATGTGTGTTTTAGCATGTGAAAGATATCATTCTGCAGTCCAACCCACTCCTGGAGGCCTTTGGGAATGCAAAGACAGTGCGGAACAACAACTCCAGTCGTTTTGTAAGTCCCTGCATCATGCCGGTCTGTTTCTCTCAGGCCAGAGTAGAGAGTCAAATTCACAAACACAGGAACAGATTCTACTCTGATCAGTGTCCTGACTAATGCCCTGTTGGTTCAAAAGGCAGAGCATTCATAAGGGCCACCACCACTGTCTCTAAAATCTGTTCTAAGAAGCAGAACCATACTCTAGGTGCTAGGACACTTGGTGATGTGAGTCTTGGGAATTTGTGGTGGTGAATGTGTGTGTGTGTGTGTGTGCATGCGTGTGTGTGTGTGTGTGTGTGTGTGTGTGCGTTGTTGGCAGGGTAAATACTTTGAGATCCAGTTCAGCAGGGGAGGGGAGCCTGATGGGGGTAAAATCTCCAACTTCCTGCTGGAGAAGTCAAGAGTGGTGAGCCAGAATGAGGGGGAAAGGAACTTCCACATCTTTTACCAGGTTAGTCATTTCACACAAATGGACACACACACATACACACACACACACGCGCATGCATGCACGTGCATGCTCACACACATACACACACATATCTGTGTATATCTCCGCACCATCACTTCTAAGCAGATGATTTCTGTGTCAAATGAATGAAAGCGAATGAATAGTCGGTGCTTATAGTATTACATGAATATTACACGAATCGAGAATCACCAGGACAACTTTTATGTAAATATAATATAAAAAATAAGTATATTAACCGCAATCGTGTGTTAAACGCACTTTAAAATGTCAAGTTCGTCATAAAACATCGTTCAGTAGAAGTGGTTGTAAGACCCATTTCTGCTGACCTCCGCTACTGACAAGTTTACGGTAGTCGCCCAGCTGCAGAACAAACACTGACACTGAATGAGCCAAACACGCACAAATGGGTTGAATGCATAAACTTTTGTGAGCTGTAAAGTTAACTAATCTGAGACATAGCTTATAGCCAGCTTCTACATGCTAGGTTAAACGTGTTGCAATGCCGAGTCAATTGCAAGTAAACGTCACGGTCAAGAGACAGATCGATTAAAAT
The DNA here is from genome assembly GCA_027481765.1 of Tenualosa thibaudeaui. Taxonomy (NCBI): domain Eukaryota; kingdom Metazoa; phylum Chordata; class Actinopteri; order Clupeiformes; family Clupeidae; genus Tenualosa; species Tenualosa thibaudeaui. Next base: position 16,822,550 of record JAIFZK010000023.1, on the reverse strand, counting down.
GCCATTGGAAGGGCATGCAACGTGTTTACCGATTGACATGGATAAGCAAATTCGTTAGCATGAATTATGTCATCCAGAACGTTAACTGCCAGCATTTGCTTTTAGACCATATTTACATTAGTTACCGTTAGCATTCAGCATGCCGGTATGAAACTGCCAGGATTGCCCTCACTTGTCCTGTCACTTAATCTATTCATATTGCTCATAAGATCGTGTCGTCATAGATGAGTAAGACAAAATCAACTTGTTTGTGTTATTGTGTTATTGTGTTATTAGCACGTTTCTATCATTGACGAACATGCTTGTTTTCATCCAATAAACAGAGCCTGGTGCACTACCGCCACCCTGTGTCCAGAATTGAGATTTATTAATGTTCAGGTTTCCCAAAGAAAGACTTAAACGTTGCTGATCAGTGAGGATAATGAAAAAATGCCTTAGACAGGCCGCCGCCGAGTATAAACCTCAGAACCGCGATTTATAATCGGGAAAATACGCTATGTACAGCATAGGGGATTGCTCCCTTCGTTATATAAAACCTATGTGTGTGTGTGTCCCTGCAGCTGCTGGAGGGAGCAACGCCCCAGCAGAGAGAGGCTCTGGGAATCATGACCCCTGATTACTACAACTACCTGAACCAGTCAGGGACCTATAAAGTGGACGGCACTAACGACTGCAAAGACTTTCAGGAGACCATGGCAAGTCGAGCTGCTCTCACAATCAGACACACGGCTAGACCAGGTCTGGCCTGATGTGAATCCAACAGAGGTCTAGACCAGGTCAGACCTGATGTGGATCAAACAGAGGTCTATACCAGGTCAGGCCTGATGTGAGTCCAACAGAGGTCTAGACCAAATCAGGCCTGATGTGGATCCTACAGAGGTGCAGTATATAGCAGATTCAATAGATGTCTAGATCAGACCTGGACTTGATATAGGTCCCAGCTGTTTAGACCAGGTTGGGCCTTGATGTAGGTTTAGAGGTAGGTTTGATCAGAGGTTTAGAAGTGATCAACACCAGATCAACACCAGATCTTGTCCAAACTGAGCTGCTGTCTGTGCTGCACCTTTTCTCCCCTGTCCCTTCCTCACAGCCCAGGTATGATCAGTATGGAGAGAGAGAAAATTCAGCTAATAATTAGCCTCTTGCTCTACCTCTGGGTCTGGTTTTTCCCTTTCTGGAAAGAGCTTAGGAGTGGGTGCTCTGATCATGCGTTAAGATCATGTGTGTATGTATCTCAGAAGAACCAGGTGTGTGTGTGTGGTTGTGTGTGTATGTGTTTGTTAGTGTGTATGTGTGTGTTTGTGTGTGCATGTGTACGTTCATATGTGTGTGTGCATGTGTGTGTGCATATGTGTGTGTGTGTGCTGATGTAGATTGTTGTTGTGTGTCCTGCGACCCTCAGGAGGCCATGCAGGTGATTGGGATCCCTGAGGGCTACCAGATGCAGGTGCTGCAGATCGCCGCCGGCATCCTGCACCTCGGAAACATTGCCTTCATCGAGCAGGGAAACTACGCCCAGGTGGAGAGCACCGACTGTGAGTCTCAGGATCACAACACACACACACACACACACATACATACACATGCATGGACAATTACACACTGCCCCCCCCCCCCACACACACACACACATACAAACATGCATGAACAATCACACGTCACTTATGCATAAAATCACACAGGATTATACACAAACACACACGCACACACACATACACACACATTTGAATTCCTTATTTGAACCCACCAATCATTTTTCTTCACAGACACAATTCAAATATTATATGTTTAAATATTTTCTGTGGTAAAATACAGCTTTGACAATCATGAATACAAAAACATTGTATGTGCCACACAGCAAGGCTGCCTATTACCGCTGATACAGAGCAGAACACACACACAATCAGCAAGGCTGCCTATTAGCGCTGATACAGAGCAGAACTTCTCAAGTTGTTTGGATGTTCCTTAAGATAGCCCAGCTAGTCTTAACCTACCCATTTTTCCCATTCTTGGCACTGGAGCTGGCATACAACGTTATTAAAATCGAAATGGGTGACTTCAGTGTCCAATGGTTGTGGGACAGGATCATGGGTTTGCCTCTGTGGTTTGTAGATGCGGTCACTGATCAAGGCTTGTGTAAAGGCTGATCGTGGTGCTGTGACCAGGCACATGTTTAGTACTATAGTCCAAAGCGTGTTTCCTCTGCTGCATTAAGCAGGGCAGTTACAATGGGCGTGATCTTAAGTTGCCATGGTTTGGCTCAGAGCAGCAATACTTATGCAAGGTATTGTTGGTCGAGCATGTGCGCATGTGCACGCACACACACACACTTACCTCTCTTTGTGTTTACCCATGTGCTTCACTAGCAGATGAATTTGCTTCAAATATTCCTTGCCTTAGTTGAGTCTTCCTTAGTGGAGTTTTTTAAGCAAGCTGTTTGGTCCAAGATAATCACACTCACATGTACCAGTACCAATACCCACACACACACACACACACACACACACACAGCCCTTTTAACACTGCCAAATACCCTGTGATTATTACCTGAATTTCGCAGGGTGCCTGTTACTTTCACACTGACCGACACAAGGTTGAGTGTCCACTCGACAAGCCAACTGACCCACTTCAGACCCTAGTCTCATTGGTGAGGTGGGTTTGGTGTGAAAAATTTCTCAGTCCGTCCTGGGGTTTAGGGCTTGGTGAGAGTTTAAAGTGAGAGTTTAAAACAAACAAAACCAGGATACACCTATACTTTCACATCATGAGTGAACTGTGTCAAATTTCATACCTTATCCCGTTTAAAAATGCTTTTGTTGAGGAGGTGTATTCATTCCAGTGTCATGCTAACTATGGTTTCATAGTTTCTTAGCGCTACTGAGGGCTTTACAGTTGCATTGGCTAGCACTGGTAGAAGTTTGTTGATTGACCTTAGAAAACATGAATGAGCTACATGTCAAGGGATATTATAACATTAGCTAACAGTTAGTTATGCTAACAACATAGCATCTAACAATACCACATCTGCAGTTGACGCTTAACGTTACCTTACATGGTTTAGCTTTATTACCTTACATTGTCCAGCTTTAAGTCCACCATTACCAGTATTTCAGTCATATAGGCATAGGCTACAGACCAGCAGGTTGCTCCTCTAAGAGAGTTGTTAATTGACTTTCTACAGAAAAATAAAGCTTATACAGCTCTACAGAGCTCCCTCTGCTGGCTACCCTGCGCAACTCTTCTTTCCGAGGATATGCCCCCTCACTCCTCTCCCAGCTGAGGCAAACAGCTTTCAGGCAGCTAACACACCTCGCGTTCACACTGCTTGAACCACGATGAAGACACAATTTCGGCCCCCGATGTGATGTGAAAAGAACTACAGACACACACCCACAGAGAGAAACACACAAACACACACAAACACACTAACTAGCTATACATCACTGAACCAGCCTTGATTATTTGTGTCCCTCAGTGTTGGAGTTTCCAGCCTACCTCTTGGGCATCGACTCCAGTCGTCTGCAGGATAAACTAACCAGCCGCAAGATGGACTCCAAATGGGGGGGCAAATCAGAGTCCATCAACGTGACCTTGAACCAGGAGCAGGCCAATTACACCAGAGATGCCCTGGCCAAAGCCCTCTACACACGGGTCTTTGACTACCTGGTGGAGGTAAGAAACAAACACACACACACACATCTGTGGCAGGAGGCACAGTCGAAAGGCACAGACATAGAGAGAGAGAGACACACACACACAATTTTATTGTGTTGTTGTAACTGAACTGAAGACATACTACTACACAATTGAGACATCAGCGTAGAGCCAGTCAGTCCAGGTGGAACATTCTCCTGCAAATAATAAATATTTACTACAAGGAAATAAGGACATAGTCTTTCACTTTTCACTGACCTCATGATTTTACTCCCCTTGAAAGAGGAGATACATAAAGAGAGCTTTTATTCTTCCGCACAAGAGTAGATTTGATAGCAGAGCTGATCTCCAGTCAGTCAGCCAAGTATTAGGGCCAGAGCTGATCTCCAGTCAGTCAACCAAGTATTAGGGCCAGAGCTGATCTCCAGTCAGTCAGTAATTGTTTCCACCTGTGATGTGCTATTAAATGTCCTTCCCTCCCACTGTGCACCGGCCCTGACTAGCCCTGTCTCTAGTCAACACAGCCAGCTCCATTCTGCAGTCATGCTGTGTGTGTGTGTGTGTGTGTGTGTGTGTTTTCTTCTAATGTTCACTCAGAGAGACTCCTGGCCCTGAATAACCCTGATAATTTTTTCTGTCTGTTTTATCCTCTCATGAACACACACACACTCTCACACACACACTCAGTCTATAAACAAGGCCATGCAGAAGCCTCATGAGGAGTACAGCATTGGTGTGCTTGACATATATGGCTTTGAGATATTCCAGGTAATGCCCTCATTATTTTATCAAAAGAAATAAAATGTTTTTTATATATATATATATATATATATATATCTTAAAACCATGTTAAGGTGTTATGTTATTGAAGTTATTCTTGATTAATATAACGTTTATGTTGATATTTGGTTAGATTTGGCTTTGTAACGTTTTTACATTTATTCTGCATGATACACGTAACACTGAGGAGTAAAAGCATATTTTTAGTCAATGTAGTTTGTTAATAATACATTTCATAATTAATATTCTCTCATCTTGTCCGCTGTAGAAAAATGGCTTTGAGCAATTCTGCATTAATTTTGTGAATGAGAAGCTTCAGCAGATCTTCATTGAGCTCACACTTAAGGCTGAGCAGGTATGAACATCACATTGGATCATTGGATGCATCTTCACTGAGCTCAGATTAGATGCATCTTCACTGAGCTCAGATTAAAAGAAAAACAAGTAGTACTTGTAACACCATAAAGCATTTCATCAGCGTGTGTTTACTGCACATCCAGAGACTTGATATCATAAAACACAGTCTGGTTCTGGTGTGTGTGCGAAACTATAACAGTTCCCTCTCATGTCTTTTAAAGGGTCATCTGGTGTATGGGATTATGAGTTAGATATGGGTTTACACAAATCAGAGAGAAAGAAAAGAAAATACAGGAATTATAGGGAATATGAGTTATATATGAGCTTCTTTGAGATGGAGAGAAGGAAGAGAGAATACAGGGATTGTGGGGAATGTGAGTTAGCTATTAGACATTTGTTTTTTGTTTCCAGTTGTTCTTTGTGGTGGTCAGATGATCTGACTGTGTCCTACTCTGTCTCTCTTGCTCTCTCCCTGCAGGAGGAGTATGTGCAGGAAGGGATCAAGTGGAGTCCCATTGAATATTTCAACAACAAGGTGGTGTGTGAGCTCATCGAGAGTAAGGTGAGTAAACCTTTAAAGGTCAATCACCTGTCATTCACCTTTAAACGCCTTTTAATGACTTCCTCTCCAGCTACCTTACGACTTCCTGTCTGGGCTAACCACTTCCCCCTGTGTGTGTCTCCTCCTCGTCCGCCACCTCCTTGGACTGACGCCTCATTTCCCAGGCTCCTCTGGGCATCATGTGTGTTCTGGACGACGTGTGTGCCACAATGCACGCCAAAGGGGAGGGGGCAGACGGAACACTGCTGCAGAAGCTGTCTGCTGCCGTGGGAACACATGACCACTTCAACAACTGGAACGCTGGCTTTGTCATCCACCACTACGCCGGCAAGGTGAGCATATTACTCAGCACAGGTAACAGCTAAGGTGAGTGTTATTCAGCACAGGTAACAGCTAAGGTGAGCATGTCACTCAGCACAGGTAACAGCTAAGGTGAGTTTTATTCAGCACAGGTAACAGCTAAGGTGAGCATGTCACTCAGCACAGGTAACAGCTAAGGTGAGTGTTATTCAGCACAGGTAACAGCTAAGGTGAGTGTGTCACTCAGCACAGGTAACAGCTAAGGTGAGTGTTATTCAGCACAGGTAACAGCTAAGGTGAGCGTGTCACTCAGCACAGGTAACAGCTAAGGTGAGTGTTATTCAGCACAGGTAACAGCTAAGGTGAGCGTGTCACTCAGCACAGGTAACAGCTAAGGTGAGTGTTATTCAGCACAGGTAACAGCTCAGGTGAGCATGTCACTCAGCACAGGTAACAGCTCAGGTGAGTGTTATTCAGCACAGGTAACAGCTAAGGTGAGTGTTATTCAGCACATGAAACAGCTAAGGTGAGCACAGGTAACAGCAGTGGTGCCCTGGTGGGCTTTTTTTTTGTTTGTTTTGCATATTCTGTTGAGATTTGTGAAATTTCATAGAAACAGATTGTAAATATTGTGTAGTGCACCAGTAAATTCCCTGCATAAACGTGTACATGTTAATACATACAGTCCTACCTTCACAGACAGCCATAAATTAGTTCAAATTGATACTTGCAAATGGCACCCATCATAGTAATGACCTTTTATTGGGCCTCTTATCAGAACCGTGAATGGGAACCTTTTATTGGGCCTCTTATCAGAACTGTGAATGGGAACCTTTTAACGGCTGGCTGAATATCTGATCTCCACAGGTGTCCTACGACATAAACGGCTTCTGTGAGAGAAATCGAGACGTGCTCTTCCCTGACCTCATCGAACTTATGCAGAGTACTTCACAGTGAGTGTCTCGTCCCTTGAACCCTCACTCACTGGCATGATCTGTGCATCCAAATAGGACACTCAAACACTTAAATTAGACACAGGACACTTAAATTAGACACTTGCTGACTTTACCCTCAAATGTGAAATATTTCATATTAAAAACGATTCCTAACTGGTAAGACATGTTGGCCTTACAAGACTGACGTTGGTATCAGCTATATTTAACAGGATTTGAATACACTCAAAATGTTTTCTTTTTTATTCAAACTTATAGAAAATAATTTGCAGATCTTGTAAGCTGCCATTGCATTTACATCTTAATGCTGTCTGGGTAAAAAGCAGTAACACCTGGTTCAGTCTATGCACCAATGTGCAGCAACAGCGTGGACCTTGATTAGCTCAACCAGGTGATATCACTTTTTACAACAATGGCAGTTTCCGAGTGAAAGGATTTGATAAGCTTTTAATGTTTTAGAAACTTTTTTAGAAATATATATGTTAAATCACGTTTATGTAGCTGATGACAATGTCCGTCTTATAAGGCCAACATGTCTTACTAACCAGGGAATGTGTGTATTTATGTGAATATAAATGAGAATGTCAGTAGCCTACTGCATACCTCATAAAAAAGCAGTTAATCCTCTGTAAACCCAGACCTTGTGGCAGGAAGTCACTGCATGTATATTTAGTATTGTGTGGGCCTCATCAGTCACTGCATGTATATTTAGTATTGTGTGGGCCTCATCAGTCACGTCTTGCGTGTGTATTTAGTATTGTGTGGGCCTCATCAGTCACTGCATGTGTATTAAGTATTGTGTGGGCCTAATCAGTCACTGTGTGTATATTTAGTATTGTGTGGGCCTCATCAGTCACTGTGTGTATATTAAGTATTGTGTGGGCCTCATCAGTCACGTCTTGCGTGTGTATTTAGTATTGTGTGGGCCTCATCAGTCACTGCATGAATATTTGGTATTGTGTGGGCCTAATCAGTCACTGCATGTATATTTAGTATTGTGTGGGCCTAATCAGTCACTGTGTGTATATTTAGTATTGTGTGGGCCTCATCAGTCACTGCATGTGTATTTAGTATTGTGTGGGCCTCATCAGTCACTGCATGTATATTTAGTATTGTGTGGGCCTAATCAGTCACTGTGTGTATATTTAGTATTGTGTGGGCCTCATCAGTCACTGTGTGTATATTAAGTATTGTGTGGGCCTAATCAGTCACTGCATGTATATTTAGTATTGTGTGGGCCTCAGTGGTCACTGTGTGTATATTAAGTATTGTGTGGGCCTCATTAGTCACGTCTTGCATGTATATTTAGTATTGTGTGGGCCTCATCAGTCACTGTGTGTATATTAAGTATTGTGTGGGCCTAATCAGTCACTGCATGTATATTTAGTATTGTGTGGGCCTCAGTGGTCACTGTGTGTATATTAAGTATTGTGTGGGCCTCATTAGTCACGTCTTGCATGTATATTTAGTATTGTGTGGGCCTCATCAGTCACTGCATGTATATTTAGTATTGTGTGGGCCTCATCAGTCACGTCTTGCATGTATATTTAGTATTGTGTGGGCCTCATCAGTCACTGCATGTATATTTAGTATTGTGTGGGCCTCATCAGTCACTGCATGTATATTTAGTATTGTGTGGGCCTCATCAGTCACGTCTTGGTTCCCACAGTGAGTTCATCTGCAGCCTCTTCCCAGAGAACCTCAACACAGACAAAAAGGGACGGCCCTCCACTGCCGGTTCTAAGATTAAGGTACCAAAGAGACAAGCTGCTAAGAAGCTTGCACACAAAGACCCACTCTCACACACACAAACACACACACACACCCATACAAAGGTCTCAGGCCTAGATTATATTAGTGTAACTAATAAAAGTTGTGTGTGTGTGCGTGTGTGTTTATGTGCGTGTGTGTGTGTGTGTGTGCATGTGTGTGTTTGTGTGTGTGTACGTGTGTGATTATGTGCGTGTGTGTGTGCATGTGTGTGTTTGTGTGTGTGTGTGTGTGTGTGTGTGTGTGTGTGTGTGTGTGTGTGTGTGTTTGTGTGTGTGTGTGTGTGTGTGTGTGCATTTGTGACCCACAGAAACAGGCCAATGACCTGGTGAACACACTGATGAAGTGCACTCCCCACTACATCCGCTGCATCAAACCCAATGAGACCAAGAGACCCAAAGACTGGGAGGAGAGCCGGTGGGGAGCTCCCTCTTTCTCTCTCTTTTCTTCTTTCTCTTTCTCTCTAGCCCTCTCTCCCTCTTTCTCTCTCTTTTCTTCTTTCTCTTCCTCTTTAGCCCTCTCTCCCTCTTTCTCTCTCTTTTCTTATATTTCTTCCTCTCTAGCCCTCTCTCCCTCTTTCTCTCTTTTCTTCTTTCTCTTCCTCTCTGGCCCTCTCTCCCTCTTTCTCTCTTTTCTTCTTTCTCTTCCTCTCTAGCCCTCTCTCCATCTTTCTCTCTCTTTTCTTCTATCTCTTCCTCTCTAGCCCTCTTTACCTCTCTCCCCCCCCACTCTCTGTGTGATACATGAATGTGGAGATGCATATTTTGAGCTGTAATGAGAAGCTTCAGGCTTGTCAGAAGCTTCATCGTGTTCTTTGTTCTTTTGGGAACACTGGTGTTCTGAGCAAGTGAGAAGTGATTGCATTATAGGCAGAACTGTTTCTGATGCGGCCCGTAGGGTTCCATTCCCAGAACCACATGCAGTGTGTGTTGTGATGAGTGCCGCAAGTATGACTGAGCAGGTGTGTGTGTGTGTGTGTGTGTGTCTGCAGGGTGAAGCACCAGGTGGAATATCTGGGGTTACGGGAGAACATCAGGGTGAGACGTGCCGGGTTCGCATATCGCCGAGTCTTCAACAAGTTTCTGCAGAGGTGGGTGCAAGCCAAGGCAAGGCAAGGCAAGCCAAGCCAAGCCAAGCCAAGCCAAGCCAAGCCAAGGCAAGGCAAGGCAGCACTAGGGCAGAAGCTCAGGAGATACAGTAGCTGTGCTTTAAAGCTTCATTAGGCTGGATTAGACACATGGACTGGCAGACTGTGCCACAGGCCTGTGCAGACTGCACATTGTGCTAAGGCTTGGCTGTCAATCAGCTGTGTGTTGTCAGTGACTGGAGCACTGCGCTGTTTGTGTACAGACATTTGTTTACTCATGCAAGCAAACATAAACATCCTCAGGCCAGGACCCCAGACCGCACTGATATCATGTGAGGGCTAGAACACCGACAGGTGCATCTCTGGTGTACCAACAGGTGCATCTGTCAGTTATGGTGTGTGATCTCCCTTTCTGCTGTGTGTGTGTGTGTGTGTCTGTGTGTGTGTGTGAGTGTGATTTCCATTTGTGGTGTGTCCATGCATGCTTGTCTATGTGTGTGATTTCCCTTTGTGGTGTGTGCATGCATGCTTGTCTGTGTGTGTGTGTGTGTGTGTGTGTATGGTATATATGTGTGTATGTTTGTGAT
>JAIFZK010000023.1:16802500-16810000 GCA_027481765.1 Tenualosa thibaudeaui | reverse complement strand
CACACACACACACACGCTTTAGGTCATCTCACACAGGTAACACACACACACACACACACACACTTTAGGCCATCTCACTCAGGTAACACACACACACACACACACTTTAGGCCATCTCACTCAGGTAACACACACACACACACTTTTGGCCATCTCACTCAGGCAACACACACATACACACACACACACACTTTTGGCCATCTCACTCAGGCAACACACACACACACACACACACACACATACACTCACACTTTAGGTCATCTCACTCAGGTAACACACACACGCTACACACACTTTAGGCCACCTCGCCCAGGTAAGACACACACTTCATACACTTTAGGCCGTCTCACTAAGGTAACACACACACACACACACTCTACACACACTTTAGGCCACCTCACTAGGTATAACACACTCTACACACTTAAGATCTAAGGCATTCTACATCCCCAACTGCTCCTGGAAAACATCTCTTGGAATTCACTAATGTGGAAATAAAATCTGTTCCTGCCTCATAGCCTAGAAACCGCAACAGGTGGTGCAGCTTGGAGTGCAATTAACGTTCTCAGGTGTTTCCACTCATTACTACCTCTGCTTTGTGCCCTGCCCACCTCTCCTCCATTCTTGTTTCTTTGCAATCCTCATTTCTTTTCATTCTTCCCCCTTTCTCTCTCTTTCTCTCTCCCCCAGCACGCGGCAGGATGACTTCTTCATCATCCATGAGACTCAGTATGATAGTCTGCTGGAGTCCAACTTTAAGACGGAGTTCCTCAGTCTGCTCTGCAAGCGCTATGAGGAGTCCACCAAGAACAAACTCTCCCTCTCCTTCAGCGACCGGTCAGAGCCTTCTGCCACACACACACACACACACACACACACACACACACACACACTCTCTCACCATCCACTCAGTTCAATTACTCACATATACACACACACACACACACACACACACACACACTCTCACCATCCACTCAGTTCAATTACTCACACACACACACACACTCACACTTTCACCATCCACTCAGTTCAGTTACTCACTCACACACACACTCACTCACTCACACTCTCACTGTCCACTCAGTTCAGTTACTCACACACACACACTCACTCACAATATCACAGTCCACTCAGTTCACTCACACACTCACACAGTCCACTCACACACTCACACACACTCTCCCCAACTCACACACAGGGATGTGTGTGCTCCATCACTGGTACTGCTTACCACTACACACTGAACATACATACACACAGAGAGGCACATAATCAGCTGCAGAGATCCCAGTGTCCAGAGATAAAGAAGTAGAGCTGAATCCCACTGTCCCTCAAAGGCCCTGAGCCCTTAACCCTGAGCCCTGAACCCTGAACCCTGATCCCTGATCCCTGAACCCTGATCCCTGATCCCTGAACCCAGAGCCCTGAACCCTGAAAACTGTGACCATACTCCAGAGGTAAAGAAGTAGAGCTGAATCCCATTGTCCCTCAAAAGCCCTGAGCCCTTAACCCTGAGCCCTGAACCCTGAACCCTGAAAACTGTGACCATACTTTTTGACAAGTAGACAGATAAGTGTCCTCTGTCCATCAGGGTGCTCTATTGCTCTGTGTCTCTATTTGGTCACATGTAGACAAATAAGTGTCCTTTATCTATCAGAGTACTCCATCACCGATGCTCTATCTATCAGAGTACTCTGTCACTGACACATCTGTCTTCTGATGGTAACGTTTCTAACCCTTAGTGTTTGTGTGTGTGTGTGTGTGTGTGTGTGTGTGTGTGTGTGTGTGTGTGTGTGTGTGCGTGTGGGTGTCATGTCACCAGGTTGGACTTTAAGGTAAAGAAAGAGGGCTGGGGAGGAGGGGGTACGCGCACCCTGATCTTCCAGCGGGGACAAGGTGACCTGGCACAGGTAAAGCCTGGAGGAAAGTCCCTTACCATCACCATAGGGGATGGACTACCCAAGACATCCAGTGAGTGGAAGGGAACAGCCCTGCACAGTACATTAGGGTCTTATTAAACACAATCTGCAGGCCTTATAATGCATTTTATAAAGGTCTTATAAAGCATCTTAATAGGCTTGGTGATCATTTCATGCTCAGCTACAAGGTCTTATAAATTGTCTCATAAATGCCTTATAAAGCATGTTATCAGCCAGCTCTGATTGTGTAGATTGCAGACCCTCTTGAATACACTTTTCTTGCACCTTGTTGGCATTTTAAATGTTGAGTGGCATGATAGCTGACTGTGTGAAGTGTTGTACAGAAACCAGCTACAACCTGAATCTCAATCCACCTGAGTAGGCATGCTCATATCAGCCAAGACTCTAAACAGTGTACTACATAACAGTGTGCTACAGGAGCCTCTTTCAGACATTTACTGAAACTTGGATATCAATTGGGTATCAAACGGAGGGGCTGTACGGCCTAGACTCCAGACAGTGTGTTGCATTCAGAAACGCGCTTAGGATGCGTTCATTCTTGCCTAGACTCCAGACAGTGTGTTGCATTCAGAAACGCCTTGTAGACACGCTCATTCTGGTCCTAGAGTTCAGATATGTGTTACATTAATGGTAAAATGTCCACTGAGCTGCTGATCTGCAATGTCCAGCTTGTCTATGCTCTGAGAGATTGCTCAACTTCAGTTCAGACTGATCACATGCTATGATGGACAACGTGCTGTTTCACATAATAGTCATTTCAGATGGATAAAAAACAACTAATTGACTAATGAAGGATTTTATTTGCTTGTCTGTTTGTTTTCGTAATGTAACTGTCTGTGTTAACCTCTTTGCAGTGCACTTTGTGCTATAAAAACTTATTATGCTATATGTGCTATTATGTGCTATAAAAACTTATTTTCTTCTTATTTCTTATACCGACTGTGTATTTTTACACTTTCTTGCTCTCACCAGAACCTACCCGTAAAGGAGCATCACAAGGCCATGGTCAGAGACAGCAGCAAAGCAGAGGTAAATACATCTGTGTGTGTGTGTGTGTGTGTGTGTGTGTATGTATGTGTGTGTGTTTGTTTGTGTGTGTGTGCGTGTTTGTTTTTGTGTGTATGTCTGCGTGTGTATGTGCATGAGGGTGTGTGTGTGTGTGTGTGCGTGTGTATGTGTGTGCGTCATAGACAACAGGACAGAAATATCTGAAGTCTCTGCTCTTATATGCTGTGGTTAAAGAAAGTGGCTCCTCAGTTTTAGAAATTAGTTAGTTTTCATTCTGTGTGTCGTGTTCATGTTTGGATTGCATGCGCAGTAGCATTCATGCTGTAGTGTGTATATGCCAAAGTGTGATGTTTTAGTCTTGGTGTTGTGTGGCTGAAGTGTGATGTGTTGCATTTGTTTTGTGTAAATGCAGAGTTGTGATTTCATAGTGTTGGTTAGTATTGTGTTCATGCTGGGCTGTGATGCTGTATAGCATTAGAGTTGTTCATGCTGGGCTGTAATTCTGTTGTGTGTTGTGTACATGTTGAAGTGTGATGTACAGCATTCATGTTGTATAAATGCAGGATCATGATTGTATAGTGTTGTGTATATGCTGAAGTGTGATAGCATTGTGTAGCTTTAGTGTTGTATTCTGCGGTGTGATTGTGTAGCATTGTTTTGTGTACACGAAGTGTGACATTGTTGACAAATACACATTAGTGTTGGGTATACCCTGGGATGGTGTGTAATGATCACACTGTGTATACAATCAAGTGTGATGCTGATTACTAGTGTGTACAGCATACAGCATTGTGTGTAAAATTTGGAATGTGATGCTTAGTGTTTGTGTTCTTGTGAGCTCGTCTACCATTGGCTGTGCCATGTTTGTGTTCTTGTAAGCTTATTTACCATTGGCTGTGCTCCTTGATTGTCTTCATAGGACATCATAATGGCGCTGCCCAGTTTTCCCATGGCCACACCCCTGCCCCGCCCAGAGAGCAGACATACTCCTCCCCCCAGAAGCAGCAGCGCCCACCCACCAGCGCCCTGCCCAAGATTAACTCCCTGAAGGGTCGACGGGGCCAAGCCCAGCATCAGCCCCAGCAGAGCAACCGGGACTTCCTGAACGTGCCTGACCAAGGGGTGTCTGGGTAAGCACTGCTGGAATTACTGTAATCAAAATCAGCTGTATTCTGCTTGTCACCTTTGTTGCTGTCGTAGAGTTGAGAATGAGCTGTGTTTGTGTGTGTGTGCGTGTGTACATGTTTCTGTGCATGTGTGTGACAGTGCTCAGTAGAGCAGGTGGATGATATGGGTGTTTTTGTATGGGTGTGTGATACTCAGAGGACAATAATAATAATGTCTCTCTTTTCCCTTTGTGTGTGTGTGTGTGTGCATGTGTGTGTGTGTGTGCATGTGTGCTATGCAGCATGCAGAGGAAAAGAAGCATCAGCCAGCAGCGTGCTCCCCCAGCCCCGCCCTCTGGGCGTTCCAGGGCTCAGGCCCCACCCCCGGCTCCCCGCTGTCGGGCCCTCTACCAGTATGTGGGCCAGGACACAGACGAGATCAGCTTCAACGTCGGGGACATCATCGAACTCATCAACGAAGGTCAGCCATACATCCAGACATATCCAGCGCTACAAAGAGGGAAGGGGCTTCAGCTGTCTTAGTTGTTTAAAAACTGTCAGAAAATGCTACACTTTTTTTAACTGTGTGCGCAGAAATAAATCCAGCCAAATAGTCCATACTGAAGTCTTGAATGTTATTCATTTAATAGTCCATACTGAAGTCTTGAATGTTATTCATTTAATAGTCCCTACTGAAGTCTTGAATGTTATTCATTTAATAGTCCCTACTGAAGTCTTGAATGTTATTCATTTAATAGTCCCTACTGAAGTCTTGAATGTTATTCATTTAAGAAAAAAAAAGAAAGTAAGTCACAGTGATCTTTTGTGAGTTTTGGGCTTCAAAATTATAGGACGCAACCCTGAGCATTCCTTGCGTGAGCTGGTGTTGATGTAGAGATGAGATGATTTTTATTTGACCTCTGACCTCTCCAGATCCATCAGGATGGTGGAGAGGGCGTTTCCGTGGCAAAGAGGGTCTTTTTCCTGGAAACTACGTGGAGAAATTCTGAAGGCCATCTCAGCATCCTCTGCCTCCGACCAGCAGCACTTTACAGTCTTCTCACAAGGGGGTACGCTCTCTCCTAATCTCCTTGTTGCTCCCTGCGAGAAGAGGAAGATCTTGAGTCACCTCTGGATCAAGATTGCCTCATTCAGGGCTTTTCAGAAACTGGACAAAAGAGATAGAAGTTGTCTGAAGTCAAAACATTTCATTGACAGAAAGTAGATTTATAGTTTACGCAGTGGAGTGAAGAAACTGTGTGATCTGAAAGAAACTTGTGGAGCATATACATTTTTATTCCTGTTAATACGTCATAAAATGGAGAGATGGCACTGACTAGATGCAAACACCAGGGGGCAGTGTTGGAATGTACATTTTTTGTAACTTTCTGCAAGTCCATACCACTGGAGGCATGAGAAGAGCGCAGAAAAGTCCCATATTGAAGCAACAGTCTTGAAGGGACGATATCATTTAAGAGAAAAACAGGGCAAGGGTGGCTTTTTTACTTTCTTCTTCTAAACATGCCAATTAACACCCCTCTCACTGTTTCACTGCTTAACCACTTAAATCTTTGCTCTTTGAAAATGTTAGCGTTTGTGTAATGTCCATGTCTTATGTGCTGTGTCAGTGTGAATATGATTGAGGAAGGATTATTGCTGGTTTAATCCTCACAATGAAGCCAAGTCAGAGTGAAGCCTGTCAGATAATTATGTCTTTGCCCATTGGATGATGATGATTTGGTCCATGAACAAAATAAAACTCACACAGACCAGTGGAAAACAAAGGAGATCCCCAACACACCCTCTGAGGTCTCATTGAAAGACAGATAATGTTGGTGTGTGTGTGTGTGTGTGTGTGTGTGAGTTAGAGAAAGAGAGCATATATAGATGAAAGAGAAGGCTAGACAGATAATGTTGGTGTGTGTATGAGTGAGAGAGAGAGAGAGAGTATATAGATGAAAGAGAGGGGTAGACAGATAATGTTGGTGTGTGTGTGTGTGAGAGAGAGAGAGAGCGTATATAGATGAAAGAGAGGGGTAGACAGATAATGTTGGTGTGTGTGAGAGAGATAGACAATGTCGGTTTGTGTGTGTGTGTGTGAGACAGATAATGTCAGTGTGTGTGTGTGTGTTTGAGACAAAGAGAGGGAGAGGGTACATGACAACAAGGAAGGACTATCATACTGAGAGTATCACTGGGAGAGATAGTTTCTCTGACAATGACTTCCTTACTTTGGAGGTGTTCCTCCCACCTACCCCTCACTGATGCTGACACTCTCACCTCTACATACAGCAAGGTGTGCAAAACCACACTGCGAACCTGAAATACTAGTAGGTCTCTCGTCTCTGATCTGCCAGGTTAACAATTGGGTTTGTATACTCATGCACGCACACTACTGCAAGAGCTCTTGGCTTTTCTTCAAAATCTTGATAATAAAGTTGTTCAACTGGTGAAGACAACAGGTGGAAATAAAAAAACTGATAATGAGGTGTGTGTGAGAGAGAAAGAGCACCTTACTGTCACTTCAAATACTGTACAGTCCACATTAAATGTAAGACCTTTTAGGATATCATCCAAGAGAGAGAGAGAATAATCAGTATTCACCGCCATTGATGCATGCCAGGAAAATAAGGTTTATTAGGCCTACCTGATAAAAAGAAAATTAGGTCTATCTTATCATTTGAAGTCTGTAAAGGGTTACATTTATGGTTTCAACCTCTAAATTTTTCAGCATTAGGATTTTGGTGATGCATTTTATAAATTAAAACTGACGCCTGTCCTTTAAATAATTACTGAGTGGAGCTTTATTGGGCTAACAAATTGTGTTCTAGGGTTTCCGTCTTGAATAAATTTGAATCCGAGGGAGAGGGAGCGGATCAGTGGATAGGACGCTTCCTCTGGCAGGACAATTGAGTGATCGACAAGGAAAGCTATCACCCCAGACATACACATTGCAAAGTAGCCTAATAAACGCGGCATCAACTTAGTGTATTAGTATAAACTGGCATTATGATTGCAACAAATGCGGAAAGTGCAGCTAGTCTGTAGAATGTCTTAATGCTACCAGTTGCGAATGGTCACCTGTAGCGCAACCTGTTCACTGTGTGATTTTACGCGCTTTGTGCTCTCGCGGGTTCCGAACAATAATAGCGCAGAGAATGAGACGGTTCGATATGTTTCACCTGTGTTCTCCAAACACAGCCAGACCGGCCGGCAGTGATGTCATTGGTTAGACCCGAGCAACTGGACCGGGGACATTTTTTACCTGAGCCTCTGTTATCTTAACCAACCGACGCTATTGTTTAACAGCGCATATATAGTTTAATCTACGAGCGGTAAGTTCTGTCGGCAACACTTCATTCAAGGCCTTCGCGGGCTTAAACGGATTGTGTGCTACGGGACACCTTTTCCACTAAACTCCCTCTTGCTTCCAGGTGAGTCGCCAA
>JAIFZK010000023.1:16690000-16797500 GCA_027481765.1 Tenualosa thibaudeaui | reverse complement strand
AAGAAGACGTGTAGGTATGTGGGTAAACACCATTGAGCCTATATGACTAAATAGGCTCATAAATGCACATGCTCTCTCTCTGTCTCTCTCAAACACACACACAACCCATTTTCCCCCAGATATTGAACACCTGACATGTTTGAACAGCCAGTCCAGTTACATTCTTCCATCCTCCTTAAGTGTCTCTGTTGACAAAAGCTGGTTTGCTCATAGCCATCTTCTGTGGAATTACAAGTGAAACCATGTTAGAATTTGAATAACCTCCAGGGGTGTAGAATAACTCAGGAGTGTAGACTTGTCTCTTGCCAGAATACCATAATAGAGGGTGCAATGGTGGAAAAGCTACCTTTTTGCCTCTGACCAATGGGTCTGACAATGGAAGAACTGTTGCAATGCATTTTATGCTAGACCTAATGGTCTAATGGACAGCTGGCTTTGGATAGCAGCTATGATTCAGTTGCTCCTAGCTCTACTGTGTAGAGGTTTCTGAGAATACTATCTCTAACTGAGTAGCCTAAATTCTGCAGATTTTGTGTTCAATATGGCAAGTTCAGGAGGCATTTTGTTACAAAATGTATTCAATCATAGACTACAGAACAGGACATCCTGCATTATGTGAGTTACAGATTTCTAATTCAATCATATATTCTTGGCAGATTGTTGCCTGAGGGAAGTCCCGCCCGATAACTATTGCAGTTGGTTCGAAATCAAAAGGCTAAAGCTCTAAGCCACTTGATTGGATACAAAGGCTTTCTGTTTTGGTTGCATGCCAGGAGTCTCGAAGGGGAGGGAAGCCGTCTGGCTTCCGGTTTTTGGCTGAAATTGACACACAATGAGGAGTCGGGAACAACCTCACAAATCGCTGCTGTAAATAAACAGAACAACACAAGGCCCAAGGATAATGGAGAACCAGGTAAAGCCACTCTTTTGTCCACCCCCATATTTCTCATGTGTGGTTCCAGCAACCAATGGCTAGGACTAGAATGAGCAGTTGATTGTTAGCTAGCTTGCTCCGAGGAAAAAAAGCTAATCGAACACACATCACTTAAGCCATCCATGTTAGCCTTTCGTAGCGTTGCTAGCCCTGGTATATCGGTATTTTCCTGGTGAGAATGTGCAGGATTGTTTCTACTTGTTAGCCGGGTCGCTGCTCTCCGAAGTCAAGCTAACTTAGCACTACCTGTCGAGTTAGGTTGCACCCTCTAGGAAAATTGTGTTTGCCGCTTCACTGTGACCTCTGAAATTTAAAATGGCATGTCAGCCACAGCCTGACAACGATTTATATTGCAGGTTGCTTCCAAACCAAGGAAACTGAAGAGTTATGTCAAGCTAACAGAATTAGCATGCTAACTCCCTTGGTTGCATGGCCCACTCAGTCTGCATGGACAGGCTGCGAAGGCGCCGGTGGTGGGGTTCGCTCTCCACGTCTGGGAGGAGGGAGGGGTGTTCTGTGCAGACGCTAGGAGTGGGAACATGAAGCGGGAATCCCGTTATATGCAAACTGTAAAATCTATAATTCATATCGGTGTTTTGTGATATTTTACTCTATATACCAAGCTCGCATGACATGTAAGCAGTTGGTGAGGGTGCCTGGCAATTGTCAAGTCATAGATTGTGGTAACGTTAGCTAATGTTAGCTAATGTGTTGTTCTCTCAAAGATGTCTCCCAGCTCAATCAGGTTAGCAAGCTACATTGGCCGGAGTAGCTATTGCCAGCAAGTTGATTCAAAGTTAAGTATTCAGATTCAGATTTACTATGTAGGAAATGTAGCTCGATGTATGTGATCCTTAAATACCTCGTCCACAGACGCTTTTTAATTTTAAAACACCACGAAAAACAAGAACTTCTGCATTAGGTGACCGAAAGGTTAAGTCGGTGTTAGTTCGGTAACGCCAGTGACAATTAACGTTAGCGATCAAACTTTTTAACGACAGTAGCAGACAAACTGCGCTGTGAATGTGGAACGTCAGTCTCTTCGTTTCGAAAGCAATCGAGAATTTTCACTTGGCTCTGAAAACATCGCTGTACATGTAGGAAGTTGGCAGTGGTCGAAAATGAAAATCATTCAACGTTAGGCAGCCTCCACAGAGTGGTTCCTTCATTCCGACGTGTCTGCCCGCGGAGGTAGCAGTCCTATGGAATTTCATCTTTGGCTCTTGCTCTGTGTTAGCGAGTTAGCGATAGCTGGTTTTGTGCAGGACGGGCCGTTGGACGGAGCTACGCAAGATGCTGCAACGTGGGCTGATGGCATAGTTTAGTCTAAATATATTACAAGAAATAACTTTTCTTTACACCCCACCAGGAAAAAGAATAATTATTTGGAATTTCTGCTGAGCCATCTTAAGGTTAACTTTATGACTTTGTCATTCCCTCCCTTTCGAAATGACTTCGCTGTGCAGTTATTTACGAGGTAGCGATATTTCTGGAATCTTTACCAGTACTTCTGTGGCTGTTATGGTTTTGAGCTCAGTTGTGATGGTATGCCCACCCAGGGTGCCTGTGCAACAGGCTTCTCATCGGTCATGTCTGCTTACTTAGCCGTGCCCCTCGCGCAAACAGACACAGTCATCTCCATGATCCAAGATCCTCGGCAGCAGTGGCTGTTGTAGTGCTCAGTGCCGCTTGTGACATTGTAACTACGCCTTAAAAGTTAGCTATTGACACTTTGGATTAAAAACTTGTGTCGCTGACCGATTATGTCTGTCCTCTCCACCTATCATGGCACCATAACAGTGGTACTAAGCCTATGCAGAGAGGGTTAAAAGAAGAATCTAGAGAAAGAAGAATCTTGGGCCCATGCATTGAACGGAAGTTATCCCGGGAAAACAGCGGCTCCTAGGTGTTTGGGCATTGTCTGTGGCATTGGTCTGTTGTTTTAGACTGAGCTTATCTTCACTTGATTTTTAAAGTGCTGTGCAGTGAGCAGTGTAGCCAGCTTCCTCTTGCCTTTCTGGTCCTGCCTGGTGAAGCAGCGTGACGTCGTTAGTGCCAGAGTGGGATGACTTATGTCTGGAGGCAAATGGCATTACTAATTGGCAGGGTGCCAGTTGTGCCTGCCAAAGCCTGCGTGCCAGGGAGAATCATCTCTACCTGCCTCCCACCACCCCCATCGCCGCTTTGCTGTGCCTTTGGCCAGCCTGGCAGTGCCGGGAGGAGGGCATCACATACCCATGCTGGTCTTCAGCTGGCTGCCAGCACAGAAGATGCATCTAGTCTGGCCTGAGCTCAGAGACAACATGCTGGCTCTTCTTTGCTATGTTTTTGGAGCCACAGACAGGAGAAAAGCTGCTCTCTCTCTCTCTCTCTCTCTCTCTGTGTCTGTCTCTGTCTGTCTGTCTCTCTCTCTTTTTCTCTGTGTGTGTGTGTGTGTATGTGCGTGTGCAGCTTTGCAGTGAAACAGATTTGTACCGTTGTTCGCTGTCACCTTAAAGATCCCATTACTGCATGGTGTCAGGTGTAAGATCCCGTTACTGCATGGTGTCAGGTGTAGCTCAAGCATGGGTTTTTGATGACTATTCAAAGCCTAGGAGACCTAGTCCAAAGATGCATCTTGCAGCAGAAATCCCTGGTGGCAAACCCATGAAATGTAGACCCCATCCCAAGCACTGGCTTTCTTGTTCAGTTTGCACTTATTGAACTGCACTTTGCATGACATGAATCCCAATACCTCCACTAACCTAAGCCTTGAGCCCTCAAAGACTCAACAGGCATGAGTCAACCAATCATGAAGCTGAGTCAAGCCTGTTTGAATTCTTGAAGGTTTTGGGCTCAGGCTGGATAATGGGATTCAATTAATGATTGCCAGCCATGTAGTTGAGTCATGAAAAAGATCAGAGCTGCTGCTGGTTTTTTGAGGATGCTGGCGAGATGAAAATATCCACTGTTTGTTCCTGGTCCTGGCGTGGCTTCAGAGATTGGGATTCTTGTCTGAGAACAGTAGGTTCCTGTGAGGTTGCTTGGAGAATTATTAAGCATAGCAGGAAGGTTAATTATTTACTCCAGATGTTATTGGTATCCATGGTGAAATTCTGATCTGTGTAGGTTTGAAAGATTACTACTGCGCTTAACTTTCTGATCTGTGTAGGTTTGAAAGATTACTACTGCGCTTAACTTTCTGATCTGTGTAGGTTTGAAAGATTACTACTGTGCTTAACTTTCTGATCTGTGTAGGTTTGAAAGATTACTACTGTGCTTAACTTTCTGTTCCCCCTGTGTCAGCATTGACTAAGCTAACAATACATTTTAAACAGCCAAAAAGAAAAGGTATGGAATCGTTACAAGGCCACACGTTAATGAATAATAAATAATATATTTCAGCGTGTCACAATAAAGCCATCAGTATAAATCAACACTGTGTAACACAACATGATTAAATGGAACTCAGATGAAGACCAAGTGTGGAAACGCATTGGTCAGTCTTGTTGCCTTGCTCAAGGATATGTTGAAATAGCTCTAGAGTCAGAGTGCTGTCTTTTTTTTTTTTAAAGCTTTGATGCCTCTAATACCGAGGACTACTAAAAGATTACCTGCGCTTTAGAGAAAAGCTGGGGATCTGTGCTGAGGTGTGTGTGTGTGTGTGTGTGTGCAGTGCACAGTTCAGGTGAAGCTGGAGCTGGGTCACCGGGCGCAGCTGCGGAAGAAGGTGACGTCGGAGGGCTTCACCCACGATTGGATGGTGTTTGTGCGCGGCCCAGAGACCGGAGACATCCAGCACTTTGTGGAGAAGGTGGTGTTCCGGCTGCATGAGAGCTTCCCCAAGCCCAAGCGAGGTGAGTCAGTGTGTGGCTGATTGGGCCACAGCTTCTCTGCTGCACACTGCTACTTTGCACCACATATCCCAGTGGATTTCAGAGTTATACCCACTGATGGCAAACATGCAGCTTTGCTCAAATGTGAGTAGATCAGAGGTAGCCAGTATGAAGGCATCTGCTGTTATGTGAAATATACATTCATTTGTGCTTTTGGGCTTTTTTGGTGTGAGTTTGGATAATAAAGCAGTTAGTATGATTGACAGCATGCCTCTCTGTTTGTTTGTTTGTTTGTTTGTTTGTTTATAGTCTGTAAGGAGCCGCCGTATAAAGTTGAGGAGTCGGGCTACGCAGGTTTCCTCATGCCCATCGAAGTCTACTTTAAGAACAAGGTCTGTAATGCCAACCATCCACACAACCCTCACACACACACAGACACATAAATCCCATGTCTTGCTTGTGTTATAACAGTGCGACTCTATACTCTGTATACTCCGTATTGTTTAGTACCACATGTCTTGACGGTGTGCTGCTATTGGCTCTCCTGTCTGTCTGTCCATAGGAAGAGCCAAAGAAGGTGTGCTTCAACTATGACCTCTTCCTAAACCTGGAGGGCAATCCGCCCGTCAACCACCTGCGCTGTGAGAAGCTGACCTTTAATAACCCCACTAGTGAATTCCGCCGCAAGCTTATCAAGGCTGGAGGGGTGAGTTGAGAGGGCATGACACAGGGGGAGCACTGAGGTGGGGGCAGGGTTGGGGGGGGTGGGGTGCGCATAACTGGGACCAAAGGGAGACGAGGTATGGAGAGGGACGACTGACTGGGACAGACTGAGAGGATGTTTTGGGTGGACGATTGGCTGATTCACGCTAACTAAAGCAGTATTCTAGTGTCAGAGTTCTAGAGGATTTCTAGAGTTCTAGAGCGTTTCAACTCTTAGCCCTGTTGTTCGAGGTCACCAAGTGCTGTTGGTTAGACTGTTACAGAGAGAGCACAATCAGTACAACTGAAACCAAAGGTTTCATGCTTTTATGTTCAATCATGACCTGACATACAGGACATTAGGAAGCCTATACTGAGCTGGACAGCTGATGTGTGTGTGTGTGTGTGTGTGTGTGTGTGTGTGTGTGTGTGTGTGTGTGTGTTATTTACAGATGCAGGTGGTGCCTGAGGGGGCGGAGGCCGTGTCCAGACCCAGCCCTGACTACCCCATGCTGCCTACCATCCCCCTCTCTGCCTTCTCCGACCCTAAGAAGACCAAGAGCTCCCATGGGTCAAAGGTCAGTATGGAAGCCCCACAGGGTCATTTCTGCTGTGGAAATGCAAACTCCTTTCAGCCTTGTGTTCTGTGCTGTAAGTGTTTCAAATGAATCAGAGATCCATTTCCATTGATGCCCCCAGAGAAGCCCCTTTACTCTGCTTCAGAGTAGCACATCTGGATCCAGCAGGTGGCAGGACAGTTGTCCTGTTATATTGGACATGGTGACGGGTGTCCTCTTCACTCTTGCTGACAGACCCAGACGTGTGGTGCTGATTGACAGGCATCGTTACTTCTACAGTGTGCACACTGGCTCGACAGTCAGACGTCTGATAATGTCGGGTCTGTGTTTTTTTTGTTTGTTTGTTTTTGAGCGGTATGTGCAGTTGCATCAGTATCAACAGGCTTTTGCAGGCTCTTTTTCAGCCAATTTAACTTAGCCTTTGAATGGGCCAGAGCCATCGGCAGTGGCTTTGTTTAGTTGGTGTCCCAGAGCCATCGCCAGTGGCTTTTAGTTGGTGTCCTAGTCTGGTGTACACTCACCTTTAATGTGTAAACACCTGAGATAAACTCCAGGATTCTAGTTTCTTTTTTAAATCAGATTCTAATTCACTATCAGCTGCTTTACCAACCAGGCTTGTAAGAGCTCCGAGTCAGACTCAGTAGGTCTTCACAGACAGCAGTAACACAATAACTCCCCCTGAAGCTACTTGCATAATAATAGCTGCGCTGAAGCCCTCATCCTGTTTCAGTAACTTTGGTTGGTGGTAACATGCATTAGGCTACCCATTGTTTTTCATTCTCTCAGTCTGGGCAGTTGCAGTGCTTTGTCCAGTGGTGTCAGATAGTGCTGACAGGGATGTGATGAGACCCCTGTCTGACTAGCTAACTAGCCTCAGGTTTAAGCCCTAAATGACTGTGTGTGTGTGCTTGACTTTTTAAAAAACAGGCAAAAGAAGAAGGCTAACAGAACTGCCCTCTGTGTTTTGTAATGTTGAGTATAGCGAATGACGAAACGTTTGTCCTGACTAATTGTGTTATGCTGGGTAGTCAGTGTGACTGCGCTGTTAGCAAACCGTAAGCGTAGCTTGTCTTGTCTGCCTGGAGGAAGCGCATCTACTCCAGGGAAGTCAGATTTGTCTGACGTATTCCTTAGAAGACTTTGGTTAGAAATGAGAAGTTGTTACGAGAGACAGGATGTTGGAGGTGAGAAGTTGTTTGTTTGTTTGATTAAGTTTTTTGTTAGTAAATAAAGTAAAATGAGTATTGTTGGTCAATTAGTCAAGGTGAGAAGTAGTAGTAGTAGTTGTAAAAAGTAGCCTGTTAATTTTGGTTATCAGGGCAGTTAAAAAACGTTGTGAAACGTGTGATTAAAGGGCTCTTGTTAAAGTCATTTTAGCAGTCTTAATATGTGTGGATGCTGATGTCACTCTGACTGTCAGCAGAGCGTCCTCTTAATGTCTCTGGTTCTCAGTGGTTCTCAATATAGAAGTCTAAACATGTCTGTATGTTGGTGAGTGAGTAGTCTTAAACATGTCTGGGAGTTGATTAGGTCAGTGTATCAGTGTGTTTGTGAGTAGCCTGAAGGTGTGCATGTGTGTGTTGGTATGTAAACTTGTGTGTATGTTACTGAGTAGTTTATAGGTGTGTGTGTGGGTGTGTTGGTGAGCAGTCTAAAATTGGGTATATGTGTGTGTTGGTGAGCAGTCTAAAATTGGGTATATGCGTGTGTTGGTGAGCAGTCTAAAGTTGTGTTTATGTTACTGAATAGTCTAAAGGTGTGTGTGTGTATGTTGATCTGCAGGACCCCAGTAAAGAGAGCAGTGGTGGGAGCAAAGGACCTAAACCCCACAAACTGACCAAGGAGCACCGGGAACGGCAGCGCAAGGACTCAGAGAGCAAGGCCGTCTCCAAGGGCGACGGAGACCGTGAAGGCGGGATGGGCAAGAGCTCCCGTGAGCCTCCCTCCTCCTCCTCATCTTCATCGTCTAAGAAGCCCTCTGAGATGAAGACCAAGGATGAAAAGGTTCTGCCCAAGGCTGCCTTCAAGGAGCCTAAACTTACCCTGAAGGAGGCCAAGCTGGAGGGCATGTCGCCCAAGGGAGGGGGCGGGGGGGTGGGGGGAGGCGGGGGAGGGGGCGGGCTGACCTCTGACCCCAAGGCGCCCAGCAAGCGACCGTCTGCCGTGGAGTCGCCCAAGCCCAGCGTCAAGAAGCAGAAGAAGGCCAGCTCAGGCTCGGACGGGCCCAAGGCGGGCTCTGGCGCCGGCTTCACTGGCACCTCCCCTCGCGTCTCCTCATCCTCCATAGCCCCGCCCCCGTATGCAGAGAAGAAACCACCCAAAGAGAAAGGCCGCTGGGCCAAGGGGAAGTCTGAGGCACCCGAGATGAAAGAGGCCAAGAAAGTTCCAGAGTCTGATGACTCTAACTCGGAGGATGAGGCCTCGTCCAAGTCTGAGGTTTGTGTCTGAGTGTGTGTCTGTGTGTGTGTCTTTATTTGTTAATTTGTTTTGCTGTAATAGTATATTTTAATATACAGTACCAGTCAATTGTTTGGACACACCCTCTAATTCAATGTTTTTTCTTTATTTTAGAAATATGTACGCTGTAGATTAATATGTAAATCATCCAAACTATCAGGAAATATATATGTATGTAATATTTTTTAGCATTCTTCTTAGATTCTTCAAAGTAGTCACATTTTGCTGTAATGACGCCTTTGCACACGCGTGGCATTCTCTCAGTCAGCTTCATGAAAGAGCCACCTGGAAGTCTTGAAGGAGTTCCCAGAGTTGGCTGCTTTACTTTCACTCTGTGGTTCAGTTCATCCCAAACCATCTCAATTGAGTTTAGGTCATGGTGATTCTGGAGACCAGCTCATCTGATGCAACACTGCATCGTTCTCTTTCTTGCTCAGTTAGCCCTTACATAGCCTAGCCTACAGGGGTGGGATCTCTGTCCTGTTATTGCAAAACAAATGATGTAGATCCCACTAAGCGCAAAGCAGACAGGATGGCACGTCAAGGCTGAATACCTTGGATTTTGAAGAAATAATCAAAAGCACCCCAAAGCAATGTGTGTGTGTGTGTGTGGGGGGGGGGGGTGTGTGTCTGTATGTGTGTGTGTGGGGGGGTCTGTATGTGTGTGTGTGTGTATGTGAAGCACTGAGCCTCATGCAAGTCACTGCCGATGCAATTCTGACTTGCTGCAGTCAGACATGCTGACTTTGATGCATTTTCATAAGCGGCAGCATTGGCTGAAATAAGTGTGTGTGTGTCTGTCTGTCTGTCTGTGTGTGTTTGTTTTGTTTTTTCAGCAGTCGGCTCCCACCAGTCCTTCCAACTCCAGCTCCAGCTCTGACTCCAGCTCTGACTCAGACTTTGAGCCTCTGCAGAAACAAGGGCAAGGTGAGCCTGTGTGTGCGTGTGTGTGTATGTGGTTTTCTGCGGTGTGTATGAGAGCAATGACAGTTTCATTTTTGTGTCCACCCATGTGAGCATAGCCCATACACTCTGCCTGTGTGTAACTACCAGGGAACATGACAGAATGTTAGAACCTCAGAAGAGCAACAGTGGATGCAGGTCGACTATAAAATGCCTAGTCTAGTCTGTGGGAAACTTTATGGTCATCTGTTCTGGGTTTAGTCTCATACTGTGCTCTTCGGAGCCCCTGTGTGTGAGATCATCTAGTGCTTGTGTGGGTACACCTCCATCATGAGTGCTGTGTGAGTGTGTGCAGGAGGTTCTGATGGCTAATGCTTTCAATCCTCTCCCAGGTCCTCTTCGCTCTATGGTGGAAGACCTGCAGTCAGAGGAGTCTGATGACGACAGCAGCAGCTCAGAGGAGGAGACGCCTGTTAAGAACAACCCTGCCACTCGAGACAGGTGTGTGTGTGTGTGTGTGCTCCCACGGCCTCTGGCCTCCCCGCTCAGCTTGTACACCTGTCATCATAACAGTTACCATGTGACTGACCGGTTATCACATTGGTAATGTGTGACCTGTTGTAATACAGTCAATGTGTAATTGACCTGTTATTATACAATTAATGTGTGATTCATCAGTTATTATACAAACAATTTGTGACTGACAAGTTATTATACAATTGACGTGTGACCTGTTAACATATAACTAACGTGTGATTGACCTGTTATCATGCCATTAACATGTGATCGACCAGTTATTAGACAAGTGATGTGTGACTGATGTGTTATACATTCAACGTGTGATTGACCAGCATAGACTGACAGTCATCAGGCTGGACTTTAACGGTGCGTTCCCAGAGAATACCCTGCAGGGGAAGGAAGTTAAACACACAGGTGGTGGACTCTGTACCCAGTGCCTTTGATGGGCCTGAGGTGCCTTTGTGTGCAGAGTGGAATCAGTCACTCAGGGAGGCCATTTAGGTCTCCTGCATAGTTACCATTCCTTTTCCAAGAGGAGCGGTTCCCACATCAATACTCCCTACACTCACAGTGGCTGATCTCTGACCTTTGCCCTTTGCTAGACTCAGCATGGACAGCGAGAGTGACAGCAGTGATGGACAGCACCGGCCTAGCAGGGATCCGCCTCCTCAACCACAGAAACACAGCTCCTCCATGAACAAGGTCTGTACAGGACCAGGACACACACACACACACACACACACACCAGAAACAACTTCTTTATGAATAAGGCCAATACATGTTCAGAGCATACACCACAACACACACATACACACACATCAGAAACAACTTCTTTATGAGTAAGGAAAATACAGGGTCAGAACATACACCACAACACACACACACACCTTTCACACACTACACACTCCCTTGCCTCAGAAGCACAGCTCCTCTATGAACAGAAACTCCTCTGTGAATAAAATGAGTGCGGGATGAAACCCACAACACACCACACTGGAGCACTGGGCCTCACACACATCTCAACAAGGCAGCTGAACACACACCTGACCTCTCTGTTGGACGTTTGACCTCCGCCTCCCTGACTCTGTTTGAACAGGTCTCCGGCAGGAAGAGTCCCGACCCCTGCTGTCGCCCTGAGAAGGTCATCAAGAAGGGATACGACAAGGTAGGCATATTTGGGCTAATTCTGAGGGCCACGTAACAGGCTCTGTAGCAGGAAGAGATGTGTGTGTGTGTGTGTGTGTCCGTGTCTATCAAAGTACACACACTCAGCTTTTGTGTGTGTGTGTGTGTGTCTGTGTTTGTCCACTTGGCAGGCCTACACGGACGAGCTAGTGGACCTGCACCGCCGTCTCATGGACCTGAGGGAACGCAATGTCCTGCAGCAGGTGTGTGTTTGTGTGTTTGTTTGTTTGTTTGTTTGGGGAGTGCATCCCTACCTGTTGCTCAGTTGTCCCAGTGAAGGATGTGTTGTACACTAATCCAGATGTACACAAATATACAGTTGATTGATTATCCTCTTTCCTGCTGTTGCTGGTAGGTTGATTAATGGAGAGATATTAAATCATTTTAAAAATGCCTCAAGCAAGCTTAGCTTTGAAAACACAGACTCCTCCTGCAGACCTTGACTAAGTTCTGAACGCATAATAAAAATCATGCTTATTTACATGTAGGCAGACCTTCACATTGGATTTGATACTAATCCTAAAAGTTACAGTTAGTAACAAGTGGGTGGTTGACTGTGGGCAATTGCATTGTGAACAACAAAGTTGCTAACAGTTTTGGGAAAGGCACCTGAGAATGATTGGACGGGGGTTTTACAGCCCTGCCTCGTTCCACAGGTCACAGGTCAGTTTTGATTTATTTTGATGGTAGATTTACTGTGTCTCGGCCACAGTGGCTTTAGAAAACCATTTCATCTCCTCCCTTAAGGTGGCCAGTCAGCATAAACACAGATATAGATTGATAAACTGTCTGTTTGTTAGTTTGTTTGTTGCTAGCTGGTTGGTTAACGCCAAGATGTCCTATTGTAAGAGCACAGATGCCACGTTATGCCTCAGCTGTAACATTAATGGCCGTCTCCTCCTCCTGCTCCTTCCCCAGATTGTCAACCTCATCGAGGAGACAGGGCACTTCAACGTCACCAACACAACCTTTGACTTTGACCTTTTCTCATTGGACGAATCCACTGTCCGTAAACTACAGCGCTACCTGGAGGCCACACCCACGTGACGGACAGCCAGTCAGGGGTGGGCTTCTCTCCCTCCGTCTCGCCCAGGTGGCCAGAGAGGAGGAGGGGTCGTAGGAGGAGTGTGATGTGGGGAGAGAGGGGGAGAGAGAGAGAGAAAGAAAGAACAAAGAACAGGAACAAAAAGAACAAATGAACAATCCTAAACTATGGCGAGAAGAGGAGGAGAGGAAGGAGGAGGAGAGCAGCATCCAAGAAACCTTCTGGAACATTCTGAAGCCAGACAAACGGGCAGGCATCCCAACGGTTCTTCCCAACAGACGGCCATTACCCAGCACTGGGACAGGGCATGGGGGGAGGGGGGTGGGGGGAGGGTGGGTGTTCTAGTGACACCACACTAGGACAAGGGGTGGGGGGTTCTAGCAAGAGGAGGCCAGGTTGGTTTGGCTGCTGTCAAGTGTAGCTCTTCAGTGGAAGCCCAGGTACACAACTGGCATAGCAGGAACCCCTCTAGTACTGTTCCCTTAAACACCACACACACACACACACACACACACACACACACACACACACACAGGTGTACTTATCCTGTACTAAGCTCTGTGATCCTCCAGCATTAACACTCACACACTCCCTGTCCCCCTTTGTAAGTGAGCTTTCCTCTGTGGAAGACAAAGAAGCAAGAGGAAGATTGTGTGTGCTGGTGTGTAGAGTAGCCACTCCAAGCTTCTGAGAGATTTAGGCACAAGCTGCTGTGGTTTTGTGTCTGTGTGTGTGCATGTGTGTTTGTGTGCACGTGCATGCATGCGCGTGTGTGTGCGTGCACGCGCATGCATGCGTGTGTGTGTGCACGTGAGCATATGTGTGTGCGCGTCAGTCGGATCCACCTCCATGCCTTCTCATAATAAGTTATTTCATCCCTTGGGGTCCTTTATTCTCCCTTACATTCCAGTCTCTGACTCCTCGTCTTCACCCCATGCCAGTACCAACAGAGACAATGGAGCCATATCCCCATTTGGAAGGAAAGGAAGCGGCCCAGACCTTTTAGAAGTTATTTTTCTACCAATGTGTTCAAAAGATTTTAGGGAATGCTGTTATGCATGAAGAGAAATTGAATGTATGCTTTTATTTTTCTAGGGCTAGATGTTAGTGCCTTTCAGCCCCCCACAGACAGACAGACAGACAGACAGACAGACAGACGGTCAGTCAGTCAGTCAGTCCGAGTCCCATTTGAGAGATAAGGCAGGGGTGTGTGTGTGTGTGAGGGGGAATGTCTGCTTGTTGGTCCTTGACATAAGTGTTTAAGAGCCACTAGTGTGCTGTAGGTCCCACAGAAGACTGGTGCTGTGTGTGTGTGTGTGTGTTAGATTAAATCAGTGTTGGTGGTTTGTCATGAAGGCCTTACCCGTCACAGCCTCATGAGTTAGCCGTGTTGCTAGTTTAGAAGCTTTGTTGCCGTTACCTGTCAGTGTTGTTCTAGCCTGTCATATCCAAGATTGCTGATGTGTCCTCATGACTTCAGTCCTGGTCGGCCTCTGAATCTGTGTCCATCCTCTACTTGTCTACCGTGTGTGTGTGTGTGTGTGTGTGTGTGTGTGTGTGTGAGAGAGAGAGAGAGAGGAGAGCCGCCTGCCCCTGGGGGCTATAAACCCCCTGGTGACCCCAGACTCCAGCACTGAGTGACACAAATGACCCTCCCCCCCCCCCCCACACACACACACACATTCACACACTCAGACCCCCACTTCTATGTCCTCTCCAGTCTGTCTCCTCTCTCTCTCTGAGCTCACTATTTATTGGGATGCTAATAGCTTTAAGATTTGTGTTTGGCTCGAAGAATCAGATTTAGGCACAAGCTGCTGTGAATGAAAGACCCAACCCCCCCCCCCCTCTGTCTCCTCTGTGCAGGGAGCAAAAATGGGCCATCAAGTGTTTCCTTCTGTTGAAATAGAAGACGGAACAACTGGAGCTTCTCTGCCTTATGTTGCGCATCCATCACACCTGCCTGGCACACACAGCCGTTTGATTCCCCAAAACTCTGCCACTGTTAGGACAAACAGCAGTGTGTGTGTGTGTGTGTGTGTGTGTGAGTGAGTGTAAATGGTGAGGATGCATTCAAGATGTGTTTTTTTTTTTTTTTGATTTCTTTGTGAACTTTTGACTTCCAAGTCCGAGTTCATGAACTTTGCCCT
Source organism: Tenualosa thibaudeaui (assembly GCA_027481765.1). NCBI lineage: Eukaryota > Metazoa > Chordata > Actinopteri > Clupeiformes > Clupeidae > Tenualosa > Tenualosa thibaudeaui. The sequence goes on along the minus strand of JAIFZK010000023.1, from coordinate 16,783,212 downwards.
TTGACCGGGCGTGGGGTTGTTTGCTGGTCATTGTGGGGGTTGTGGGGGGGTCGTTGGCCATCGCCGGATTGAGGAGCCACTCCAGAGAGAGCGAGAGAGAGAGAGCGAGAGCGCCCCACTATTTCTATTTATGTACCTCTGCACTTTTGGCTGTGGTGACTTCAGTACTTAAGTAATTATCTGAACTGTATTTTTTAAGAATTTTATACACTATTTACATGCAATATGGTATTGATTGAATTTTTTGCCAACTGAAAAAACGAAAAAAAAAATCTTTTTATTTTGTACTGGCATGTTTTGTCCTAATCCATCTGACAGACTGTTATTTTTAGGCCTAGTGATGCGTCTCAAAAGAATGTTGTATTGTGTTCATAGTTAATTGCCATTGAACATCATGGGACTAGTGTTGATTGGTTAAAGAAATCTGTTTGTTGACAGAAGTGTTTATGATGCGTATCAAAGAAGAACCCGTCTCGTTTCCGCTGAGGATCTCTTCCCATGTTGTTGTTCTGGTTATGTCCTGCGCTATTTTGAGTGTCACGTTGACTCCAAGGTTGTGGCAGCGTCTCTAATCGTCCGCACTCTGTGAGGTTTGGTCGTGCCAACCACAATGGTCCGACACAGGCTCCTTCTCCCTCCTCCGTTCAGCTCCTCTGGGTGCTGGGATTTCCACTCAGATGCAGGTCTGTATCCAGGCCAAGCCTGCTGAACAGCCCCACCTGCTGGCCGTGCCTGGAGAGCACGAGTAGAACAGCCTACATGCCACCCTCAGGAAGTCAGCAGAACCCAGGACCAGGCCTACACTGAGCAGAATGCAAAATGCAGAACCCAAGAGAACCCAAGACCAGGCTTGCGCTGAGTGGAACGCAGAATGCAGAACGCAGGACCATGCCACGGAACTGAGCTCTACTCCTGTGTCTAATTGTTTTTATTCTGATTTTTTAAGAACTATTAATGAACCTGACCTGCAGCCCGTGGCATCCTGACTGGCATTCTGAGACAATGAATCTTCATGTGCTCCATGAGCAATGAGCCCTCTGCCTGAACCCTTGAAGACTTACCTGGATAATTGTGTTGGCTTCAGGCTGATTCATGCCAGGTAAATCCTTGCTGGTTCAGGGCTTGGATTTGGTGGGGAGCACAGAAATTCAGTCAGAGACTATGCCATCCTGAGGGGCATTCTTAGAGCCCGCCCATGCCATCCTAAAGGGGCTGTCCTCCTCAGACACTGCTGGGTGTGTGGCATGATCGGTTCCTGTGTTGGTATCAGTGGTTGTCCTATTATGTGTTTGTACCGGGGGAGCACTTGGCTGTATTTATCTGAATGGGACCGAGGGGAGGCGGGGGGAGGGGAGGGAGATGGGGAGGGGTGGTTGGTGGTTTGTGTCGGGAGGGTTCTTGTGTTCTGGCTCGCTGAACAGTGGGGATCTTGTGTTATTTAACTTGGCACGCTGGGCCACTATGTGGCACATGTCATTGCAAGTTGTATCAAGGACAAAATGTTATTTTTAATTTTTATTTTAAAATCATATAAGTAATAAAGTCATCAAGTACTGTCACTTATGCCTTTTTTGTTGTTTTTAAACAACTGCACATTTGTTTCTTCACAAATGTTAAAAACATGCATTACAAGCATATTTGGAGTATTTAGAGGTGTTCTATAGACAGAATAATGATAATACGTCTTAAAAGGGTTTTTCCTCCCTCTTGTGCAGCCCCTTTAGCGGGGCACAGTGAGTCCTGACAGAAAGGGTGAATCCTGATGATCCGGGTGATCCTTTAGAACTCAACAAAAGCAACACGGCACATGCAGAGAGTAAAGGACACTGACTGACTGCAGTTCAAAGTAGATTAAAAAAAAAAAAATGAAACCCAGTGAGACACAGGAGGCAACATCAGGATATATCATATTTATTTCTGTGCACAGAGTACACGCTCACATGCACCCAGTCTGAATATAGACACACAGGTTTAGTGACTCAGCGCAAAGCCATGAGCGCCCAGGGGGACAAACAATGACATGCACAAACACACTACACCCATCACGCAGGTGTCAGCGAGCTCGTCAGCCTGCGGTCAGGTGAATGTGAATCCCCACGGCCTGATTTGGACTGGGTGGAACTCTCTGGTCACTAGAGACAGGCCTGTTTATTAGGCCCGCTGGCCTTCACTGCCTGCCAGGAGAAATGACTGGCATACCAGAGCAGAACACTTCATACTGGGAGCCTGTTTCTGGACGGTAAATGGACTGTGATACAAACACAAGCCTGAGGGAGCATCACAGACAAAATAGCCATTGGATGAATACACTATGTGAAAATTATAGTAGATTGCAAACTTGTTTTAAAAACTCCCATGAGGTCCGTCACCTTCATATCCAGTCACCAGAGCTACAGTATATTTCTTCTATTCGTACTCATTTACGTCTCAGTAAAGTAAATTATATACATACACCGCCGCTATTCCTCGTCTCCCTACGGCCTTCCCACACCTGTCCAGTCATAAATTAAGGAGAATCTCTTTGGACTGCATCCATGGTGCTGTCAGCCTTCTCAGATGCTTCCGCTGGTGTGAATAAATAAGAAGGTTTCAGTTAAGGAAATAGATCCTTCAAATGTCAAAATTGATCAAGTAACCATTTGCCACAAAATGTTCCCAACTCTAAATTATATACATATGTCCATATTTTAATTGAACAGGATTTAGTTTAATTGAACAATCTGAACAGGAATCTGCATCACCTAGTCTAGATTGTCACAATCTGAACAGGAATCTGCATCACCTAGTCTAGATTATGTCGATACCAAAATATGACTGCATTTACTGAGCCCTCAAGTGAATCACATGAAAAAGCTGCATTCTGCTTAGCAGTAAAATACACTTCATTCACCGCCTTCACCTCAAGTGGGTTTCTGTACATCATTAGCCAACCCCACTCCCTCAAACATTTGAAATGCAACTCTGCCATTGGCTTAACTAGGACTGTCAGATGAAGATGCAGAAAAGCAACATGTTAAAGGCAAAGCCCCAAAAGCTCACACACACACACAATGTAGTATTCATATAACTAGGACTGTCAGAGGAAGAGGCAGAGCTCCAAGGCAGTAGGCTTAGTCATGTAGCAGCCAAGCCTCACTGTCTGGATGTGCCTTTAGCATTCAAATGAGATCACAGGGACCAGTGATTAGTATGCAAAACATTTAAACACAGGAAAATGACAGTATTTACAAAAGCAAGCTTACACGAGGCTTCTTCACACAGGTTTCACGTCTCATACCAGAACCATCTTTGGCTCAAGGCATTGGCTTCACTTTGCATAATAAACCCATAAGAATGTGATTTATGGCTTAAATGATCTGGTTTTAGGGTTGCTCCAGTGCACAACCTCTGCCCTCAAAGCCGATTGGTCAGAAGTTTGACCAGTCGGCTTGCGGCTACACATAACTAGCACCTGGAGTTCCCCCAGGACTGTCTGTGGAACAACCGAACCAGAGCACAAAAGAACTCAAACAAAACACAAAACAAAACTCAAACAAAATGCAAAACAAGTTGTCCCATTCTTTCCCATGTGTGGTGTCTGTGAGGAGCAGAGGACTGCCCTCACCCACAGTGGTGGAGAGAATCGAACAGAAATGCCAAGCACCTCTCACCCCATTCAAGTGGCGTCAAGTCAAAACAAACCATTTGGGAACATTTGGCCAAACAAATGTCATATGTTTACATCTGAAAGAAAATGTTTGGCTAAATGTAAACAATAAATATGAGATGTTAACATTTCTAAGTATCAGTATCCTCAAATGTCTATTAGGTCCATAAGGCTTTGGATGTAATGCAGTTTGTCCTGTGTGTTATTACAAAAAAAAAATTACAAATAAAAAAAAATTAACATCACTGATATGGCTCACTTCATTTCCTCATATTATTGTATTTCACAATAATATCAATAAATAAATAAATCAAATTAACCTGACAGTTCCTAACAGTTCCTTTTTTTTTGGAATACAGACATTTTCACCAATGGCTTATGACATGTTCTTCACATATAAATCACACTCTACAAATGTAGACACAGCCGCAGCCACAAACATGAGCCCAAACACACCACACACCAGAGAACACAAACATGAGCCCAAACACACCACACACCAGAGAACACAGACAAGGGAACAGGATTGCTTCAGTGCATCAGAGATCAGTATTGATGATTTCAGCTGTGTGTATGTATATATGTGTGCATGTGTGCATGAGACCAGTGCAAATCTGCTGGTCTCCTGCTTCGATCGAGCCATGCATACAGGCTTATTTGGTAGGCAGGGGGGTCTCAGGGGTGGTGGGGCTTGGGACCTCTTTGTAAAAGTTCTCAATCTGCTCCTTGTACATCTTCATCACTACTGGCCTCTTCAGCTTCATGGTGGGGCCTGAGAAAGACAGCGACACAATGAAAGGGAATGGGCATCATGTCTTTGTTTTGAGCAGTGGTACAGAAGCACAGACTGTGTCAGAGGGTGTCCCTCTGCATTCAATGACAAATAAATAATGACAATCTAGAATAAGTGTTCTATCTGTTAAGTGACTGTGTGTGGAAAAAAAAGAAGGAGAAATACAAAGAGAAAGAAAGAGACAGACAGAGAGACAGAGAGAGAGAGAGAGAGAGGGAGAGATCCTTACCCAACTCTCCTCCAGTGATTGAGAAGTCGTGCTCCAGGATGGTGAACTTCTGGATGCGCTGGGCGTTGGAGGTGGCGCGTTCATTGACGCGGGTGATGCCCTCCTGAATGGCGGCGTGCACCAGGCGGTCGCGCCCACCGACGATGTCCGAGACGCGTGTGCTGCTGCTGCCCAGCTTACAGCAGTACTCCAGCGCCTCAGGGGTCAACTCGTCCTCCGGGGCGCCTGTCTCTAGGTTCACCTCACACTAACACACACACACACACACACGTGACCACATTAACATCTGGGAAGAGATCTCACTCTGAGTGTTTGACTGTCCCACAGATATTACTTTACTACTCTGGTTTATTGGGCCAACTGCAGTACGTAAAAATCTGATAATGCGCTCATGTCCTTAATCGAAATTACATGAGTTCAAATTCTCCTGGTAATGGTAATAAAAAAAAAAAAAATAAAAAAAAAACATTTCAATGCAATATTAAAGTGTTCTGAAGATCAAAATAAGCCAAACAAGATTCTGAAGATTTCAGTAAATATTTTTCATACAGCGATCTTTATACTTTGAGAATACATTTAAAAGTATTCTCAAGACTATCTAAAATCTATTCTCTAACCTTAAGATAACAATGCAGCCCTGCTCTGCACTGAACACCTATTACTATTTCTGTCCACAAGGTGGCAGTACAAACTGACAGAGCAGAGTTTATAACTATGCCAAAGATAAAGATTTCTCCAGTTATCGGAGCAGATCAGATCTAAAGTGTGTATAACCCTCAGAGGTGACTGGTGTTTACATGCCAGCAGTGAATGGTTCAGATGTTGTAAGAGCAGTAATCTCCACATCTGCTCTTGCTTCATTGGACTTTATCAGATGCTTCTAATCTGAGGACACCATAAGCATTATTGCGTAAGGCAATAATGTGGGTCTTCACCAGCGCTGTACTCTTATGGAGGGCGACTTACACAATCAGTGTAACACTGGACAGTGAATTTGTGGCGTGACCACGAGGAGATCACAAGTACACAAGCACCCCCTGAGGCGTGCATGAATCCAGATTGCATCAGCACACACTGAGTGCAGATATGCAGGTGTATTGGTACTCAGAGTCAGGTGATGATGGCGTTAATGCAGGGTGAGATTCAGACTGAGGTGCTGGCCTTGGCAGCGTTTTAGAATCGAGAGCAGCTCGGTAATTGAGCCAGTGAAGAGGACAGGACAGACCATTGCTAAAGGGCCAGAAAGTGTTGCCATAGTGATGAGATACAGACTGACAGGTCAGTTACCTTGATGGTGAGCAGCATGGACAGGAACTTCCTCTTGTCTCCGATGAGCATCGCATTACTGATGAGGGGCACAGCCTCCTTCAGAGCGTCCTCTATGGGCACAGGCGGAATGTTTTCACCTCCAGCTGTGATGATCAACTCTGCATACACACACACACACACACACACACACACACACACACACAGTTAGACACAAGGGCAGATCTAACTTGGCGGCTTAGGCAGCACTGCTTTGTTAGATGTAGAGAAAATGCCTGTGTGTGTGTGTGTGTGTGTGTGTGTGAGAGTGTGAGTGTGTTCCTCTACCTTTGATGCGTCCTGTGATGAAGAGGAAGTCGTTGGAGTCGTGCTTGCCCAAGTCTCCAGAGTGCAGCCAGCCCTCTGCGTCCAGCGCCTCCTCAGTCTTATCGGGCATGTTGAGGTAGCCCATGAACACGTGCCGGCCCCAGAAACAGATCTCACCATTGCCCTCCTCGTCCGGCTTCATGATCTTACTCTCACAACCAGGCATCACCTTCCCACAGCTAGACAGACAGACAGACAGACAGACAGACACACACACACACTCTAGTCACAGAGGTTTTATGTGGGTATCTAGAAATGTGAGTATGCCTGGTTATATCAAAGGTGCAGTTAAACTGAAAGCATCAAGCTGTTATACAGCGTGTGTGTGTGTGTGTACATATACCTGGTCAATGTGAGGACAACAAGCAATGGGATGGTGTGTGTGTGTGTATATATATATGTGTGTGTGTGTGAATAGACCTGGTCAAACAGAAGGCATGGGGCAGTGTGTGTGTGTGTGTGCATACCTGGTCAGTCTGAAGGCATCGGGCAGTGAGATGGTATGTGGTCCAGTGCTCTCGCTCATGCCGTACAGCTCGTAGACAGGGATGTCCAGGCTGAGGAAGAACTCCAGTGTGTCCTTCGTGATGGGTGCCGCTCCCGTGTAGCACTTGCTGCAGCGGTCCAGACCCAGCGCCTTGCGGACCTTCTCGAACACCAGCTTCTTGGCCAGCCGGTAGTTCAGAGGCTTCCTCCCCATGGCCCCATTACTGCAGACACAGAGGAGACACAGAGGAGACACACACACACACACACACACACACACACACACACACACACACACACACACAGACGCTTCAGTGAGGGCAAACCTAAAATTGCTTCTGAAACACACATTACATTACAGAAGAGACATTCCATTCATTAGAGTTCAGCACTTTAGTCTTGCTATGAGTATCGGCAGCCAGGGAAACACTTAAACCCTAAGGCTGCACAAAATACCAGAAGACCATTGGAATGACAGGAATAACATTGGACCATTGGAATGACAGGAATAACATTGGACCATTGGAATGACAGGAATAACATTGGACCATTGGAATGACAGGAATAACATTGGACCATTGGAATGAAACAGGACATGCAAATACAACAGAAACGTCTGCAAACAGCAGATGCCACCAGCAGAGGACCACTGGTGTGCAACTAGAGTGCACTGCAATTGACCTGGTTTTGTTTCTCATTTCCCTTAGCGTGGGAAGGAGCAAGTCTAAAAGCAAGCAGGCCAGAGGACGTACTGAACGAACACACACCCCTGCCTATGTGCCTTTTCATACACACACCCCTGCCTATGTGCCTTTTCAACACTGCCGGCAATGTACTGAACCCTACATCTGTGCAGACTCAAAGTAGTGTTTGATGCCAACATTGGCTAATTTACACAGTCCAGGGTGCATCCAATACACTGGATGATTAATTAGGAGTGCTTTTGAACATGTGGATGGACAGGGCTTTTTCCATGCAGATGAATGTGACAGGGGGCCGACCCTGAGACTTGGTTGGTTGGTGGGCCTTAGAGAAATTAATTTACAGAACACTTCCTTACATTTACATCTATGCATTTAGCAGATGCTGTTATCCAAAGCGACTTACAAAAAGAGGATAAACATTCAAGCTACAGCACAATTAAAAGCTAACAGTGCATATTGCTAACATGACATTTGCAGGAGTGCAGGTACAAGAGTGTAATAAGAAGTGCAGTATGGAGAGAGAGAGAGAGAGAGAGAGTGGGAGGTACATTGTAAGTGCATTCCTGGTATTCAGAGGTTTTTAGTCAGGAGATATTCTTGGAAGAGTTGGGTCTTCCAAGTATTTCTTGAAGGTGGAGAGGGTATCTGTTGCTCTGGTAACACTTGGAAGGTCATTCCGCCAGCATGGAACAACACATGAGAATAGTCTGGATTGACCTGTGTGAGGTGTTGGCCGTGCTAGACAACATTCCTTGGAGGAGTGAAGTGGCCAGAGGGTAACACAGGGCTTTAAGAGGGCATTAAGGTAGAAGGGAGCAGATCCATCACATCAGTGCTTTGAATCTGATGCAAGCGGCTAAGGGTAGCCAGTGGAGTTCAGTGAACAGAGGTGTGACGTGCTCTTTTTGGCTGGTTACACTACCAGCTTTAGTGCAATGCTCATCACATTCAATTACAGAGTCTGTGCTTTGACTAGTTTAGTTACTAATTCTGTTCCTTCTGTGTTGCATTTCTGGCCATTGAGTGTGTGTGTTGCCCTGACTCACCGCTCCATCTTGCTGAGGTTGGTGTGCAGGCCCACGTCTTTGGCCCAGGATGCCACCTTCCTTCTGACTGTGGAGGACTTGGCCCCAATGGACTTCATCTTCTCCTGCATCTTCTCCCAGACGCGGGGCACGCCCATGAATGCTGTGGGCCGAATCTCACGCAACGTGTTCGCCAGAGAACCCTGAGAGAGAGAGAGAGAGAGAGAGAGAGAGAGAGAGAAAGAGAAGGGGGAAAAAAAAGAAGAGTCAATGTTTGTATGCTGATAACAGACAACAGACAAGTGTCTTTAATATGTAACTGATTTTAACAAGAGTAATCCTGACCACTGAACTAGAGTGAACTCTCAAACACAAACACACACACACTGTAGAGAGTGCAGAGAGGGGAGGGGAGTCTGTCTGACGGGCACTGTGGTGTGTGTTGTGTGTGTTGCATCAAGAATCGAAGAGCGGGAAAGTACACACTGCAGAGGGATTGTATGTGTGTGTGTGTGTGTGTGTGTGTGTGTGTGTGTAGACTCACAGAGAGGGTAAGTACACCCCAGAGAGGGGTGCTGGGAGTAGAGGGTAGAGTAGGGGGAAGATGGAAAGAGAGGTTGATTTACCGAACCCCCCAGCTGCTCTGACTTCCTAAGGAAGGAATCCATCACTTGGAGGCCAAGTGTGTGTGTGTGTGTGTGTGTGTGTGTACACACACAGACACACATGTGTACGTGTGTTCTTCTTGAATATCATGTTAAGCCACGTCGGCGTAGGCTAGCTGCCCTAGCCGGTATTACACAACCCATGTAGAGCAGAGGGGCCCTGACAGACACACCACCTGAGGGGATGCACGTACGGCACATACACACACACACACACAAACAGCTCCAGCTGGCTTTTGGACAGACAGCTCACGTCAGGCTCCATGACGGGAGTCACGAGACAAGGACTGTTTGAGTCCAGTGTCAATTCTGTGTGTGTGTGTGTGTGTGTGTGTGTATGAATAGCCTTTGTGTTTCTGTATGCTTGTGTACTTTTGGGATAGATAGTCTGCTCATTGAATAAGGTCTTTGGCCTTCAGAGATTTCTGAAAACTTTTTGTTCACAAACCATTTATAAACTAACTTTAACAAATCCACAGGTCATATTCCACATCTTTATTCTTGGGACACATGAACTGCACTGTTTGCCAATCAAAACAAAAGCCATCCGCAGCAGGAATTAAATATGATTATGACACCCTGAAGGAACCACAATGCCCCCTTGACTCACCACCTACACGCACCCTGTGCCCGCTCTGCCCCCTACACGCCCACTCTGCCCCCACACGTCCCCCGCGCCCGCTCTGCGTCCTCAGTTCTATAATGAACACTATAGGGGCAGAGGACCACTTTCTATAACTTGTCTGATGGCTGACATGAATTACATTTCCTGTGCCACTGAGGAGGAGTGAGGTTTGGTAACTTGGCTGTTGTGTAACCTGGTGTGGGCGTGGGGGGCAAAATGGGCTTATCAGCACCAGACTCTCCTCTCTAGATCAATATGAACTTACATGAATGGAGGGCCGTTACAGTTCAAGGTCAGCCTGGTAATGTGTAGATGCAAGAGCACAAATTCAACGCCGCTGCAGTTATAAATGGTTGGCAAACTCTGACCTTGGTCATAAGGACGACCCTTTGCTTCTAAACTGTTGCCTTGTAAACGTATGTATTCACTGGAGCAGATAGAAGCATTTAGCATGATCAACAACACATGACCGGCATAAAACGTATCCAGTAGTGTAGTGCTAGCCAGGGGTGTGTGTGTGTGTGGCATGGACATCTGGTGAGGAGTGTTGTCTGTGTAATTGTATTAAATGCTGATTTAATCCTGATTGGTCAGTTCAGACAAGAGGGAGAGTCCTGCTAATAACGCTGATTAAAGTTGTGCCAATGGGCCGCTGATCTGTGGCTAAACTGGATTACACACCAGGTTTAATCTAACAAGATTACTGCACAGGGGGACACGGGAGGGGGCAGGGATACGCAACTGCAGAGAACAGACACACACACACACACACACACACACACACACACACACACTCTGACTTACCTTCAGAGCATCTGGCTGGGCAAAGTAGGTGGCGCCGCCCACCTTGATGGTGAGCCAGATGTCAATCATCTGTGCAGCAATGTGGCTGAGGGGCAGGTAGCTGACCACAACCTCCGGGGACTTGTCCGCGTCCGCCAGACGCACAGTGCGGCCCGTGGCAAACGCCGTCCACGTCAGCTGCAGGGAGACAGTGCGAAGTGAGGTCTGAGGTCATGTGACTCTTCATCAATGACTGAATCCCCCTGATGTCCCCCCTAACCCCTACTACTGAACCCTAAAACACTTGACTTGCGTTAACCCATCCACCCATCCATCATGAAGTTGAGTAATGGCAGCTCAGGGATTGGTTGAATATGGTTTAGTTCTGGTGGGTTAACAGTAATCCAGACCTGAAGTGGATATGGGAAGGGGATCTGAGCTCTGACTTTGTGGTGGTTCTAACTCAGCATGTGATTCCCATTTACACAATTCACATAATTTGTGATTCATTAGTGTTGTGGTTAAGCAAGACTCCTTTCACTTGATGGTAACTTGGCAACACAGAGGAGTAAAGGGCTATTATGGGATGTGTGCAAGGTTCCTAGTGTTATACTAGCTGAGCATGACTCCTTTGGGCTGATGGTAGCTTGGCAACACAAGAGAGTAAGAGGTTATTTATGGGATGTGTGTGCACCCTCTTACGTTATCGTGGCTGAGCATGACTCCTTTGGGCTGGCCGGTGGTGCCAGACGTGTAGATGAGGGTGCAGCACTGGTTGGGCTTCTGGGACGACACAATGGCGTCCAGCTCTTTATCCGGCTCGTCCTTTCCCAATGCCATAAACTCCGCCCACTGTGGGTCACAAGACCAGAATCAGTACACAGCTTCTGCATACGGCCACCCAACCTGACTGAGATCCTGAGAACATTGCTATGGTTACACAAGAGCACAGACAGCAGGCCAAGATGAAGCTCTTTTCTAGCCTTTCTTGATATGACTGTACAGAGCAGGAGTGGGGGGGAGAGAGGGAGGGAGGAGAGGGGTAGCAATTGGGCTCAAAACTGGACACCTGGGTACTTGCATCCTGCCCTAGAGAGTTTCTACTTAATGTCCATGAATACAGCGCTTTCCATTTCGATACACTGCAATGTGGCCAATGAACCTTTAACTTGTTGAACTAGCAAGATTGGATTATTAGATAGGAATGTGGATTAATTCCGTGCCCACAGACAGTGTAGCATGATGTAAGCACATACCGTGTAGAGGTTTGGCTTTTTCTCTTTGAGTTCGTCTTTGTACTGGATAATGGCTTTGAGGTGGGGGAGCTGGTCTTGGACCTGAGATGATGGCACACACACACACACACAAACACAAACAGGATTAGGCTGAAGGTTGGAGAAGGCCACCTAAACAGATTTGCAGGCGTCCTGCCAGACACCAGCAGAAGCACAGGTGTGTACAGTAAAGGAGGCCAAGCCCCTCCGAGCTTTGCCATGTTGGCCATCAGGTGCTTTACCTGCAGGATCTTCTGAAGCTGCTTGTGGTTCTCCACCACCAGGATGTTGGCTTGGCAGTTCTCCGCCACATACTGGCAAGCCTCAGGCGAGTTGGTGGTGTAGATCCCCACGGCAAACCCACTGCGCAACACACACACACACACACACACACACACACACACACACACACACACACACACACACACACACACACACACACACACACACACACACACACACACACACACACACACACACACACACACACACACACACACACACTTCCATATTAACACCACTTCTGCTGTAAACCATTCAACCCCCAGCAGTGAGTACTGCACAGGACTGAGTGTAGCTGGACTTTTGACTCATGCTAGCATGTTTCCATAAGTATAAGGAAATCTTAATGATTGCTGTAAAATAAACCCGCTAAACCACACCTAAGACTAAAGACCATTGGCTGTGTGCTAAACATGCAGGTCTTCAGATTTCTATCACATTTTTGGACACCTTCATTAAAGTGCTGGAGCCCAGAGCAAACAGAGCAAGGGTGTGTTTGTGGTCTGGGCTCTGGGCTGTGTGCAGAAGGACAAAAGGACAGGAGAGAATGGGAGTGGCGTGGCTGTGATGTTTTTGTTTTGGAACACAAATACAGGTATGTGCTCATCATGTGCTCCAGTGTGTATGAGAGTGGGGTGGGGGCACAGGGGTACTGTGCCACACACCACACACACTCAGTTTACAACCTACCACCTGTCTACACACACATACACACACACACACTCACCCTGCTAGGATTGCTCCGATGTCAGCAATGAACCACTCAGCTGAGTTGAAGCCAAGGATGCCAACCCCATGGTAGCGCTCTAGGCCAAGCTGTTAAAACACAGAGTGAGAGACTGACTGGTAGCAAAAATAGCTATAAATATGATGACATTATTCTCTTTGCCAGTGGATTCCGGCGCCCACACAGTCTATGCTTACTATTGTTCATTCTATGTCTGATCTACAGGAGGGGAACAGACTCAAGAGCACATTACCACTCTAAAGCTATGAGTATTGAACACACACACACACACACACACACACACACACACCTTGAGGAAGCTCTTGGCAGCAATGCGGCAGCTCTGGTAGTACTCCCTGTAGTTCATGGTTTTCCACTGGTCACCCTCCTTCCAGCCTAGTGCAGTGTATCCCCCAAAGCGCTCCACCGAGGCGTGGAACATCTGGTGCACCGTCAGCGGCGGCTCGGCCCCTGGGCCCGACTCTGACATCCTCAGCTTCACCTGGCCATCGCCGTGCGTGGTCCACAGGCCTGTGTTAGCTGACGACGCCACTGCCAGAGAGTTTGGCCGCTCTGCATTCACTGTAAGACAGCAGGAGGCCTTAAGACTTGCACACACAATTATCTCATGAACTTCACCAAATCACAGACATAAAGGGAGAGATGACTGATCTCTCACAGATGCTCTTCTCCAAAGGGACACAAATGTGTAGGATACAGAGGCATCCTAGGCTTTGGGTCGTATCAGAAGAGAGTAAACACACAGTTGCCCGAGTTTCAGTACTTTTCCTTCCTCTTATGCGGCTTAACCTACTCAGACTGGGGCGGGTCAGCACAAGAACAGAGCTGGGTCGAGAGCTGAACAGGGTCGGACCAGCTCCTGTGGTAGCAGCAGCTATGTGGGTTCAGATACAACAGCCCACTGTGTGTGCTATTGGCCTAGACTCAATCATGCGGTCAACACTGGGACACAACTGGAAACAGGAAGGACACACACCAGCCAGCCCATACACACACACACACACAAACTCACAGCACCCTCAATACACATACACACCTAGATAAACCGACACCCCCCCCCCCCCCCAACTTATGACTGAACTGATCACACAATCCCCAAATCTCAAATTCACCTCATAATTTAAATGCAAACGTACCCCGCACCCCTCCCCACACACACACTCAATCTCAAACCCCCCTTCTGCCCAGATATCTTGAGTCATGTTATGACTCACAGTTATGATGACTCAGAGTGAGGTCATAGTATGATGTCATCATGATCTCGTATGCAGTGCTGTGAAGGACACCTATGATTTAACAGTGATGTAAGGCCAGAATCCACTCCACTGCACTGATTAAGGGCCAATCACATCTTCTAATCCTACCTAACCCAGGTTTCCATGGATTAAGGAATGAATTAAGACAATGATAGCTTGCCATTCCTTGCAGCTGTTTGCATATAAACAGACATCAGAGTAGCCCCCCCCCCCCCCAAAAAAGTGATTTTTCAGATGGAGATTAAAAGCAACTCATTACACAATCCTTGCTAACTGTAATCCCACACACACACACACACACACACACACACACACACACACACACACACACACACACACAAGGCCAGGGATAACATATGGGCAGTTGACCGACACAGTGGCTGATGCTTAAATGACAGGCTGTGACTCAGATCGAGTGTGTGGTTGTATAACCCCAAACAGCAGCTGAGCTGAGAGGAGGCAGGGAGGAACTTTCTGGAGCTGGACAGGCCAGCGGAATGTGGTGTTGTTCCACAGCTGCCGAGTGCTTTTAGTGGTCTGTGTAAACAAGGTCACGGCGCATCCGGGAGGCAGAGTGCTCACACACAATTCAACATCAGCAGGGCCAATAGAGCACACACACACACACACACACACACACACACACCGCCAGTGCAGACACACCCCCACAAAGGCCACAAACAAACAGCTGCCCCAGTAGTATCTGAGTAGTATACCACTCCACTATCCGTAGTATCTAGCTAGTACAAATAGCACATAGCTCAGATAAGGAATCTCTAAACATAGATAATACAACAATGCACCTCAGTAAACCAGTTAATTACTCCAATAAACCAGATAATGAACTTCAAAACACACCAACCTAGACACAGCCTTAATTACTCCGATAAACTAGATAATGAACTTCAAAACACACCAGGCCCCTAAAATCAAAAGGGTGAATGTTCCTCGGACTTCCTCAACATCATATTGGGTGTGTATACCATTCCTGTGGGGTCAGGCAGACTGACTGCGTAAGATGTGTGGGTTCACCAAAGAATGCTGACCTGGTCAGCGAGTCCGAGGCACACATGTCTGCCCATTGTCCACCATGATCCCTATCAGCAGGAAGTGATGACACTGGCCTGAGCTCAGCACTGGAAACAGGAAGCAGAGGGCTGGAACAGGAAGAGACCTTGAACTGAGCCAAAGTACTGCTTTACTGCCCAACATACAGCTGGACACTCAGCAGCCGTCGCCTCATTGGCTTTCTTGGGAGTCTCTGAACCTCATTGGCTCTCTGTGGGGTCTCTGACCAGGATGCAGTCACCTGGCCCTCTGTGGGCCTGAGGGGTGAGTCATATGTCCCATCCTGAGTGTGACGAGCCTCTGATCACATGCTCTGGCCTAACAGCAGGGTAATGGGCATCTAGACAACATCCATTTGATTTAGGTGACTTTTGGTGACCTTTGGCCATTTCACTCTGGTCACAGAATGGTCATGTGCTTTAAACTCCAGATAGAGAGTGTCAGGTGTAAAAAACATTCTGTGCATTCTGTGTAAAAGTTCAAGAGCTACGGTCCAGGGAGTCTATGCATGTGTGTGAGGCTGCTAAAAACAAACTTGGCTTTTGATGGAAGGATGTACAAACTGTAATGGAACCTGAAGGAGTGTGTGTGTGTAAGGGCTACATTGAGGACCACCTGCCACTGTATGTGTTTGTGTGTGCTTGACCTCGAAGGAGCTATACAGCATCTCACCCACCCGTTTGCCTATACCTCTGTTTGCACCAAACATCTTATGAAAGTGTGTTTGTGGTGTTTTATAGTTCATGTTGTGAGTGAGTGTGTGGTATCTAAACACTCACCCTGTGTGTGTGTGATGTGTTGTTGGGTTGTTTCCTCCTCTCTCTCACAGGCCGACTCCTCCTCTGATGACTCGCTGGAAAGTTCGCAGGAGAAAGGAAAGATGAGTAGGGGAAGTAGGGAATGTTAATGACATTCCCAGAATCCAGGTCAGTATGAGCAATAGCATCAACCTGGGGAATCCCCACCCATCCCCCTCTCTACAGAGTAACAGGAAACACACAGGGTCTGAATGGCATGGGCTCTAGCAGAGTGGACTCTCAGGTAATGTTTCAGGGGAATTCTGACTTTACCAGTGCTAATGGCTAAATGCTAAGCTAGTTGTGTGGTGCAACATGATGCATCAGTTCCAGAAGACCAAACAAAGCACACAATTGACAGTGGGGAAAAATAATAATAAAAAAAAACTAAATACAAAACAGACCTGCTTTATGTATTCTTACTGGATAGATCTTTTGCACTTCACACTTCGTGCAGCCTAAGACATTCTGTCCTGATCATAAATACTGAGCTTATGGGTAGAAGAGTCCAAGCAGACACAACACACATCACCTGACACTAGTAACCAGTTCAGGCATGATGCCCTGCCAGTGACATGACTATGGAAGATGGTCACAGATGCCCGCTCTCCTCCCCTTCCCTGCCCCCTCTACCAGCAGCTCTTATCTTAGGCTTTGTTTACAACCCAGATGGGCTATCAGGTTTACAAGCAACAGTAAACAATGAGCATGCACAGACACACACGCATGTGCGCACACACACACACACACACACACACACACACGTGCACACAAGATAAAGAGGATGAAGGAGTGAATGAGCAGGATAATTAAGACTTAGAGGAAGAGAAGGAAAAGAGTGAAAGAGGAAGCTGGTGGTGATGGAGAGGTGCGAAGAGAGAGAAGGCATGTGTGGAGATGAAGAGGCAAAGAGAATGGCTAGAGAGAGGAGAGAAGAGGAAGAGTGTTCCATACTTGGCTGCCGACTCCACGGTGACGTCCTCCAGGGACGCTGCACTGTCTCCCGTGCCGCAGGACTGCAGGTAGCTGGCCTCCCCCCCTGAGGGGTCCATCACCATGGCAGCGGACATAGTGCTGGGCTCACAGGCGGTCACTGCCAAGGTCAAACAACAGATGTGTCCACAGGTGAGCACTTTATGGTCCTCATGAAACCCCTGACACCATTCACCCAGGTAGCCATTAAACCATGAGAAGCTGTTTGTTTGTGTGTGTGTGTGTGTGTGTGTGGGAAGAGATAGGGAGAGAATTTATGATGACAGATGATGCCTGGAACAGAATAAGCCCAGGCAAACCAAACAGTGTGTGTGTGGGGAAGGCACTGAGACAGAGATAACGACATGGGGGAAAACCAAACCCAGTTCATTAAGCCTCTGCTTCTTCATGTGCTGAACTCATTATCTCCCTCTCAGACAAACAGCTCCACCTCATTCGCACAGGATGGCCATCCACACCAGCCATGTGGAGCCAGGGCTGCTCCATCAAACTGGACACTTTATTGGATCTCCTGTCTGTGCAGAGGGCATTTGAGAGACACACACACACACACACGCTATGGCCAGGCACTGACCGCCAAGGCCACACTGGTCACACAGCTCACTGGAGGACTGAACTGAGGCTGATGCTGCAGTGTCTGCAGACACCCCTTCCTTTCCTGAAGGGTGTGTGTGTGTGTGTGTGTATAAAGACAAAGTAGAAAAATTCCAAGGCTCAGCCACCGACTGAAGCATTTGCCAACATGCCCGCCAGCACTCTGATTCAGGAGATGCATGCAAACAGGGGCTCAGAAATCTAGTTAGGGATCCACTCCTGGGTCACCATGAGAGGACATGACATGGCAGCTGACTTTCTACAACACAGACACTCCTGCCAAGACTCGACACAGTTTACACACATCAACACATGATAACCATGACATGGAAAATTCAGTTAACACACACAAACAGACCATGGAAATACTGTCAAACGTCAGCAAGCGGCAGTGTCAGTGTCTCTAACTTAGGGGCCAAGTAAAAGAGCCAAAGACAATGACCAGGCTCATCAAATGTCTCAACTGAATGACCGAAATGACCTCTTGCCAAACACACACAGCCAAATAACCCA
The DNA here is from genome assembly GCA_027481765.1 of Tenualosa thibaudeaui. Taxonomy (NCBI): domain Eukaryota; kingdom Metazoa; phylum Chordata; class Actinopteri; order Clupeiformes; family Clupeidae; genus Tenualosa; species Tenualosa thibaudeaui. The sequence continues at coordinate 16,765,099 of JAIFZK010000023.1, read as the reverse complement.
AAAGCCCCATGGCAGTTTCTCTCCTAGCAGCCTTCTCTTCTAAACACCAGCCGTCCTCCCTCCTCTTCCGTGTCCATCAGCATGAACTGGTTTACTGGGCCAATTAGTGGCCTGCTGGAGCTCTGATGTTCTGAGGGCCAAACCCAAGAGCTGCTGGATTACACTGACTGAGATTAGATCCAGTGACAGCACAGCAATTATCTGATGTCAACACCCACATGCATGCGGCTCATAGCACACCACTGCATTCCTCTTTTCAGACACACACACACACACACACACACACACACACCAACCAAAGGCCCAATCACACCAGAAAAATGCTAACTATTAATCTAACAGGAAAAACAACCGTTTTAAGCATCACTATGTGGCCAATGTGGATGACAACATTCAGACTACATACTAATGCAAAAGAGAAGCAAGGGCTCAGCTTCAGAGTGGATCTAAGATGACGATCATTAATAACATCCAGGAAGTTTACACATTACATTCATTAGAAGGCAGAAACTTTCCTCATCATTGGTGCGATTGGATAATCGTAATGTTGACACAATTCCAGCTATCTGGCCCTTAACCAGCCATCAGACTCCTCTGGATCTCCACACAGGGATGAGTCTGGGCTCGCCTACGGCTAGAATACAGAAGCATCATTATGGTGTTGAGGGTTAGAATGGGTCCATGCTGGGCCTCAGAGAACTGACCAGGACAGGGAGAGACCAAGACACAAGGCTTCTATATTCTGCAAACTCACAATAAACATGAATGCCACCCACCCACCACCCAGTTAATGAATGGGGGATACAGGGAGAGTGTGTGTGTGTGTGTGTGTAGGGGGAGCAGGGGATCCCTTAGTGATTTGTCATTCCTATGGTTGTGAGGGAGGAGCGTGGTCATGCCTAGACTGCCTGGCCACGTCATGCAGACAACTGCTCATTGGATGCGGGTAATGGAGGGAGAGAGGAGGGAAAGCTATTCAACACATAGGGGCTCAAATTCTCAACATTCCTCTGGAAAACCTCCCCCAGGTACAGGCTGTTTTCCAAACTCTGTCTGCCCCCATCTCATCTCTCTCCCTCTCTCACCCCCCTCTCTTTCTCCAAGTTACTCTAATGACTAAACTCAAGTAAGACAGACATGTCACTGCCAGCCACCTGACCTTAGCAAAGAGCCAACAGGCCCACCTTAAATTACTGCAAGTAGCTGCCATTTAACAGCCCTGAGTATCATCTCCATCTAGCCTTGCTAACAGACCTTTCTGTTGATGGTCTAATCAAGCCTGAACAGACCAGTATGACTTCCTGTTCCAAGAGGGGCTGCTTGTTAAGCTGAGCTAATTGCTTGGCGCTACCCTACAGCGATCTTAACAAAATGAGACTCCTGGGAAAAAAAAAACAAAACAAAAAAAAAAAACACCACACACCTTCCCCTGTTGCTCATGGCCACAAAGGACCCATAAACACAGAGGCAGGCACGCATGCACACGCACAAACACACACACCCCTCCCCCTGTTGCTCATGGCCACACAGCATCTTCACACAGAGACAGACAGACAGACAGAGCAGAAAATGGTGAGGTCGAGGCTGTGTAGTGTCCTGTATGGTCATGTGTGTAGGGTGTGGGAGATATTCAGCTCACCTCTCCTGCTCTGGTTGGCTGCATTATCAAGAGAAAACTGGGGGGGAGGGGAGGGGTCCATCCCCTGCCTGGGAGACCCCCTAACACACACACACACAGCCACGCCCAACTCCAGAAATTTGGACAGACCAACCGACACGTATGCAAACACAAAACAATCACTGATATCCAGGCAAGCAGGCAAAGAGCGTCATGTCCAAAGCTGGTCTAAAACGTTTGGAATGACCCATTTCCCTCTTCTGTATAGCCAGTGCTGCTAATGCCGGCTTGGACTGAACGTTTGTGTGGCTGCCAGATTGCAGCCTTCTGCCTTCTGTTGCGGATTCGTCTGTAGAAATGAATGAATGGTCATCACTAAACATGTGCTCCTCCCAGCAAAACCGACTCCCTATCCTAACCAGCCAAGTCAGAAAGAGCTGCTGCCGGCAAGCGTCTCGTTCTACACGCAAGCTGTGTGTGTGTGCGCGCGCGTGTGTGTGTGTGTGTATCTATGATCTATCTATGATTTCACTGAAAAAAAGCTCAAAGCTGAGATCCTCACATCAATGAATGAATCATACACTGCAGTCTCAAGACTGCACCCCCCTCACTCAAGAGACACCATCAACATCTCTGCAAGACATGCATCAACAAAAGATGGTAAATTCTCACATTAAAATATTAAATATCAATATTCAACATTTAAGGTAGCCATTGTTTTAACTTGTACTAGTCACATTTGCCTCAAATCAAGGTAAGCTTTTAAATCAGACTTACAGTGCATCTTTGGAATGACGGCTGTGTTGATGTGGTTCCCCTGAAAAGTGTCTAAAACGAAAGCTAGTTTTGAGGAGCTATAGAAATGCCGGGTGCTTCTGACTGCTGCTTGTCTGAAATATGTGAGTCTTTGCAACTGACTAGAACACACCACTCATCTCACACACACACAGCTTTCGGCTTTCCCACTAGCCACACCCACCAAGACCCCAAACCTCCCCCGTTCCCAATCTACTTCCTCAAACAGACACTTCCCTACACCAGACATCCTGCATTCCGCTCACTCTGATTGGCTGATTCGTCTCACACCACAAAGCTCATGTTCCAAATATGGAGACTGCATGGGCGGGTTTCCCCGTCTATATTCCACCCCCCCACCCCCCCAAATACACTCATACTCTCACCACGGATGCTCTGGGGTTACTATAGGACACACAGCTGGGGTGATTCGGTGTGCTTGCATCCGTCGCCAGACGTAGCTGAACTGGCTTAAAATGCCCCCAATATCCCACACACAAAAAAAATGCAACCAGCAGGAAAAGAAGCAAGAAGCAAGTGTAAACGTAACCACAGAACAACGACCTACTTGAGGGTGTGATGGTTGATGGAGAAAAACAAAATACACATTTTACATGAAAGGACCACTACATTCTGTACTATGCAAATAAGACTATTCTTCCCTACAATTATGAACATTATGTTTAATATAACCATCTTATGAGAAACTGAGCATATACACACACACACACACACACACACACACATATATATATATACATACATACATACATACATCCTGTGGCCAATGGGGAACTGGAGAGTCACATTTAATACCCCTCCATTCACACCTGGCCTGTATGCAAAAAGGTTTAAGTCAAGTGGGAGTCAACTATTCTTGACCAGACTGTGCAATTTAAGCCATTGCAAAAGCTGTACAGCACGCTGTTCATCCAGTTGAACAACATCACGCCATGTACACACAGCAACTTGTCCTATATAACCCAGGATTCTTCTGCAGGATTAACAGACTACCATAACAGACAGATTTCAGTCCTCCTGAGATGAATGCTTCAAGCATGAGTCAGGAAAAGTCACCCTGTCAGACAGCTCACACCAGTATTTCCTGTTTCACTCCGGTTGCAGAATAAAGAGAATGGGCAGGAACACAAATGCATTTGCAATTTCACTTCTGCACATGTTATTCTGTGCATCCATGTCTCATTTTCACTTCACAGTCTTGCCACAGACTGCAGATGGCGTCTTGCCATACAGTTACAACCAAAGAGCAGGGAGTTCTTAAGGCCTCCCGAGTGTTCAGACAGCTGAATACTTGAATCCTCTTGCTTGCCAAAGTCAGCTGGGGGTGGGGTGGGGGGCATGGCACAGTGGGCTGACTGAAAGGTAAAATATCGTGTGATGCAGCCCCCAACCTTTCCTTCATCACAGTGTAACCTCAATGTGATCACTTGCATTACCAGTGCTGTTAGGCAATGAGATATTAGCCAGGGATACAGGAGTCAGGCTCGTGTGCTGGAACGATCAGCAGTCCAAGGGAACGGCATCTCCAACTCCATGCCGTAACTCTCAGAGGTTAAAGTGTAACTCGCAGGACAAGTACAAGTTGCGCAGGACAAGTACAAACAATGTAGGGAAACGTCCTTGGGAGCAAAGGTAGCCTTTGTCTGAAACACCTGGACAAAGGTTCAGAAGCAAGTGTGCCTGAGGTCTCCTGGTACTCCCTATTCAACGTGAGGTTGAATATCACCACCATCAATCACTGGGAAACACACACGTACATACTGTGCCTTTACAAACATATTAGTTTGAGTGGGAGAAGGACATGAGCTAATGTCATGGAACACATTTAAGTCCCTGAAGGAAACGCTTCTGAGTATCCTCACCAAGGCCATTTGCATGGTAACTCAATGCTCCTTCTGCACAACCCAGCCACAATCATCCTGTAATATCTCCAAGACAGACAAAGTTTGCTCCTGGCTTCCAAAAATGCAAAGCAGAGACATTTTAATGCAAAGGTTGTAACAAGCATGTATGTCTCCTTTTATGCAAAATCTAACTGCTGTCATTTACAGTGAGGACTATCGCAAAAACCATGCCTCACCAACACCAAGTTTTAGAGCAACTTGCTGAACAGTCCTGAATGAAGACTTCCTGATCCAGCTGATCATTACAGGCAGTCAAAATAAACCGCCCCACAACTCATCAACGAAAAGATGAGGGCTTTCCGGCCCAAACCAACTCATACCATTACTCATTTCACATACAGAACACACGTCATCCATTGCACTCACTTACACACGGATGTGTCTTGCTAAGCCAGTAATACAATTCATTGACTGCTTTAATAACAATTGCAGTCATAATAATAGCAGAAATATCTGTATGTAGAGTAGATAAAATAACCTGGGGGAAAAGCACATCACTCACTTTCTATAAGGTAAAAGTGCAGCAGGCAAGTTTGGGTCTTTCCATGATTCTGGACCCCAGCTGACATATGGTATGGACCAGCAGGCAAAATGTGCTCAATGTTCAAAATGTGTGACATCAACAAGGAGCTTTTACAGATGTAATGTCAGATTTCATGGGAGAAAGAAATGCTAGTCGTCTTACTTCATGTATGCATTATGCAGGTCATTGATTTACTTTATAAAAAAAGGGAACGTCATAGACCCAAAAATCTCTAGATAAGATGCATCATATCTTCAAAAACCATGGCTTGGAGTTTTTTTTTTTCAATAAACCAAGAGCTTAGCAACCACTAACATGCAAAAATAAATCAAACGCCACCGTCGTTTTCCCACACGACCGAAACTAATGACAACGCCAAACGTGTCTTTCCACTGTAGCCAGTTCGCATCTGCCAATTACGATGCTAGACGTAAAAACACAGCAATACACCCCACAGACACATGACCAGCAATCCTTCTCATCATTGGTGCAGTCCTTGCATAGCAATCGTGTCAGCATCCCAAGGTTACCACGGGACATTGACATCAGCTCGTCCCTAGGTTTTATCAGTCTGCACAATCACCACAAACGGCAAGAACTACACACCGATTTAAACTCATTCTGTCGAATCTTGGACTTACATATCCTCATATATACTAATACATTAGGCTATAGGTTGGGTATGGTTGTTTCCCAAAGCATTGCGTAAAGAACTCTCATCATTCACAAAAGATTGCGCACGAGTGAGATAAAACCAGTGGGCATAATCTGCTCGGCACAGAAGTCTTCATCTGATGATCATCAGTAGAAATAAGGTTTACAGGCTAAACAAGAAATTCTGATGTCATAAATAAGAAACCCGACAGACATGGCAGAACAGTTGATGATATGCTGACACGGGTGGTATTTGGAATAGCAAGACATGTGATATCTACTATGTAATATAGACGATTTAATACACAAATTAATTCAAGACTTTTCCTCACAATTTTCCTCACAAATTTTTATACCGGAAACACGTGTCAACTGATCTATCCAACTTGATGACAGCAACCAAACAGGTGCACGTATTCCTGACCCAACTATGCTGAACAATTATGTTCTTGTGTAGGTTGTAAAAAGCTGTCTGACGTTTAATATTAAAGTCTGACAATCTTTTCAGTGGACAGATATTTTAGATCACGATACCACAGACGCCCCACTACAGTTTGCAGGCAGCCATGGCATTGAACAACGTCAGAAAATTCAGTGACCCCAATGACACGTGGTTGCAGATGATTCTCTATATCCACACAAAAGGTAGACTAGGCTCATATTTTAGTTAGGCTACATCCTCTTGCTACCATGATTCTCTACAGTGTGATTCAAATGACTATTCTACGGAGGACGGTTGGTTTATTAACCGTTTAATAAATAGCATCTATACAGAACCAACAGAAAAAAAAACTTGAATTTTTTTTTCACGTTTTACTCACAATTCTCTGAATTAATTTGTAAATAACATTTCATAAATGTTATGAACCTTAACTTAAATTAGCTGGCTGGTAACATTAGTTTTTTTTTCACCCGGTAGATCTTTCCAGTAGCTCCTGTATGTGTAAGGTTAACAGATTACAATCTCAGTTAAAAAGATCATAGTAATTTCACCGCTGTACCTGGTGTTCCATTTAATAATTTAAAATGATTTACTTCAGATGAATTTCGTTCTTTGATTTCTTTAAAATGGACCACTACTGCTAACATAAATACGCATACAGAAAATTCCGCTTAACGTTAGTTGGCAGTTACAGAACGAAAACAGTCGATTTCCTACGTTTTCTTATCTTTATTACTGAAATGTATTTGTTACTATGAGCCACCATAATGTTAGGTTAGGTGACGCTAAATATCATGGTCCTTACCGTGTGCAGCTATCACTTCGTAAAACTTCACGCACCCAGGCAGGCGCGGGCGTCTTAGTCTGAACTTTATTAGCAGGGGCACTTGATCGAAAGCGTTTGAGTCGTGATGCAAATACTAATTTCCTACCTCACAATATATTTAGAACAGTACCTGGCTTAAGGATAATGCAGATTTGTCTACAGCTTTCCCAGACAGCTCGCGTGTTTAATGGCTGGCTGTATGGTCTCCTGAATGGTATCGTCGCATTCACCTACCGGCCAAACAATCGGCAGATCAACAAGTGAGTGTGTGAAAATAGCGCCAACAGACTCCCACCCTTTTTAAAGACGTTCATTAGACGTAAGCACGTTTACACACGCGCTGGAGAACCATCGGTACTCCACCATTCTACGTTGAACGTAACGTAACGTAAAATGTGTTTCCTACTTGAATCCACATGACTACAGACATAAATCAGTATTTTCGTATGCAGACTACTGCATTATTGGGTCTGTTTCACCTACAGTTCCGGCCTCCCTTTTCGTCTGTTTTTTAGAGACCTAGATTCTGTCTGTCTACAGTTGGTATGTACCGCCATCAAGTGGCAGCAATAGTTTCTTACACTTTCAGTAGTTTTTGTAGTAGTACTGTCTGAGTAGTTGTAGCTTAGTAGCAACAGGAGTGAAGTCGACCATCCTATCCAACAACTACTACTACTTCTACTTCTCCAACTACTACTAGATGATGAAGAAGGAGGAGGAGGAGAACTATTTAGTGTTAAATACCTATTTGTAAATGTGGCCGACTCGATTGTCTGTTAACTGAGATGGTTTTAAAGAATCTCTCTTTTCATTTAAGGAAATAAAGCCATCAAAAGTCAAGCTTATTACTCACTTTACAGTTTATTATCACCTCCAAGCATGGGTTAAGGCTCAGCCCTGGAACATATTCCTAAGCTATCATTTATTGGTTAAGGTGCTGAGCTCCACCAAAATTCACCCCTTCTTTAAAGGCTGTTCCCAACTAGGGGTTAATCAAAATACTGACACTATATCACATTCTGCAGTTTTGTGATACTTGATACATTGCAAAAAAAAAGCTTGATGATGTCAAGATATGGGCTTTCTATAACTGAAAATAAAAAGTATTAGAGTAGGCCTACTCTAATCTTCACCTGAGTTTTTTTTCCCTACAAGTTTAACCTCAGCTGATTTACAGTCAACACCATGTCATGAGGTAGGCTAGAGTCTATGCAGGAACTGGGTGGTGGTAGCACAGTGATTAAGGAACCTGGCTAGCATGCTAGTAGCCTGGAACGTCAAAGCAGTTGGCTTTTCCATAATAAATATATTGTCACATTCAGTAATGTGCCCTAAAAGTGTCCAAAGGGATAACTGGTTTTACATTCATAAAAATACAGAAACAAAGCAACACTCACTCACTTGTTAGAAATATCTAGGCCTATATTGTTGTGGTCTACACCCGCACCAGAAATAACAGCAAAACAATATATAGGTAGGCTAGCATGATTATTTTCCAAGATAAAAGATTGAAGATTCAAGATTGTCTTTATTACATCTCATTATACATAAGAGTAAAATTCTTGTGTTTTGGTTCCAGGCATCACAGTTAATATGTGATGTTACAAGCCTTTGACTTGTCACAAAGCAATACAAGGTATACACGGTAATACACTGCTTCCTTTTCTTCTTTCACTCCTCTCTCTGAGGCAGAGGTGTCTAAGCTTCTCACAGACAGCTGGCCTACTTCTTGTCTTCTCGACCCTATCCCAACAACCCTTCTTCAGGCCATAATCCCCACCATTGTAACAGCAACCACACATGTGGTCAATGCTTCACTAACTAGGGGTGCATTTCCCACCACTTTCAAACAAGCCCAGGTAACACCGCTGCTCAAAAAACCATCCCTTGCTCCCACTCAAGTGGAGAACTACCGGCCTGTATCTCTTCTTCCCTTCCTTTCCAAATGCATTGAACGAGCTGTCTTTAAACAGGTCACAGGATTTCTCACTCGGAACAAACTCCTCAACTCCAACCAATCCGGTTTCAGAAGTGGGCCCTCCACTGAAACAGTGCTTCTGTCTGTGACGGAAGCACTAAAAGAGGCCAGAGCGGCAGGTCAATCTTCAGTGCTCATCCTGCTGGACCTATCAGCAGCATTTGACACGGTCAACCATCACATCCTACTGGACAAGCTGACCAACATGGGTATTGATCTTACTGGACAGTCGTTCAACGTATCATGGCTAGGACAGACATCAGCACTTCACCAACTCACCACAGGAGTACCCCAAGGATCTGTGCTGGGGCAGCTGGGGCTGCTCGCATTAAATTCAAGGCACTTATGGTGGCCTACAGGGTGAATGATGGCTCTGCTCCCATCTACCTGAATACTCTCCTGAAGCCCTATGTCACCCAATGACCGCTTCACTCCTCTAAGGAACGTTTTCTAGCACGGCCAACACCTTGTGCAGGTCAATCCAGACTCTTCTCATATCTGGTTCCACGCTGGTGGAATGACCTTCCAAGTGCTACCAGATCAACTGATACCCTCTCCACCTTCAAGAAACTCGTGAAGACCCAGCTCTTCCAAGAATATCTGCTGGCGTAAATTTTGAGAATGCACTTAACAATTTAATTTCTCTGCACTGTATTACACTATTGCACTTTCAACTTAAAAAAGTGCAGTTTCTATGTTAGCAATATGCACTCCTTGTTAGTTCTTTCATTATGTTATAGCTTGAATGTTATCCTCTTTTGTAAGTCGCTTTGGATAAAAGCGTCTGCTAAATGCCTAAATGTAAATGTAAACAAGGTGTAATAGGCCTACATGTAGCTTGGGGGGGGGGGGGGGGTCAATAGTGCACGTTTGTCATAAATATTGTGCTACTATTAAATTAGGCTACTGTTTTTATAAATTAATAATAAATAGAAATATACTATATACAATATTATATATATTGTATATGTATTTTAATTAATACTTTACAATGTGGTTTCTCTATCCGTACGCCTCTAAAAGCCTAAAAGGCTCTACAAAATATCATAAATAGATAGATAGAGATGAATATTCATTCCACAGAAAATTCAGGCATCCATAATATGATACAAGACATCCACTCACAGGCTGCACACACCAGAAAATGAAGAGACATTTATTAGGTGATTACAGAACATCTACTGTCTGACAGTGACCATAACACCTCTGACTTGTCACCTTCAATAAGCCTCCGCGCCTGTCCAGTTTCGCCTCATCAAGTTTCGCTTCATCCAGCAACACCTTTCGCGGTGAAAAACGCGAGACTGGCGCGTTTGTGCAAAGCGCTCGTGCGGTGCGGGGCGGGAAAGCAGCGCTGCGGCGGGTAGGGTGGGAGGGACCTTTGATCCACACCCCTTTTGTTTTTAAACACTGACGTATGCACCGAAGGCTAGCAACAGTTGCCTCGAGACCCCCGCGCGCCATAGAGACTGTAGTCGTGGAGACAGTTACTTACCAACGGGAGCAACACTCAGCAACAGCAGCAGCAGCAGCAACTGGAGGCGAGCGAACAAGTGAGAGAAAAGAAAGCACAGCACAGAACTAAGCACGACAAAAGGAGATATATTTTGTCACAAGGTAGAGACAATGTTTTTTTTTTTACTTTGTATTTTAGTGTAACTGGATACTCAAATACTTTTGTCCTTCACACTGAAATGTCCCTTCATTCCTCATAATGTAAATTTTCTAACCAAGTAGCTAGCCAGAATGGCTTGTTGAGTTACTAAGATAAGTTAGTTAGCTAGAAGGCTAGCCGTGTATAATTCCAAGTGATAGCTGTGGGTAACCAGCTAGCTCACAGGCTAATCTGAGGTTAGCTATGACACACAACTTGCTAGCCATCGACAGCTTGCAAGTGTGGCTACTGTGGACTGCTTAGTGAATTAGCAAGGCTAGTAGCAAAAAGTTAGTGTTTGAGAAATCGAAACATCAGCTTGTCATGTAAAGTAGTCAGTCAGTACTAAAAACTATGAATCAATTATTAATGTCTCCGGAAAAATTAACAGAAGGTGATGTCAAAAAATCGTGTTAACTTGGTGAACTTCTTTGTGGTTAGCTTTTAGACTTTACTAACGGAAGAGAAACTCTTCTCAAACAATCTTGATAATCGTTTAATGTTAGTGTATGTAGCTGTTTCTGCGATACTGAAGATGAATTGCTGCCCACATCAGTTGGACCACTGAAGAAATCAGATCGCTAACATCCATCCTCCGCTGCCGCAGCTTAGTGCTTTTTTTGCTCTATGTGCAAAAATCTACTGAGCAAAACGATTTGATTAAAGATACGTAAATTCGTGTTTTTAAATAAAGCAGGAAGGTTACCATCAAAACAAAACGTACTGATGTTTAGAAATGGTTCAATCTCCGTTGTTATTCTGAGTATTGTGAATGGCCGCCTCAGTTTCAAGAAGATGGTCAACAGGTTGTTGGTTGAATTTAAAGGGCCAAGTGAGAAATTTACTCATTTGGGGTAATGCTATTTACTGTCAGCAGCTCCAGGGTAGGAGAAGTGTATCTTTTTTCAATGATCAAAAGTTTTAGCAACAAATTATTACTGTAACCAGGCCATCAGTAGTTACATGGAACATTTTACGGACCTTTGTCAGTTTTTTTTTTAGAGTAGGCCAGAGAACGTCAGGTATCATTATTAGATAAATGAGTTAAAGTTTCGATAACGGCGAAATTACTAGAACGTGGTAATACTCATACACTGTTTTAGTTAGCCTGCTTTTAGGCATAGGAATATATTCCACTAATAAACAGACAATATACACGGAGTGAAATACGAAATGTTTGATTAATAACCTTTAGGGTTGAAACAATGTCACATGAACTACAACGCTGTTAAACATTACTCTGCATTTGAGAGAGACATCTAGATGTTTTACATTTACATTACATTTATGCATTTAGCATATCCTTTATCCAAAGCATATCCTTTATCCAAAGCGACTTACAATTTGTCAACTATCAATTCTTCAGGGCCAGTCTCCCCTAGAGCAACTTAGGGTTAAGTGCCTTATCTTGATCTTGCTGTTAGCAGCATATCTATATGTTTAGTTATGGATGAGTATTTGTTGTTGCCTGACTTCATATGAAAGTAGGCTATGTACAAGCTTGTAAAAGTTGTTTGTATTGTTTTAATCACATATTTTGTGGTAATGTGGTAATATTAAACTTATTGCATGGTTCCTGTGGTTTTCAGCACACCTAATTAAGGCAGTTCTTATTGATTTTTCTGCCACAGTGCTCAACTTTCTTTCAAGGTAATAGAAGGTAGATGTGTCTGAAGGGTCAGTTTATCACTAGGGTGATGGTACACCTGCTGAAGGAAATGGACATGGCTCCTTAATGAGGTCTCTTCTCAACAATGGTCCAGGTGTCACCTCACATTGTCTCCATGGCACTATTGATTTGTCATTATGGTTGAGTGGCCATACCAGGGAAAGCCATGGTGATAATGAGGGTAATAGCTGTTGTGCTGACAGCTCATGTCTGTGTTGGTTCTTTACCTCTTTTTACTTCCATTCTGTGTGGAAATTATTGTATGTGAAGTTTCTGTCTCCTGCACCTCTCCTGTCCTTTAGCTAATGAGCACACACTGGGAGATGCTAGTCAGGTTGCTCTTTGTCAGATGTGTCAGCCTTAAGTCATTGACTGTGAAGACTGGACCAGCGTGTAAACACAGCTTCTTTAATTAAAGACCGGGATATCTAGTTTCTGGTAAGGGGATATGTCGTCAGAGAAGTGCTTCCATGCAGGATTTGCCCCTTCTGCTGGACACCTTAATTATTAATCTCTCTGGTATGAATTATTGATTAATTAAAATTTCTCCTATGCATGTGAAGATGGGTCCGTTATCCAGTTGGCCCACATGGTAGAATTGCACAACCTGTGCTCTTACACATGTTAAAAGCCTGCTTTGAATATGAGTTATTGAGTAAAATCAACAGCTGGTCTGGTATAATCCCAGATAATTCCACATCATAAAGAGTGTATTTATAAATAGGATCAAAAACCCAGTCAGAAAAAAGTTCATTAGTTTTACTTGTTTTGACAGAATACTTCAAATGCAGACCTGCTGTAATCAGGCCCGTAATTGTTACACACCCAGTACAAAAGAAAAATAAAGGAATGGCAATGAAATGTCCCAAGCAACCATAAATCCCAGCAAGCAGCAGTTATGTTTACATGGCAACTTGATACACAAATACACCCAGACTGACAGAGGGGGAAGAGCTGTGCTCAAGACTGTTGTTGGGGAACCGTGGGGGTGTGGGTGGGAGATACGGTGTTGTGTTTGAAATTCAGAGGCATCAGTATTTTTAACGGGGTTGTGTTGCCTCGCCATATGATTTATGTGAATTGGTTTACCTTGCAGAGGCCTGAAGAAGAGGGTGAAATGAGGAGATGGCATGGAGTGTGCGTGTGTCTGAGCCTGTGTAGAGGGAGCAGCTGTTTGCTGACAAAAACATTCTCCTTCTCCAAGCTGGCTGAGCTCCCCACCTGTTTTTCAGGTGTGAACCTGAATGTTTTTCTTTTCGTTTTTTTTTTCCCTCTTGTGGTGAGAAGGGATGCCTTGATGGCCTCCGTCTCTGAATGGGGACCTGGCAGAATTTAGGCAATGACCACAGTATCAACAAGCTCAGGTGTAACTTGCTGTACTGTCACTGGTGGTCAAGTGAAAGTTTCTAGAAATGTCAAAAATCACATCTGATCTCAGCGTCATTGACTGAGTCATGCAGGAAGAAGCCCTATGGTGAAGCTCAGTGGTTGAGTGGAGTGTATGTTGGTGAGGAAAGCAATGAGCCCAGTTTCTAGGGGCACCTGTGGATCTCATGCCCCAAAGAGTTAGAAAAGTCCAATTATCCACTCTTAGTTTGCTCTTGCCATTAGTCCCCCATCACCTTACCATCATCTTCTTCTGTGGGTATGGCATGTCTGTGGCATACACACATTAGACTAAGTGATTGTGGACAAGTCAGCCGACAAGTTACTGGCTGCCCATTTACTGTAGGGATCCTCTACTCGTGAGCCAAATGGAGAATAGACCAGTTATAAAGTGGCTATAGTCATCATTAGTGAGTCACATGGATGTACACATGTCGCATGCCTTCTCAGAAACATACTACACATATTACACAGTATGCACGTCTGTACAGAAGATGTGTATGTAGTAATTCAGTGTGACTAAATCTTGCCAGCTGTTCCTCAGGTGTGCAGTGGGGATTTCATGTGCGTCTGACTGGCCTCCCAGGACGAGGCTTTTACACTAATTTCAGTGGAGACCAGAGCAACCCTATGGCATGGGCAGTTTTAAATGCATGTGACCATGAGGCAGCTCCATCAAGGGGACAGCTGCAGTGGTGTGTGAAGGGGTGAAGGGGTGGGGTCACATGTCCACCCTGAAGTGTGTGTGTGTGTGTGTGTGTGTTTGCATGTGTGTGCACGCTGAATTTAGCCAGTTTGGAAAAGACCCAGCCCTCATGAGATGGGCCTTGGTCCTGTGCTGTGCCCAGCAGCTGCCAGCTCTCCTCATGGGCAGAAACGGAGATCCTGGGGACATGCTGGGCAGTGCCAGTTCAAAACTAGCATTAACTATCTTGCTTTTGATGCCTCTCCTTGTTTGAATTATGTTGAAAAGAGCCAGGGTTTCTTTTGGCTGCTGTTTCTGTTACAGTAGTTTCTGGATGGTGAACTATACAGTGTATAGAGACCACTTCAACCCATTTGATGTAGTCTAGGCTGTACCTTAGTGAAATGTAGCATATTCTCAGTGGTTGTGTCATTCCAGTTGAATCTTGAAAGCTTTCCTATGCTCAGTATCAGCTCTTCTATCAATTTATTTCTTATTTTGTTATTAATTTATTATTTATTCTTTTATCTTCTATTTTTTTCTCTTAAAATTCTGCGACCCCATGTCAACGTTGAGCCTAATTTGATTTCAGATGTGGATTTTCTCATGTATGAAAAAAGGCTTGTGAGGCGCCTGTGCACTTTCAGCAGGTTGTGACTTGTTGAAACACAAAGTGTTTTTCATACCCCTCAACACTCTCTCTCTCTCTCTCTCCTCACCCTTTCTTCTGAGCCTGTCTTCACCAGGGCATTCTTTACATTCCACCTGGTTTGTATCGTAGCTACACAACTGCTAATTAAATTTCCTGCCACAAACAGCAGACATGGCACTGACATTTGCATCACAATGGCTGTCTACCCCCCAGCCCCTTGGGCCTTTCATGCAGGAGCAGTAGAGACATAAAGACTACACCCCCGCTTCTCTCACCCCACTTTCACTCCGCTCATATGCCCCTTTATACCAGATTTTCATCTTAAGGTTTAATCCTGGATTACTGTTTTCCCCATAACAGTTTGATCATTTTCACTTTCTGCATGTTTTGAAAAAATGCAAAGATCAAATCACCAGCTCATACACACTGTGTAAATATTTTTGCTAGTTTTCTTCCTGGACTTTAAGAGGGGCACCAGGGGCTGTTGAGGCACCTAAACTAACCTGTGGTTTTAGATTAATTAGCAGAGTTGACATGCATTAGGCAAGACTTCAGAGGGACACCACAGACATGAGTCTACTCACGCATGTGTCTGTCTGTTTTAGCCCTTTTCTCCGCAACACAAAGCAGGCAGGTGATAACTTTTAAGTGTGTTTCTTTCCTCAATGTCTGTAGACTTAAGCTTTCAGACCTGGACTTTCTTCTGATGAAAGACTTTTTTTTTATTTACATTCATTCAAAACAGAGTTTTGTCCATAACAGAGGTGTCTCAATATCACAATTATCTTGATACCACTGCTGACATAATTCCATGACAAAACCCCTAAACATCCATGAAGTAGCCTATTAAAATAGGCCCAGCTAGTTTGCAGATAACTGATAGCTGATCAGTATTGTATTGTTTTTAATTTCAGGTATAGTAGTACAAAAACGGCAAAATGCAAAGCCTCAGGTTTGAGGTTGTCATTATTTTTCCTGAACTATAATGCATCTGTTCTTGTCAGAGAGCTGGTTTGAAATTTAGGACTGCTCCATTTCCCACATTAATTGTGCCATTTTGCGGCAGTAAGTGTAATATTTTGGGTATGGGGAAAAAAGACTGTGTACACCACAAAGTACTGCATTTTCAAGCAGAAATGCAATGTTTTGGACCGGGACCAGTCAGTGATGGCCCTGTCTTACCTCTGTAATGTTACTTTGACTATATTCTGGTCTACAGCTTTGTGTCGCCAGTAAACTCCTTAACATGACAATCATCTTCTGCTTATCTTTTATGACCTGGGCAGCCACCCCAACATACCCAGTAATGCATGAGACTGTAGCTGAATCATATTCCTGATGTGCTGATATGAAGATAATGGCAGTAATAAAACTGGGCGCGAGTCGTTTACCCCGCTCAATCATCTTGATTTACAGAACAGTCCTATGGATGGTTGCCCTCAGTGAGCTTTCAGTTGAGTACCACCCAGTTATGTAGGCAGCTAAAGGATTAGCAATATCTCATTCTTTTTATTCCATTGTGCTTATGTCCAAGGGTTGTTAAAATCAACAAAACACCAATAGGTCTATTTTTTTAATATCCCCAGCACTTTTTTCCCTAAGATCATGGGGAAACATTATGTTTTTAATACAAATAAAAGGAACTATCTTATATTGTTTTAATCTATACTTTGTCTGGCACCTGACAAGTTATTAACATGAGTTTTCTAACTGTGAATACAATATACCTAGTAGTAGTTATACCATAGCCACTACATATTAATTACTTGGTAGCTAGCTCCTGTTGAGACATGAAAAAATTCATTTAGTGAAAATTAAGCTTGAATCTAGCTTGACAGTCTGCTTTTTCAGAATCTGCTTTTTAATGAAACGTTCAGAGCCAAGATCAAAATGATCATTGTGACAACAAAATCTTAAACTGACTAGAACATGCATGTAATCATAACTTTTGACAGCTGGACGTTCAGATGTCAAGCAATTCTAATTTTAATAATGAATATTGTTTTTGGACTTACTATGTCACATCAACCGGCATCAGCATGTCACTGTATGTTTTTCTTTGAATTACCTGAGGTACCACTGCTCACTCAAAATCAGCACAGTGCTGAAATCTGAGGACGGCTGCGTTCCCTCCAGGGTAGACGTAATGTGGAGATCATTTTGTCATGACGGCATGAGCCTAAAGAAAGCTTCTTGGGGCTTTCTGTGGCTTTGGATTTTGCTGTCTGCCATGGTTGCAGCAGCTATCCAACAGTTGGTTGGGATTAAAATTGTGACGGCCATTGGGTTAGCCTACATCTTTATTTGCTGCACTCACATACAGTTAATGATTTGGAGATGTATCAAATCATGCAATGGCCCCTCACAAATGGACTAAATTGTATTAAATCACTTCATGTTTTTTGCAAAAACTGAATGAAACCATAGTGTTTTTTTTCTGTCCATGCATTCTGCCTATGAGCAAACACAAAGGTAGTGACGTTGCTGGACAAGGCACTTGTTCTCCGACAGGATGCAGACAAGTTTTTAAAACGCTTTTGGCACGGCTGCCCAGCAACCAAGGATGCACTGCTCTGTGTTTAGTCTTCGTGTTCATCACAGGAAATCTTTAAACCCTGTTTATCAGGAACCATTAATAAATGGCTATTGGCTAAGATGGAGTGTATGTGTGTGTGAGAGAGAGACAGAGAGAGAGGAAGATACCACAAATGTTCAAGATAATTTAATCAGGCTTTTACAAATAGCTGAAACTGAAGGGGATGTTTTTGTTTTTTACTTTTCAAATAAATAAAACTAAAACAAGACGCTTTATTATATTTTCGTGGTAACATGTTAGTGATAAAATACAACGTTATTTGGATTAAACATCTGTTTGTCATTCCCAAAACCAAGTTCCTACCAGCTAGCTATTGGTTATACAAACCCCTTGCTACTTGCAAACTGTTATCCTGTTGCCAGTGGCAACAAGGTGCCGTGACGACAAAGGTTGAAGTTCCACCATTTTGTCATCAGCCAACAGCAAGAGAAAAGTGGAAGATCATGCCAACCACCGAGATCTCCACATGCAACAGTTTGCCTTAAGGGAATTAGTTCTGCATTCTCCCATGCTTGTGTGTGTGTGAGAGAGTGTAGAGAAAAAGTCGTTTTAGCATTGCCTGCTTCCTTTCTGCACAAGTGAGGAATATTCTGCTTTTTTGGGTTGGGGGTGGAAAACTGGAAAGGGTTATGGAGGTTGGGGGTGGAGAGAGTTGTAAGTGTGAACAAACGGTATCCATGGCAACAGATGGCCGATCTTCCCCTCCCCTCTATTCTCCCCTCTCTCTCTCGCTCTCTCTCTTGCGCTCTTTCTCTCTCTCTCTCTTGCGCTTTTTCTCTCTCTCTCTCTCTCTCTCTCTCTCTCTGTGTGTGTGTGTGTGTGTGTGTGTGTGTGTGTGTGTGTGTGTGTGTGTGTGTGTGTGTGTGTGTGTGTGTCAGGACTGCCCTGCACATGGGTGATAGATGGTGAACAGAGGTGGGTGCTGGCCATAGAGACAGACAGAGAGAGAGAGAGAAGCACTAATTCTCAAGACAATCTCTGCACCTAGCCAAATTTATGGACCCAAATAGACATCAGAAGAGAAACATACAAAACTGCAACATTCTATGACTTTATTGTCAATATTAGTTTAGAAGAATGTCTTTTAAGGCCCGAGTGTAATGAAAATGTACCTGTTGCACTGGAAATGAAACGGAGGGACCAGAAGGTGAATTTCATTAAAGAGAATTGGTGTGTTCAAATCGCCGGAAGATTCACAATGAACCTCAAACACATGGGTTGGCTTTGCTCTTGTGTACACATGATTAATTAGCTTGTTTTAAAGTGATTCTGGGACTTTGTCTTTCTTATTTAAATAGAGCACAGAAATCCCACTACATTTAACAGTAGTTGACATGAATTTTGAGAATGATGAGTACCTGCTTATCTCTGCGGCTTGGTAGGCTATAGTAAAGCCTTAGGCTTAAAAGTGTGTGTGCCCGGGGGGGGTGAACAAGGAAACCTCAATGTGCACAAAAGTATGTATTGTGCCTCTGTGGTGTCTGTGCTTCTGCTGAAACCCACACTCACAAGTCATCTTGCCCTCCCAACACACACACAAACGCACGCTCGCATGCACACACACACACAGACACACACACACACACACACACACACTAGACTCCATATGCCCTTCAGTGCCCCTGTCATTGGATTAGGTTGCTGCTTCGATGAGGTCTAGCCCAAGAAGTCAGTCCTCATTTGACTGGCCAGCCATGAGACGCCCCACTCCTCTCTTCCTGCTCACATGGGGTTCGTAGAGTGAGGGGAGGCAGCCGCTCCACTCTCTTTCCGTCCACATGGAGTCCGTAGAGTGAGGGGATGCAGCCGTTTCTGGCTATTTCTACTGGCGCGGTAGATGTGTGCATGCTGTGTTGTGTGGACACGGGGAATTAAGTTTGTTACACTGCTGAATATTACACATGTTCTTCCTACCCCCACTGGAAGCAGCCTGACAAGGGTGCAGTATGGGTCTCAGAGGGGTTTAGGAGAACAGGTGAGGCTTGGGTGGGTTTGGTCCTTACCAGGGTGGGCACCATCGTTGTAAATTCTCCTGTGCAAATGTGAATTTTGGGTTTAAATGCCATGCCAACAGGAAAGCCCCAGAGTGCCATTAGCTCATTACAGCACAGCTAACAAGTACCTCCAACTATACTTTATTAGTAGGTTGGTCATACTTTGTGAGTGTGAGTGTGAGTGTGAGTGTGAGTGTGAGTGTGAGTGTGTGTGTGAGTGTGTGTGTGAGTGTGTGTGTGAGTGTGTGTGTGAGTGTGTGTGTGAGTGTGTGTGTGTGTGTGTGTGTGTGTGTGTGTGTGTGTGTGTGTGTGCGTGCGCGCGCGCGCATGTGGATTATTAAGTTGGAAAAGTCATTTAAGATCTGTATTTCAGCGTGACTGTTGTTTTTGGAGTTGGGAGGTGTAAGCCAGGAAGAGCTTCTCTTCCTTGTGTGTTTTTTTTCTTTGCCATACTATGTGATGACTTTAACATTCCTGCTTCATATGACCTCTGAATGCAACAGAAAAGGCTTTTCACACAGCCTAAACATCAGCTGTTCCAGTTTGCAGTTTTGTGTTCTCTTTCTCTCTGTGTGAATGCTTTTGTATAGATATCTATGTGAATTTCTCTATGTTTATACACAGTTTATAGACTGTATATGATTGCATTCACACAGTGTGGAAATGTGCCAGACACATGCTTTGTAAATTTAATAGCCTACATATTTATTGTTATAAGTTTCTGGTTAATGTGAGATAGAAAGATCAGTTGGGGGGATGGCATTGTTTGGTTTGGGAAGTATTCTGTTGGTTGCATAGCAACAGGCTCCTGGAAACGGGAGTGGACGGTGTTGCCACGAGCAACCGTTGTTGCTCTGCAAACAATGTGGGCCAGTGCAAACATGAGCCAAGACTGCGGGCTCCTGTTTTTAATTGAACATCTGTATGTGTTTTTCTCTGATTGAGTGCTGTTTAAGTTTAGATCCGCCACTGACATATGTGCTTACATCCTCCCTGGCTGCTTCATGCTTAATAACAGGTACACTTAAAGTGGGGTGGATCTCAATAGAACTAAAAACAACCAGTTGAAGTCCTTTGGACTTTGTTCTTTGTTTTTTTTTTTTTAATAGTCTCATAATGTGGTAGAGAAGTTGGTACTTGTCTGTAGTTTCAGGTAGGTGTGTGTGTGTGTGTGTGAGAGTGGGCTGTGTCCTGTGCTATAAAAGAGAAGCCCTATTGAGGCTGGTTGAGGGTCTAGTGCTCAGGACTCCTGCTGTGACCAGTTATTGTGGAGCTCATAGCAGCTGGTGGGGAATTTGTGTGCCTTTTAACCCCCGCTTTGCTTCGGCTGGCTGGGCAAAAGCAGCCTCTGTCTTGTTGTGTGTGTGTGTGTGTGTGTGTGTGTGTGTGTGTGTGTGTGTGTGTGTGTGTGTGTGTGTGTGTGTGTGTGTGTGTGTGCGTGTGTGTGTGTCAGGGCAGCCCTTTAATACTCTCTAAGTAAGTGGTACCAGTGGAGAACCCTCTGGTGTTTAGTGTTGGCCTGTCTTGTTTCTGCCGTGGAACATGTGAGAGAAGCCCAGGCCAGTTTTCCAGCCCTTAGCCGCACCAAACTCTGTGCTCCAGTGCGTTGTGAGGACACATCATCATCTAAAGTCACATCATCTCTGAACCCAATTGTATCCCAGAAACCTTGGCATTGCTGTTGTCTCTTAATAACACAAAATGCAGAATATGAGCTTTTCATTTTTCAGGTCAATGAATGAGCCAGTGCAGTGGTGAGCGGTGCATCCCTGGTAGACGGGCTTTTCCTGATTATGAGAAGAGTGTTTCCAGACATTGGCAGACACTTGCTAATTTTGCATCCTCTGTGCCAAATACAAGAGGTGGCGAAGAGAAACTGGGGTTGGCCAAACTAAATGCCTGTAGGCGTAGCAGCCTGAGTGATGAGCGTATGACTGTGAAGAGCATTGCAGACTGCTTTAAACATGTGCAGCAAACCATGTGGAGAACTTTGTTTCAACACCTCTGCTTTCGGCAGCTCTTAGTCAGCCACCATCTTGACCAATAGTGCTTTGTGTTGTAGGCGGCAGGCGACACACCCTATTAGTCTGCTTTTCCTAGTGTTGGATGTTGTGTTTATCTTGTGGAGTAGTGATCTTGCAACATCATCTGACTGATCATCACCTGAAGAAATTTTTAGTTTTCCTGTGTCAGTGTGATTTTGGTGTTTTGTAATAGACCTACCCAAGTTCAATAACTCTGTGGTTTGGTAAATCTGTGATGCTAAGGATGAGAATTGTCTGAAGTTGCAGAAGTACAGTATGCTATTCTTCTCTGCTCGCTAACCTGGAAACAGTAGCAAAAATTATCTCTTGATTGTATTACCACAGTAAGGGTATTGATTAGTCTAAAAGACTAATATATATTTTTCTAACTCATTAAATAAAAAAAAGGCCTAGGTCGAAAAAATGAGTAGGGGGTCATGTGCTTAAGTAGATGTTCATTCTCCCCACTTTTTTCTGCACCACATGTGGGCCAGACCAGGGTTAGCGTGTGTGTGTGTGTGTGTGTGTGTGTGTGTGTGTGCGTGCGTGCGTGCGTAGGAGGTGTGGTGTTCTAGCCAGAGCTGCTCATTAAGCTTACAGAGATAGCTCCGGCCTCATGGCCTCCCCTCCTGGGCTGGATGGCTGCAACTGGATAGCACAGGAAGTGTCTTGTCCATGTCTGCCATCCCATTAAGCTTCATCTGTGTTGTGCCTCTGCCTCAGGGCCTTGTGATAGTGCTGAATACATGATCTTAGCATTCTACCATCCTCCCTGCCCCTCTCATCCTTTACACTCCACCTTCTCCAAAGACCATTTTTACTGACCATTTGCTCTGATTTCCTGTAGAAGCGCCCATGTTGGGTGCAGAAAGGTGTAGTCATGTAGTCATGTGGTGTAGGTGTAGTAATTGGTGTAGTCAGCGCTAAAGAATGACTGAACATCTTTGCAGTTTGTTTCAATGAGTTAGGCTATCACAAGGTTATTTGTGGCTTGTTTCAATGAGTTAGGCTACCACAAGGTTATTTGTGGCTTGTTTCAATGAGTTAGGCTACCACAAGGTTATTTGCTGGGGCTGTCGAGTAATTCTCTTTCCATCTTTTCCATCCCTTCTCTCTTCTTCCCTCACTCTTCTCACTGACTTTGCTGTCCTCCTTTTCCTGTCCTCTACACTTTGCTCCTCTGTTCTCTTTCTCCTTTTTCTCACTACTTTAAGTTCCTCCACTTTCACACTCTCCTCTCCTACTTTATGCTCTCTTCTCCTCTCCTCTCATCTCCTCTAATCTCTTCAGTTCTCTTCTCCTTTCTTCAGCTCTCCTTTGCCTCTCCTCTCCTCTCTTCATCTCCTCTACTTAGCTGTCCTTCTCCCCTCTTTTGAAGTTCTCCTCTGCCTCTCCTCTCTCCTCCTTCTCTCCTAAGTTCTCTGTCTCTCATCCCCTCTCCTTTTTCTTGTTCTCTTGTTCATTCCTCTCTTCTTTCTCCCCTCCTGTGTTCTCCTTTCTGGCCCTCATGTTCCCCCCCCTGCCACATGCTGTAAAGTTCCTGTGCCGGAGCTTAAAAAAGAAAGTGTGGAAGCGAGGGAGGGGGTAAGAGTTAGGGGTGGTCGTCATGGATCCCACACCATAGCAACCGACAAACGTTTACAAAGCACTGTGGAATTTCCTCCTATCAGCTGGATTATTGCAGCCCCTGGAGGACTGCCCTCGCTGGAAACAAACACTGAAGACCATCAGCACCCCACGGCCCCCCACCCCCCAGTTTTTAGGGGTGTGTGCTGAGCCGCTGATGTAAAACCCTCTTTATTTCACTCCTCTGCTTTGCCTCCTCCATCTCTGGTCTGGAACATTTTTCTTATCTGCCACAGGTCTGTGTGTCTCTGTCAGAGTTTGAGCTGCCTCTTCGTTTTCAACTATGCAACTAGAGGACTCCACATGCAGTCAGCGCAACAGATTTACACAGGAAACCCCTCTGTCTCCTGCCTGAGGAGAGGCAGGCAAAGGGGTTGGGTGTAGCGTAGGGCCTGTTTGTGGGCGTAAAGTGAGGCGTGTTCAAAATGGCAAATAAAGGCAGGAGTTTGCAAACATTTTGCAACAGCTCAGAGCTCACTGTCAAGACATGCGTGAATGTCCTGAGGAGACAGTAGGCAGTAGGCAACTTGGGAGTTTACTTAAAAATGGTTGAAATTGAAAGTTTTCTTTGATTGTTCATTTAGCTGTACTTGAGCAGGGCTTTGTGGGTGGGTGTGACCATGCAGTGAGGTTGAGCCGAGGCAGTGAAGCTGAGCTGTGTTGCTCTGCTCTGCTCTGCTCTGCTCAGGGCTCTGGAGGATCTGAGCGCTGCCTGTCTCTCTCGAGGCCTCCGCTGCAGCCAGCGCTCTTGTCCTGGGCAGAGTGAATGTGCTGGTTCCTCCAGGAGGAGAGCCGCTCAAAAGGCCCTTTGTGCAGCCTGCTGGCACATATGCATGGCCCCTCTCGCCTGGCCAAGTGTGTCTGTGTTCTCCTGTCTGTCTGAGGAAGCGCTCCCCCATAATGCTGACTATGTCCTCATTAATCACCCATCTTCTCTTCTCCTCCCACCCCTCCCCCACCCCCAGTATCCCACAATGCAGAGCTCTGAGGGAGGGTCGGACTCCGCGTCCACGGTGGCTCTGCGCACAGCCACCTCTGCTCAGGCACCCGTAGTGCAGCCAGTTCCTGCCTCGCAACAGGTGCGTTGACAAAGTGACACACACACACACACACACACACACACACACACACACACACACACACACACACACACAGACACACACTGATCTCAAAATGAGTAGAAGATAAATACACAGAAGATATTAAATACATACAAGATGATTAAGGTGTGTGTGTGTGTGTGTGTCTGCAGCGGGTGCTGGTTCAGGTCACAGGATCATCTCAGAAGAGTCCACAGGTGCAGCAGCTCTCAGTACCCAGAGTACAACAGGTGTCACAGCAGGTAGACACACACACCCACTCATCCACACTCTCATTCACACACTCAGACAGAGTCGTAAGCGCTCTCTCTCATAAACATACAAACACACACACACAGAGAGAGAGATGTTCACACACACTCTAGCAGGGCTCATCAGTCACACACTGTGCTCTTTGTAAAATGATGGAGTGTAGAGGTTATTTGTTTATCTGATCCCTCCCCCCATTTGCTCTCATTTGCGTTCATCCCCCAAGAATTCCTGTCAGTAACACCCTGACAAAGGTTCCCCTGCAGCTTGTTAAGCTGAGCCGCCTCCTGCTCCGCTGTGCTTGGAGAGAGCGGAGGGATTTGTCACCAGTGCAGCGTGTCACCTCAGCATCTCAGAACGAGATGAGGAAATTAGTGGCGTGAGTCGTGGTTTGCTCTCTCTCACTTGAGTCCGTTACTGAAGCAGAGGCTGTGAAATATTCATGCCAGCTGCCACCGCTGCTGCCCACAAATAGTCAGGCTTTCATGTGCCAAGGTGAATGAAGAGGAGACTGAGCTCTGAGCCGTACACTGGGTCTCTCTCTCTCTCTTTTCATCTGGCTAGCCCATGTACACATGGATGGGTTTGGAGCAGATGTTAAAGCTATGGCTGGATCTCCATTTAGTAACTGCCTTCCCCAGTGCACACACAGGCACACAGACACTCAAAAAAAGCACTCTATGGACACAAGCACATGTGTGCAGAAGTACAGGTCAAGCAGGCTACTTTGGCCAAGTGCCCTTTCATTGTCTGTGCGGAAGAACAACAGGATACAACAGACATGCTATTTCACGGCTCACCACAGAACAAAACTCTTCTGGGGAGCCTCTAGACGCAAGCTGGAGCTCTCAGCCCAGAATGGATGAAGCAGAGTTAGGAAACTTCCAATTAGGAAGAGAGGATGACAGCGTCTGCAGCTGGCTCAAGAACTAATCCCTGGATGCCCTGGATCTGGGCAACACTGGTCTGATGTGGCCAGAGGCCCTGGAATCAGTGTAGATGAATATACATAAAAGCAGGACGCCACCTCACTCAGCAGACAATATGCATTGAGCCCTTTCATGCATAGAAAGACTCTTCAGTCTCTTCTGCATTAATGTAGAGTAGTACATCTGCCCTCCATGTTGTGTGTATTTCTACTTCCAAAGTGTGACATCTTCCCAGAAATGACGAAAGAGCAGGTTCTCCCTGAACCCCTGCAGGCTATGCACATACTACAGGGTGGCTACAACTGCACACTGGTGTTTGTTACTTACACTGGCTGTGCTGCTTCATGAGTGTTAACTCGTGTGTGTGTGTGTGTGTGTGTGTGTGTTTAGGTTCAACAGGTCCAACATGTGTACCCCTCCCAGGTCCAGTACGTGGAGAGCGGAGAGGCCGTCTACACCAATGGGACCATGTAAGTGCCAGATCTGCAGGTATTCCTATGAGATGAAAATTGATTATGTACACGCTGTTGCTGTGATGCGTTAGATTTAGATAAATATTTTGTGGCTTAGCTAAGATGAGTTGCTAAGCAACGACTGATTATTTGGAGGGGGGCGGCACAAAAGTTTGCGTTTTTTTTTTTTTTTCTTTGAGTGCTTCACAGTTTTAAGTTCTTAGTTTTTGTCTGCTAATGTCATGTGGAATCATTCCATAGGAAACCATCTGAATTTGAATGCCTGGAGGTGAAAAAACCTCATCTGTCTGAATGGAGCTTGAACAGTTGAACAGTTCGAGTGATCTGTCTTTTCTCAGACACAGCCGGGGCTGGGCTGGATTAGGCCCTGATCTGGCCCATATTTGTCTTTACCTTTGAGCTTTGAACCAAGTGATTGTATAACTTCTACAAAGCCAACAGTGAAGATGCAATTGAATGTGTTTTTTTTCCAAAGTCACATTTCCTCAGATACAGCTGGCTAATTTAAATAGGCAAGTGGTTCTAGTTAATTAATTCTAGGATTATGTGGATTGCAGTTTGAATGGGAGGGAAGTAGATTGGTTTGCACAGTAAAGTACAGCCTCTTTAATGGCCTCATTTCATGCAAGGTGAAGCACAGTGTCATATTTCTTCTCTATGAGGCTGTGGGAAGTGTGTTGTGTCCATTCACTGACTCCCTTGTCCTGCCTCCTCAGTCGGACTGCGTACTCTTATAACCACGAGGCCCAGCTGTATGGACAAGGCAGTGGCGGGACGTACTTCGACTCCCAGGCAGGGGGTGCCCAGGTCACCACTGTGGTGTCGTCTGCCAGCGGCGTGCACCCACATGGCATGGTTGGCATCGCCATGGACGTGGGTGGCAGCCAGATTATCTCCAGCGGCAGCGCCTACCTCATCCATGGCAGTAACATGGAGGGGGGACGCCACCACAGCACGCCCACCTCACGCTCCTCTTCAGCTATGGTACACACACACACACACACACCACCACCACCACCACCACCACCACAACACACTCACCTCAGGCTCTTCTTCAACTATGGTACACAGTAGTACACACTGATCTCACGCTTATCTACAGTTGGTACACAGACACAGACACAGACACACACACACACACCACCACCACCACAACACACTCACCTCACGTTTAGCTATGACACCACGGCTCATACATCTAGCACTCATCACCTTCCTCATGTTCCTCAGCTGTAACACACACACACACACACACACACACACACACACCCTGGAGTTCTATTTCATTTCAAGTAATTGGCCTGCCCTGTGAAAATGCTCTGTCTTCACATCACTCAGACCTGTGGCTCTATATGCAAGACGCACGACTGATTGACAATCAATTCTGTGTGTGTCTGAGAGTGATGAGAAACTAAACTCCCTAAACTAAACTCACACCAGGCCACACAAGGAGCTCTCCTCTCCTCTCACACACACACTCCTCTCCTCTCCTCCCCCACACACACTCCTCTCCTCTCCTCCCCTCCCCTCTCTCACACACACTCCTCTCCTCTCCCCTCCCACACACACTCCTCCCCTCTCCCCTCTCCCACACACACTCCTCTCCTCTCCCACACACACTCTCTCCTATCCACTCACACACACACACACTCTCTCTCTCTCCTCTCCCTCCCACACACACCACACACACTCCTCTCCTCTCCCACACACACTCCTCTCCTCTCCTCTCACACACACTCTCCTCTCCTCTCACACACACACTCCTCCCCTCCCCTCTCCCACACACACTCCTCTCCTCTCCTCTCCTCTCCCCTCCCACACACACTCCTCCCCTCTCCCCTCTCCCACACACACTCCTCTCCTCTCCCACACACACTCCTCTCCTCTCCTCTCACACACACACTCCTCTCCTCTCACACACACACTCCTCTCCCCTCCCCTCGCCCACACACACTCCTCTCCTCTCCCACACACACTCCTCTCCTCCCCCACACACACTCCTCTCCCCTCCCCTCTCCCACACACACTCCTCTACTCTCCCACATACACTCCTCCCTCTACTCTTCCACACACACACACACACACACCTCTGCTCTGCTCTCCTCTCCTCTCACACACTCTCTTCTCCTCTGTTCTCACCTCACACACACTCTCCTCTCCTCATACACACACACTCCTGTCCTCTGCTCTGGGAGTGCTTTGCATAATAAAGTATGCTGTGGGTCTCATTAGCATGGAAGGCTGAGCCCCAGTGTGAGGCCCTGTGAAACGGCCTGGACTCCTGCCCCCTTCTTTTACTGTCCTTGGCCATCTTTTAACACAAAGCCTTTCTGCTTCACTCTTGCCTGTGGAGTAGCCTTTGTTGTGATGGTGTAGTTTTAAACATCCACGTGAGACTCCCATTTCCCTGTGCTTCTGTGATATTCCATGTGTCAGAGCATAATGGATGTTTCCTAAGCAGCACACTCTCTCTGTGTCCTGTCAGAGGGCGGTGAAGGACGTGTCTTGTAAGATGAGAGTTAAAAAAGAGTGCTTTAAGACAAGAGTGAAAGAGTGCTTTAAGACGAGAGTGAAACAGTGCTTTAGCGTTGCCTGTTGGGGCACAGTGCTTCCTGGATGTGCTTCAGATGCTGGATTTCAGCCCTGCGTGACTCCGGTGGCCTGGTGTCCCCAGCACATTTGCATACATCAGTGTGTGTCAGGCAGGCAGAAAGGCAGGCGGAGGCTAAGCTCAGGACCTTAACCCTTCTCACTCTGCCCCGTCTGCATTTGCATGTGTTTGGTCCAGCTAGAATGAGTTTGGCTGCCCCTCTGACCCAGTGGGATGGCAGTGCTGTGATCTGGCTGCCTGCTAACCATCTTATTTCTCTCTGTTGTTCCCCTGTCCTTCAAACTGTCTTGTCTTCCCCTCCTCTCCTCTCTGCTCCGGCCCCCCCTCCCCCTGTGTGTGTGTGTGTGTGTGTGTGTGTGTGTGTGTGTGTGTGTGTGTGTGTGTGTGTGTGTGTGTGTGTGTGTGTGTGTGTGTGTGTGTGTGTGTGTGTGTGTGTTTCCTCTGCATGTCCATGTTTTTCTTCTTCAGCTTGAAATGGCGATTGAAAACCTCCAAAAGTCTGAAGGGATTGCCACTCACAAAAGCAGCCTGCTCAACAGCCATGTAAGTCACCCAGGAGCCTGCCTTCCTACGAGCCCAGTGCAGATGGCCACCAAGGAGGCATGCTTCTGTCTGTCTATCTGTCTGTCTGTCTGTATCTGCTGCCTGCTTGCCTGTCTGTCTGTCTGTGTTCCTAAGCTGAATGTCTCCAGCTCTGCTCCAGCGGATCTTTCCAGGAACCACACCCACCCTGTAGTTGTCTGACAGAGAGGGCCAAAGGATGCCGTCCTCTTGCAGGGTTTGTCTGTGGAGTTTGCGGTAGTTCCTACCTTCAGGAGCACAGGCTCCCAGTCACCCCTGTAAATAATATCCACGTCCTCACGACAACGGAACACTGAGTGAAAACAGTGTAATACATATTCCACATCTATATGTGGTGCAGATACAGCCAGAGCCACTGGACACACCAACACCAGAGAGCGCATGCACATAGAGCACAAACACAACTCCGTCGTCCTCCATTGTTTTAACTGCTTGTTGTGTGCCGGGGTCTTCACTGCTCTTCTGGTCATGTGACGGTGACAGATTGGCGACATCATAGTTTTCAAAAAGCTGCATTTTGCTTGTCCACACAGCAACGAAACGGCTGCATTTTCATATTTTTCCACTCTGGAACCCGTTTTCAAAAAACTTCGTTTTAGGTCTCCCAAAACGCTGGTGCCGTGTGGACGCAAGGCCAAAACGCATAGAAACTTCTCCGTTTTAACAGAAAAACGTTGCCGTGTGGACGGCCTCATAGTGTTTTCACAGATCTCCCTTATGCTGTAACTGGAGTTAGAGTGGTGGGGCAGGGGTGAGAGATTCTTCTGTCTGTGTGTATCTCTCTCTCTCTTTCTCTGTTCTGGTGGCAGCCCAGCCGTGTGTCTGACTTAGCCCCCTGGTGTTTCTGTCAGGGTTGTTTACAGCTCTTAGCCTGACATTCCCAGTTGTGGCACTCTTAACACGTTGACACACTGCTGAGCATGTTTATACACACACATCCAGCCTGTCTGCCTGCAGTCAGCCACCTCTCCCTGTGTGACACTAAAACACTAAAAGCTGTAGTGTGTGTGTGTGTGTGTGTGTGTGTGTGTGTGTGTGTGTGTGTGTGTGTGTGTGTGTGTGTGTGTGTGTGTGTGTGTGTGTGTGTGTGTGTGTGTGTGTGTGTGTGTGTGTGTGTGTGTGTGTGTGTGTGTGTGTGTGTGTGTGTGTGTGTGTGTGTGTGTGTGTGTGTGGACGAGCCCCAGATGTCCTGGCAGATCTGTTCTGTAGTGAGCCGCTTTTGCTTATCTGGGCTTGGAGTCTTCCTGTGCAGTGTGATCTGGTCCATCTCTACAGCACTTCAGGAGCCTCTCCACCCCTGTGCCTCACCAGTGAACTTCTCCATCCTCCTGCTGTGTGTGTGTGTGTGTGTGTGTGTGTGTGGGATGGTTTAGCAAGAGAGCAGTGGAAGTGTATGGATGCTGTAGACAGTGAGAGTTGTTAAGCAGAGAGTGTGTTGTGTTTATGTGCTGACTGTGTGTGTGTGTGTGTGTGTGTGTGTGTGTGTGTTCTCTCCAGCTGCAGTGGCTGCTGGATAACTACGAGACGGCAGAGGGGGTGAGTCTGGCACGCTGCTCGCTCTATAACCACTACCTGCGCCACTGTCAAGAACAGAAGCTGGACCCCGTCAACGCCGCCTCCTTCGGCAAACTCATCCGCTCCGTCTTCATGGGGCTCCGCACCAGACGCCTGGGCACCAGGTCAGATACACACACACACACACACACACACACACACACACACACACACACACACACAAACTAGATCCATCCAAATATTAGCTGAGTCAGTGATATTTGGTTTGGGGGGTGTATGTGTATGTGTATGTGTATGTGTATGTGTATGTGTATGTGTGTGTCCTGAGAGTAGCTTATGTTGTGTCCTTTCCTCAGGGGTAACTCCAAGTACCATTATTATGGCATCCGTATCAAACCTGACTCCCCCCTCAACCGCCTGCAGGAGGACTCCCAGTACATGGCCATGAGGCAGCAGCCTGTGCACCAGAAGCAGAGGTCAGCCCCTCTCTCTCTCTCTCCCCCTCCCTCTCTCTTACTTTCACTCTCTCTCTCTCTCTCGGTTTTTATTCTCTCTTGCTCGACCCCTTCCCATCCCTCTTTCTCTCCCTCTCTCTTTCTTTCCCTCCCTCCTTTTCTGACGAGACTTCTTATTCTCCTGTTTCTTTGTAGTGGAGTGAAGATCTGTTATTGGCTTTATGAAGTGATTGGCAGTGCTTGCATGTGTCCTTGTGACTCCTGCAGTGACTGGCCTTGCCCTTGTCTTTTTAGCTATGTAATAATGTGTGTGTGTGTGTGTGTGTGTGTGTGTGTGTGTGTGTGTGTGTGTGTGTGTGTGTGTGTGTGTGTGTGTGTGTGTGTGTGTGTGTGTGTGTGTGTGTGTGTGTGTGTGTGTGTGTAGGTTTAAGCCCCTGCAGAAGGTGGACAGCATGGGCGACAGTCTGTCTGGCGGCTCCCACCATGCCTCCAGCACTCCTGAGCAGTCTGTGGCTGCCCAGAGCCAGCATCACCAGCAGTACATCGGTAAACACCACAGAGAACACACACAGCTCACTCACTTTTTCAGTATCTATCCCAATGCTCAAAGATAGAGCTGTCCTAAGCCTCTGGGAGTAGCTCCCGTTGTCTCACCAGTGAGTTGAGTGATGTGTCTCTGCTCCTCTCACTGTTAAAGAAGAAATCCAGGGTCAACCAGTCCATAGCCCTGATGTTCAAAGTCACCAAGTGCTGTCGATAGGAAAAAGAACAAGAAAATGTAACACAGACCATATAGTGAATCTGCAGTTAATCGGCTATGGATTGATTCACACTGCATTTCTCTCTTAAGCACCAAGGTCTCAAGCCAAAAGAAGTGAAACATCAATCTGCGTGTTTGTCTTTTGTTCTGTTTCACACATTTGGTTCCTCATGTTTCTAACAGATATGTTGTTGTTGTTGTTGTTGTTGTTGTGGTTGTGTTTGCAGATGTGTCACACGCTCTTCCTCCCTTCCCTCCTCTGGACCTGGGCCCCGTGCCCCTCCCTGAGCGCATCAACATGGCCGATGTGAAGAAGCTCCAGACCCTCTACAGGGACCACTGCGAGGTAGCTTATACTCTTGACACACACACACACACACACTCACTGTTCCTCCTCAGTGTGATTAATGCTCTGTTGTCTCTGATCTGTTCTCCTGTCCTTCTCCCATCCCCCCACGCATGTCTCCTGCATGGCACCTGACTGTCAGATGGACATTCTACTGACTCCATTTCCTTTTCCACTCCCTTTACTGTGTGTGTGTGAGGTCGTTACAAGGAAAGTTACTTTACCTGGGCGTCTTGCCTTCATACTGTACCTCGCCCTAGTAGAGCAGATAATGGCTGGATGACATGTGGGCCAGATTTCCCCCACTCTGTGGTGCTCTGAGGGAGGGAGGGAGGGGGGGGCTGCAGCAGATGAGCTGTTGTTCTGATAGGGATCAGAAATAGCCTGTTGGAGTTGGGGGAGGGGTGTGGGAGAGGGGGCTTCATTAAGCGTGAACAGTGGGGGTTGACGGGTGTGGGGTGTAGCTGAGGGGGATTGTCATATTATGTATTGCCCCCACCCTCACACATACTCAAACACACACACACACATACATACACACACTCAAACACACACACACACACACACACACACACACACACACACACACACACACACACACACACACACACACACACACACACACACACACACACACACACACACACACACACACTCACTCAAACACACACACACACACTCACTCAAACACACACACACACACTCACTCAAACACACACACACACACACACATACATACATACACACACACACACACGTCTGGCTCCGCTCACTCTCTTTGTCACGCACCCCTTTTCATCTCCCTGGGTTGTGAAGATGTGGCCATTAACCTTTCAGCTGACTGGGGGACATCTTTTTGTCTGTGCTCAGTTTGGTCTCCACCGTGCCTCTGCCTGTGTGTGTGTGCGCATGCACGTGTGTGTGAGTGTGTGTGTGTACTGCACGACTGCTGTGCGACTGCCTCTTATCTGGCCACACGGTCTGTGTTATCTTTGTAGCCGGAGAGAGGCAGCTCACTATTGTGTGTGTGTGTGTGTGTGTGTGTGTGTGTGTGTGTACCTGTACGCTTGTTTTAAGGCACTCTAAAGCTGTGTAGTTGCGCTGCATTACAACTCTGGAGGAGGAGGTGGAGGAAGAGCTTTGGAAAACTAAAGAAATAAAAAGAATGCAAGTGCATGCCTGTGCTTGGCCACCACACACACACACACACACACAGTGACTTGAGTGAAGACTGTTGTTGTGGAAGGGACAATGTGGAAACACATTTGTCTGCAGGTCTTTTTTAAATTCCCCAGCTGCAGACTCCCTGTCTTTCTCTGAAGGTACAACTGCTCCCTGTTTGTCCGGGCTGGGGATTTTTTTTTTTTCTTCCCCCTTCCCTTTTTGTTTTGGAGGCCTGTGTTTTGAGCCGTTGCCCTTGGCAACGGTAAACAAGGTTGCCATGGCAATCCCTGGCGAGGAAGCAGAAAACATATCATGTGATTGAAGGGAAAGCCTATACAGCACTGTAACTGGATATGGGACTGTGAGCTCTGCCAGGAGAGGATCTTTGGGCATGCCGTGAATCATACGCATATGGAGACAGCGCACCACAGAGATGCATAATAGACAAAACACATTGAAAAATGTCAGCCCCCCCCCACCTCCACCCCACAGCACTTTTTTTTCTCAGTCTCTTTCTCACTCACACACACAGTGTGTGTGGGCAGAGGGAAAAAGAATGAAGTCTCAGTGCGCCTTTATGTTCTGGTCTTGGTATGTCTTGTGTTTTTTTAATCCGAAAGTAATTACTTTGGCATTTGCAAAATTTTTTGAAAATGTCTTTTTTCAAAATAGTAACCACCAAAACAAATCCTGACCTGGTAACCTTCAGCCATTTTGACAAAATCCAGCCTTCCCACCCCTAACGTGCACTATTCACTATTACATATACAGACTTTAAAATGCTTTTTGTCTTGAAAATAATTCTTTTTAGGGGAGTTCTCTGTAATTCTGTAATTGTCTGAAGGGGATGTGCACTTACCATGTCTCACCCTGCAGAATTGTGACATGTAACGGAAGTGTGCATGTGTGCACGAATACATTGCAGGTGAAGGGTGGAGTTCAGCTATGTCAGGAATATTTGCAGAATTTCACCCCTTCCACACAACTTGCATTGACCTTTGTCTTCAGACAAGGACCCCATAAGCTTTGCATCCTAGGCTTTAACTCTGCTGGGTGTAGGAGGTGTGTGTCAGTGTTAGGAGTTAGTGGAGTGTGGCCAGCCAAAGGAATAACTCCCCAATGAGTTAATGATTTATTGCAAGTGAATGAATCACAGATTCCCTGTGAACGGAACGATGGGCTTAGTGTGTGTGTGTGTGTTGGCTTGCTCTGCTGCTGTCGAGCTACAGAGGAGAGGAGCAGAGATGTTTAATGTTGCACAGCAGCTATGAGGAAGTGGTCGAGTCTCCAGTCAGCTTGAGCTCATTTACACACAGACACACACAGACTTAAAGCGAGTGGGAGGAAACTGTTGCCTAATACCCCTTTGTGTGCAAGAGCAGCAGAGCTGTGAGTGTGACAACTGAGGATCACCCTGTAGCTTGAGGGGAAGTGTGTGTGTGTGTTAGTTCTCGAGAACTCGAGCAGGAATCTCAAGTCTAGAGTGTCACACAAGAGTTACTAATGGGTCTCTCTCTCTCTGTCTGTATGTGTGTATCTTAGGCAACACTGGATGTTGTGATGAACCTGCAGTTCCACTACATTGAGAAGCTGTGGCAGTCCTTCTGGTGTTCAACGGCGCCATCTAGTGACGGATCTACTACCATCACTAACAGGTCAGTTCCACTCTGCACAAGATGGTCATAACACCAGTGTCAACCTGTATCTCCCCTGGTTTAGCATGTAGCATGTTGTGCTGTGTTGTGTAGTGAGGAGGACCTGGAGAATGTGATTCCCCATGAGAAGCTGGTGGCTCTGTGTAAGTACGAGCCAGTCAAGCAGTGGATGCGCAGCTGTGACCACATCCTGTACCAGGCCCTGGTGGAGATCCTCATTCCCGATGTCCTGAGGCCTGTGCCCAGTGAGTCGTCACCACCCCCCACACACTCACTAGACCCTTTGATTTGGACTGTTAGCGCAGTTTGTTTTGATGATGTGAATGCAGTGCACTGAACATGGACTAAGTGTTGGAGGTTAATGAGTTTCTATTTAGCAACACACATATATACGTGCTTCATAGTGCAAGACACACACACACACACACACACACACACACACACACACACACACACACACACACACACACACACACACACACACACACACACACACACACACACACACACACACACACACACAAGAAATGACTATACTGAGTGAGCCTGGCTGGGAATGTGGCCAGGACAACCAGGGAACTGTCTCCTCATTGCCATGAGATGTAGAGATCAGGCCCTGGGTTGTACTGGCATTCCTCTGTGACCAGAGGGGAGAGTGCCCCCTACTTGCCAACCAACACCACTGCAGCAACTTGGTTT
This sequence comes from Tenualosa thibaudeaui, assembly GCA_027481765.1. Classification (NCBI taxonomy): domain Eukaryota; kingdom Metazoa; phylum Chordata; class Actinopteri; order Clupeiformes; family Clupeidae; genus Tenualosa; species Tenualosa thibaudeaui. The sequence continues at coordinate 16,729,514 of JAIFZK010000023.1, read as the reverse complement.
TCCCAGGAGGTCTCCCATCCAAGTACTGGCCAAGGCCACAGCTGCTTAGCTTCAGTCACTCAGCAGACAGGGTATCCACTGGTCTGGCTGCTGGCCACACATGTCCTGTGTCAGGGGCCTGTGTTGTGAGGTGAACACTAAAAGCAAATGCACACACTGATTAAATACACTCTGCACTAATACTGAAATAGGCCCATGGCATTGGCCTACTCTCACCCTCTATAAACAAGAGCATCTCAGAAAGCTTTGGGTGGATAGGGACACACTCAAGAACACAACACACACACATAACAAACACACTTCATCTTAGGATAAGGCCTTTAATAACACTAGATTCAGATTAATGTTGAAAACACAGCTGATTATGATGGTGTTGGTTTTGCCCTCAGGTACCCTGACTCAGGCCATCCGTAACTTTGCCAAGAGCCTGGAGAGCTGGCTCACATCAGCCATGTGTGACTTCCCCCAGGAGACGATACGCACCAAGGTACCACCACCAGTATCTGAATCTCCATTTGATGGGATGTTTGCCTTGTCTGTCTCTTAATTGAAATTGCTGTAGTAAACTTGTGTAGTGTAGATATTGAATTAATGCGAATAGTTATAAGCAGTTGTTTTAATGCCAGATTTTAATGTTCATTCATATCGTTCTGGAGTTAAACCCCTAAATTGGGTGATTGATGACTGTGACATGACCAACATCCAGGGTCAAATGTTAGAGGTCATGTCTGAAATGTTAATGTTTGAGTATGTGCAGTATGATCTACCCCTTTCTGTGAACATTTGAACGCTGATTTAACACTCTTCTCTCCTGTGGCTCCCAGGTGGCTGTGGTGTCTGCATTTGCACAGACGCTGCGCAGGTACACGTCCTTGAACCACCTGGCGCAGGCAGCACGGGCCGTGCTTCAGAACACCTCCCAGATCAACCAGATGCTGTCTGACCTGAACCGTGTGGACTTTGCCAACGTGCAGGTATGTCACACCTGGCCCTCCCCTGCCACCCCCCTAGAGCTGGCCTCAGCTCTCCAGCGCTCACAGCATCCTCATCTTCAACTTCCACACTCACAGCTTCTCAGCAAGGAATCAAGGGATGCCCACAGTGCTCCCTGTGGAACTGAGCTGCCCACTGAAGTGTCTATTCATTAGTGTATGTGTGTGTGTGTGGGATCCCACATGTTGCTTGTGTATCCAGAGGCACACCTCTCACCTTGAAGATAAGACCTTGCCTGTGTGTGTACATGTCTCACACCCTGAAACTGTAGGGTGTGTCTTGGTTAAATAAACACTAAACCCAGCGTTTGTATATTAATTCCTCACTGTATGTCTCCTGTAGGAGCTGTGTGTGCCCTCTGTGTAGTCCTGTCTGTGTGTGGTGTAGTCATAGTTGTCCCTGTCTGTGTGTGTGAGGAGTAGCACCAGCAGTAGTAGTAGTAGTAGTAGTCGTCCCTGACTGTGTGTGTGTGGATGTGTGTATCTCCCCACAGGAGCAGGCATCATGGGTGTGCCAGTGTGATGAGAGCATGGTCCAGCGTCTGGAGCAGGACTTCAAGGTGACGCTGCAGCAGCAGAGCTCCTTGGACCAGTGGGCCGCCTGGCTGGACAACGTGGTCAACCAGGTCCTCAAGCCCCACGAGGGCAGCCCCAGCTTCCCCCGCGCCGCCAGACAGTTCCTGCTCAAGTGGTCCTTCTACAGGTGAGGCTCACAACTACGCTCTCAAAACAGCTACACTCTTCCTCATTCTCACTGAACAGCTACGCTCTTCCTCACTCTTGCTGAACAGCTATACTCTTGGCTCTGGGGTCAGTTTCACACCATGATAGTTTCAAACTAGTAGTCAACTTTGGTAGCTAATGATGGGCCTTGCCCTGCTTTCCCTCTCTCACAAAATACCTCCAAAACTGCACTCTCCTCACACTCACTCTACCTGCACCATACAAAACACCTCCACTCTCCTCACACTGACTACCTGCACCATACAAAACACTTCCACTCTCCTCACACTGACTACCTGCACCATACAAAACACCTCCACTCTCCTCACACTCACTCTACCTGCACCATACAAAACACCTCCACTCTCCTCACACTGACTCTACCTGCACCATACAAAACACCTCCACTCTTCCTACTCCCAAAACTGCACTCTCCCTCACACTCTCTCAACCTGCACAAGGGCACTCCAGCTGCAAACAAATCTGCTGCAAACAGGCCATTTAAGGCGTATTTTATTGGGGCTACTTGCTACTAACCTCCTTGCTTGAAAACCACTTTGTGTTCTCCAGATGCTTACTGCTATCAAAAATTCTTGGATGGAGGTGTTTCTGTGCCCCCCCCCCCCACACACACACACACACTTCCCTTTCCCTTACCTCATCATTCGTGCCTCACTTCCCTGGGTCCTTATCTCCCCTCCTCACACTCCCTCCTGACCCTCTCCTTTTCTCTCTCCTTCCTCCCCCACTCTCTCTCTCTCTCTCTCTCTCTCTAGCTCCATGGTAATCAGAGACCTGACCCTGCGCAGTGCTGCCAGCTTTGGTTCCTTCCACCTTATCCGCCTGCTCTACGACGAGTACATGTTCTACCTGGTGGAGCATCGCGTTGCCCAGGCAACTGGGGAGACGCCTATAGCCGTGATGGGAGAAGTGAGTCAGATTGTCATATTAGCAACACTTGTTTCTCTCTCACACACACACACACACACACACACACACACACACACACACAACAGACACATTGTGCTTTAGTAGTACACCTGAGCTATGCATCAGCAGTGGCTAACCTGCAAACTCTTCTTCTTTCTAACCCTCAGTTCAGTGACCTCAGCTCCATGATGCCTACACTGATGGATAAAGGTGAGTTCTTCAGACACACACACACACACACACACTCTTACCTCAGTACAGTTTTGCTGTGGTGAGGATGCCTGACTGTCCTCTCTGCTCCATTAGAGCCCTCGTTCTCTGACGACATGAGTGACTTGGGGAGCGACGGCGACGTGTCGCGGGGGCCCAGCGAGCCAGCCGTGAAGAGGGAGAGGATTGAGCTCAACCACTCGCTGCAGGAGATCTAAGCTGCTCCTCCATACACACACACACACCGGCGCTCACCGTGACCAGCAGGCACACACACACACACACACACACTCACTCACTCCTATACACCAGGGCTGTGAGGATGGCATTGCTTGTGTATCCCTGGGTTCTGCGTTACACTAGAGGCATGAGTGTGTGTGTGTGTGTATATGGTGTGTGTGTCTCACAGAATGAGCTATGGGAGAGGGGGAGGAGGGTGTGTGTCATTCTAGATTTCCTCCGTTCTTGTGCCCCCCTCCTGTCCCATGTTTGTGACTGTGAATTGTACGAGTACGAGTGCCGTTACTCTGTTAGAGCTGTGCCATAGAGCTGTGCTAGTCTTTAATCCAGTGCCTTAGATTGAGAAAGGAAAAAAACCCAAGTCAGTTTAATGTCAACATAAACCACACACACACACAGACTAGTGGAGGAGCCCCCTTCACCTCTCCTCTTCTCTTCTCACCTCTTTCCTGTCCTCTCAGTTGTGCCTCTTAATGCAGTATGAATGTATGTCTCCATAACCTCAAGAGAGAAGCTTTCTAAAGCACGTCTAGTCCAGTAGGAGGTAGAGACTTAGGACCTACTCACAAACACGCTGCACTCCTGTAGCTCAGCGCACACATGGCACTATTCCCCTCCAGGCCTGCAGAGAGCGCTCTGGGACTCGCTGTTGGGCTGACTGCAGAATGGAACCCTTGGCCATATAAGATAACCTACATGGGAGCTGCCACTAGGGCGGCACCACCAGCTGCTGTTCCAGGGTCAGTAATGTGTGGGGAAGAATTCAAACAGTCTATTGTTTATTTCCCCTTTAAAAGCCTTTTTCCTTCTGCCTCAATCTGATTTTAAAGAAGCTGATGTGTATATTTACGTATGCATACAAGAGTACACGTGGCCTCAGCTATGATGTCATCAGCCTGGTTTCTTCTGAAGCTTGTCTGCCAAAGTACTACAGTTTTTAACCCGACAAATCAGGCCTGTTACACGATGCACGTTTTTAACCAACCCGTAGTACTGTTCCGGTAGGCTATACACAGCTGAGTTAAACCCTGTTGTGTTTAGTTTTGTGCTGGTGTGTACATTTCTTTTTTAAACGATTTGAGTGACGGCACAGACGGTGATTATCAGTGGATCTGTTTTGATGTGTAAATATGTGACATACCTGAGAGTCCTCTCTGGAGGGGGTCCCTTTAGAAAGCCTTTAGGACATCTGAGTCGAGTCCAGTCCAGTGTAGTCCAGCATTTAGTGGCCTTAAGCACACATCCTGTCTCTCTTGGACACAACCAGGCCAGGTCTGCTGGGGGTCTGTTCTGGAGTCGTATCTGATCTGACTAGAGCTGCAGGGGCGTAATGATGTTCCACATCCTTCACACAACTTTAATGTGTGTGTATATAAACAGCAGCAGCCTAGAAAGCCTTGGTGCTCGGGGTGTAGCTGCAGGGGCGTAATGTCCCCTGTTCCAGTGTGGGGTTCATCAGAGTATCAAAAAGAAAAAATTAAAAAGGAAAAAAAACAAACAAACACAACTTTAATGTGTGTGTATATAAACAGCAGCAGCCTAGAAAGCCTTGGTGCTCGGGGTGTAACGGTCCCCCTCCAGTGTGGGGTTCTTCAGAGTATCAAAAAGAAAAAAATTAAAAAGGAAAAAAAAAAACAAACAAACAGAAATAGCACCCTCAAGTGGTGGTGCTTTAAAAGGTGTAAATCACACAGTCATTTACATGTATGTGTTTGGTTTTTTTTACCCCTGATATAATCCTGGGCAGACTGCCTTTTTAATAATATCATTTTTTAAAGAGCTGAATTATTAGCTACATTCAAAATCCCTTGATGTATAATAGTGAGTTTTAAAAAGTGACATTGAGATTTCAGATGTATGATTTTTTTTTTATTCTTAAAATAAGCTCCTTAAGCTTGTTGATGGTTTTTGCCGTTCAGTTTTCAGACCTGTTGAATGTGTTTGCTCCTGCTACAGTTGAGTGGCTCTGGATGGTTCTGATAGAACCTGCCCCCCTACCCCGCCACCCCTCCCCCGTGCCTCCCGTGTTTCTCTTGAGTCCAGTCGGCCGTAGGCCGCTGAGCAGTGGTCACTTTTCAGAGTTTCCATGGGGCCACCAACCCAGGATTATTAGTTTAAAAAATAATACAAAGAAATGAATAGATGAGATTGCTGGTGTGTAAATCTTTCTGTCTGGTCTGTGAATATTCTAACTGTGGGCTTCTTCTCGGTGAAGCCTCCTCTCGGCTCTCGGTACCACCTGCTAACCGACCCATATGCCCTCATACGTCCACCCTTCTGTTCTGCATATTTATTAGCGCCGGTTCTGACACTACGCCTCCTCTCGGTCCAGTCCAATAGTTGCAGGATGTCCAAGTCCAGAACTAAAGGTCTGGCAAAAGCTTTTCTTAGTCCATGTTTTTAACTTGTGCCTGTCACAGTAACTTGCCTTTAGAGTATTTGGAAAAGGTATTTTCTGTGTCAATGTTTTTTTGTAATGCTGTTTAGACTTCTGGTTGAGGATTATTTTTATTGGACTAGACTGATTCTTCTCACAAGTATATTGATGCTTTATTTTTGTGTATTTTTAAAACCTGTTCTTGACTTCTTTACCTGGCCAGAGAACAGAAAGACTCTGTAACAAACTGCATAGTTCAACTGTATTTTGTACCGGTAAAAAAAATAAAATAAATTGGTGTAAGCCACACTTTGCTGTGCTTGTTTTTTCATAGATTATCAAGGGAATACCCAGGGTGAATCAGCCCACAGCTCTGTTGTTTCACCTGACTTGCTGAGTTCAACTAACTGAGAATGACTTAAGACCAAAGAGCAAAGCGGCAGCCAACACTAACTGATGAGGGCGAGTTCATGAAGGGAGTTTGGTTTTCCTGTACGCCCATCAGTTAGCTGCCTGTTAGCACACTGGGTTCTTACAGCTCCCAACAGCACTCGGCAGCCTCACAGAACCAAGATATGGGCTAAATGACACTGCAGTTTTCCTTTAACTCCGTGAAGCAGCACAGTGGGAAATTTCTATCCAAGATGAGATTTCAATTCATCAGCAGCCCTTGCAATCCCTCACAGTAGTAGCAGCGCCATTTGTTTGCATCCACTTAGAATCGTTCATGGAACGCATTGCTAATGGAAGGGAACGCAATGGATTCCGACCATGTGTCCCTCTGACAATTCTATCAAAACCATTCTGGAATCATTAACAACAGGACACTGATTATTTCTGGAGAAGCACTGAACTTTATAAATATATTTAAAATTTACATAGAAAGAAACTGCACCAACAGTGCAAATATTGCAGTCCTATATTGACTGGTAACCCCACCCCAAAACACACACCCTCTGTACTTATGCACACACAGGCAAGTATCCATGACGGTAGCAATCTAAAACAATCTAAAACTATAAAACATGTATCATTAAGCTTGCACACATATTTTTTCTTTTTCCCCGCAAAAATCCTTTTTTTTTTTTTTTGTTGGTCTTTCATGGCAAAGCAACACTATTCACAGCCTACTGAACATACAAAGAGAGGCTTCTGGAATCAGAGCTGTGCTGTATTCTACCACATGTACAAATCTCAGATTGCAATCAAGAAAAGGGGAAGAAAATGGTTCCGATAGAAAAGGCCAGGCCAGGCCAGAGCTCATCTTGGTCCTCCATAGCAGCAAGGACATTTGAATCTATGGGTTTAGGTAAGTGCACGCTCCCCTTCAAGCGTGTGTGAGTGTGTGTGTATGTATGTATGTATGTATGTATGTATGTGTGTGTGTGTGTATGTATGTATGTATGTATGTATGTATGTATGCGTGTTTGTGTGTGAGTGTGTATGTATGTGTGTGTGAGTGTGTATGTATGCATGTGTATGTGTGCACGTGTGTGTAGGTGTGTTCTCCCCTCACCTTCTCTACCCTCTCTAATGTGTAGACCTGGCACAGAGGGCAAAACAGGCAAGAAGTGCAAACTGTAGGCCAGTAGTAGACCCCCCCCCCCAAACCACCACCAGGTACGTGCATCCTCATCTCCCCTTTCACAGAGAGCAGCCCGCCATGTACTTCCCTGGGGAGGGAGGAAAGACAGACAGACAGACAACACAGCAGAGAGAGAGAAAAGCATATCAGTTCTCCACTGACTGACTAATTAGTTATGTTCCACATCTCCACTGATTGTAGCGTCGCTTTTAAAGGAGATATATTGACATTACATGATATCTTGGTCGCTTGCAGTGTGAATAAATAGGGCTTTAAGCTCCAGTTTGGGGAGTTAACACCCCTCTAAAGGGGGGTTGGGGCGCTGAGACAGCTGGACGACTAGAGCGCAGCTGGTGAAACAAACTGCAAACAAAACCTCACTGGGGAGTCTGACCCACAAACACACAATTCTAAACACTTGATTATAAACACACACAGTTCTAAACATATTTCAATATAAAACACACACAATTCTAAACGCACTCCATTATAAACACACACAGTTCTAAATACATTTCACTATAAAACACACACAATTCTAAACGCACTCCATTATAAACACACACAGTTCTAAATACATTCCACTGCATTTTGGGGCTGATACCAACACAGATATCTAATGGCTCTGGATGGCCGATAACCGATATTTGGCTGATATTTTTGGCCCATATTGTACATTTATTCAGCTGTTTGACTTGACTGGTAATTGACAAATTTAGATAAAAGGAATCATGCTTTCAAATTCCATGAAAAGCAACAGAGCTCCGTCATTCCTACTGTTAAAATTAGAGAAAGACCAATCAAAAGAGAAAAAATGCAGGATTTTATGAAGGGGATACAACACTAACAGTTGCCAACAGAAACTCCTCTGGGCTTGGAAGTTCTTTCAAGAGAAAGGTTTTCATCACCTTATGATGGGTAGTTAACAAGCTATATTAACATGCTACATGACCGCGCCAGATTAGCTGCAAAACAAGTAGGCCGAGGTCAAAGCACAAATTTCCTTCACATGGCACTGAAATCATGGATGTCCAGATTTTTGGTAAACACAGCACTATGAACTATGTGTTTCTGACCGTCTTTAATAGGCTATTCTTGTATTCTTGATCACTTTGGAGCAACACACATGCACCGTCTTTTATCGTGTACCTGTTCTCTAAAGCGTGTTTGATTAAGCCACAACTGCATGTCGCGTTTCTACACTAAAATAGTTCTGAAACGATGGTGGTGAAAGAATTTAAAATAATGCAGGCAGCAGAATGCTCTGCTGTGCACAACATGATTAAAGGACATCTGTGGTAGAAAGAAATTACTAAGAAGAGTTTTGCTTGTAAAACAGCCCATCTACAGCCTGTTAAATGAAAGGAAAGTCATTGTGGCATAGTCTATATTTTGCGTGACAGGTTTCCAAGCTGGAAGTGAGATGTACTTCAGTCCTTAAATTAAATATTCAGCTGCACAGCTAAATAAAATAAATGCCATGCATGATGGAGACTTGCTGTAGAATATATGAAACTACCGTTAAATTTATAATTAGATTAAGCGCTACACCGTGCATTTCCGAAATCAGAATAACATTGGCGATGTTGGCTACATCCACCTCGTCTAGCGGACCTATGTCTAGGCCAAGGTTTTTATACATCAGTCGACCGCTATTCACACTCCATTATAAATACACACAGTTCTAAACACACTCCAATACAAACACACACAGTTCTGAACACATGACTGACTCTCAATGTCACTCCTGAGCCCAAGATCCTCAAAGACTTCACTGGCATAAATCAAAGAGCCAACAGCAGATTCATGCCAGTACAGTCTCTGAGGGCTCAGAGCTCAGGAGGACACTGGGGACGGTGAGGTAAAAGTGTGACCTTTGACACACAGAAATAGTCTGGGTATAACCTTTGACACAAAAATAGCCTGGATCTCGCACATATTCATCTGCATAGCCACTTCACCCTTATGCGTTGGAGCATAGCCACTTTAACCTTATGCATTGGAGCATAGCCACTTTAACCTTATGCATTGGAGCATAGCCACTTTCTCCATTTTCTCCAATGGAGGCAGGCTAATGTACCGGTAGCCAGCTGGTCGATAGCTGTGCAGTACATTACTAAAACTCCCTCCCAACATCTCAGGATACGTGCTAATGAGTGAAACTAGCACTGGGTCATTAGCGGGCTCAACTCCCAGTCTGAGGTGCTGCTAGTTGCAGATTTGGGCCCGGGTGCATGCATTGCTGTCCTATGCAGGACAACACAGGTTACACAGGTGGCATGACCCGCATGGGAGTGAGGTTTAGGGGGGTGAGTGTAATGGTAGCCAGCTGGTCAAGGCTGCGCAGTAAGTACGTTACTAAACCTTCCTACCAACACCTTAAGAGACATGTTAGAGAGTGACACTAGCACCTTAGAGTTTTAGCTTAATGACTAGCATGCTTGACTCCAAGTCTGAGATGCGGCTAGTCGTAGGTTCGAACCCAGGAGTGTGCAGGGATGCACTGCACAGGACGACTGAGGTTACATTACATGGGGCGGTGGTAGCCTGAAAAGTTGTGGGTTCGAATCCCAGCTGCCACCGTTGTGCCTCTGAGCAAGGCACTAGGGGAGACTGGCCCTGAACAATTGATAGTTGACAAAATGTAAGTTGTTTTGGATAAAAGCGTCTGCAAAATGCATAAATGTAAATGTCCATTAACACGTGTCTTGTTTCCAATTATGATGTACACTGCTCTTTCTCCTCTCTGCAATCCTCGCTCTGGTTGTAAGTCTGTCCGATGCCTGCAGAAGAATTTTGATCTACGTCTGCTGATTCCACCTCAAGTGGGAGATGACCGGAAGGTATCCAGACTGAGCTGCACAACACATCAGTGTATGTGAGAAGCAGGCTAACACAGGCACTCACCTGTGGCAAACCTCTTCTTCACCAGAGACATGCGGTACTGGGTGCCCACCAGCTCCACGTCCATGCCTGATAGCGACGCCCCGCAGCCCACAAACTGCACGGCCAGGCTGGGAGGGGGCCCTCGGGGAGCCTCCAGGCACTGCCAACTGGCACACAGTGTGCCTGACCCTGAGACATGGGGAAGAAGCAGTCAGATGGCAGCCATTCTGCCCGCAAGCGCAGGGCTGGGAGTCTGTTTCTACATGACAAACCAGAACAGGGCTAATAGAAATAGAGAGAGAGAGAGAGAGACCGTTTGAAAATAGGATGTAAAGATTCATGTGGAATTCCAATAGTAAATACATAGGTAAAGCAGTAGACTCAATAATATCTCTATCACATATCAACATCAGATAGCCCTAATTCCCAAAGTATTTAGCTCACAGCGCCAACTAGTGATGATATTTAACTTCAGTACTGAAAACAAGCAGCATTTACATCAGGATGTCTCTGAATTTATAAAACTGAAGCTGAATGTTGTTCTCATGTAATGTGTCAGACATGGCAGTAACCTTTGCTGTGATTGGTAGGGGAAAGGTTGGGCAACTTCCACAGCAGACGTCTCTCCTCTGCATTCCTGTGAAGACAGATTGGACAATCAGTCCTCTGCTCTCAGACAATCAAACTCTTATAGCATGTGTGCTGTCATTAAAGACAACTCTGTTGCCACACTCTCTGCCTGTCTGAAGGGAAAACAGGAATGTCTGTCTGAAGGGAAAAGGAAGACAGGATTGTGTAGTGTAGCATGTAAACAGAAACATACATAGACTTACACACACCCAAGCACACACAATCACCCAGCCAGAGACATCTATACTCACTCACACCCACACACATGCACAACAGTCCGTGCACATACGCACGCGTACACACTCAAAATTAATACAATTATTTTCAGATTTGTCAGATTTTAGCATTTCATTATGTTTCTGTATACCTGAGTAATGACAATAAAGTTTAATCTAATCTAATCTAATGTAATGTTACGTTCATGTTCACTGAATTCATCTGAATTGAATTAACTGACTGCCTATATAGCCTGTCTGAAAGGAAAACAGAACTGAGAGAAAACAGGTCTGTGTCTGGAAAACAAAACTGTCTGTCTATCTGGAGAGAAAATGGGTCTGTGTCTGGAAAACAGAACTGTCTATCTGGAGATAAAACAGGTCTGTGTCTGGAAAACAGAACTGTCTATCTGGAGAGAAAACAGGTCTGTGTCTGGAAAACAGAACTGTCTGGGGAAACAGGACTATCTGTCTGTCTGTCTGTCTGGGGATAATACAGGAATGTGTCTGGAAAACAGGACTGTGTGTCAGTTTGTCTGGAGGAAATACAGTAAAGGACTCTGTCTGGAAATCAGGACAGTCTGTTGGTCTGTCTGGAGGAAATACAGGACTGTGTCTGGAAAACAGGTCTGTCTCAAAAAATGGAGTGTCTGTCTGGAAAACAGGACTGTCTGTCGGTTTGTCTGGAGGAAATAGAGTACAGGACTGTGTCTGGAAAGCAATAGAGTCTGTCGGCCTGTCTGGAGGAAATGAAGGACTGTGTCTGGAAAAAAGGACTGTCTGGAAAATAGGACTGTGTCTGTCTGGTGGGAAAACAGGACAGTGTCTGGAAAAAAAAAACATCTGTAGGTTTGTCTGGAAGGAATACAGGACTGTCTGTCAGTCTATCTATAGGGAATAGAGTACCGTGTCTGGAAAACAGGACTGTCGTCTAGGAAACAGGACTGTCTGTTGGTCTGGATGGAAAACAGGACTGTCTGTCTGCCTGGAGGAAAAACAGGACTGTCTAGAGGGAGGGAAAGCAGGACTGTTGTATGGGCAAACAAAACTATCTGTCTATCTGTCTGTCTGTCTGGAAAACAGGACTGGTTGGAGGGAATACAAGACTGTCTGGAAAACTGGACTGTCAGACTATCTAGAAAATAGGACTGTCTGTAGGTCTGTCTGGAGGGAGTACAGGACTGTCTGTCTGGAAAACAGGACTGACTGTCTAAAAACAGGACTGTCTGGGACTGTCTGTCAGTATGTCTGGAAATCAGGACTGTCTGTCTGAGGGAAAATGGGACTGTCTGTCTGGAAAACAGGACTGTTGGAATATCTGGAGGGAAAACGGGACTGTGTCTGGAAAACAGGACTGTCTGTCTGGAGGATAAACGGGTGAGTCTGTCTAGAATGAAAAAAAGAGAAAAAAGGACTAACTGTCTACAGGGCAAACAAGATTGTCTGTCTGCTTGTCTGAAGGGAAGGGATTTTGTCTATCTGATGGAATGATAGGCCTGTCTGTCAGTTGGTCTCTTTGTCTGTTGGTATGGCAGGCCTCTGTCTGTGTCGGCCTGTCTGTTTTTCATCAGAAGGATGTCTGTGTCTCCCTGCCTACTTTTCATGAGGATGCATGTCTGTCTGCCTGCCTATTTTTTCATGAGGATGCATGTCTGTCTCTCTGTTTTTCATCAGAAAGATGTCTGCCTGTTTGTCATTAGAAGGATATCTGTCTGATGCCTATTTTTCATCTGCCTGTCTGTATGACCCTGATCAGGATTCTCTTCATCACAGTTTGAGGAAGGACAAAAACAGGAAATTGGCAGTAAATTATCCCCAGACAGATAGTCCTGTTTTTTTCTCCAGACAGACAGTCCTGTATTCCTTGTATAAGATAAGACAAGACAAGCCATGTAACTACCTAATGTGATGTCTGTCACCATATATATATTGAATAGACATTGGACAAAACTGTTGCCATGAACTGTAGCTTGGTGCCGATTACACACACACAGGCTGCAATCCAATGAGAGTAACACACACACAAGCTGCAATTCAACGAGAGTAACACACACACACACACACTCGCTGCAATCCAACGAGAGTAACACACACATATACACACACACAGGCTGCAATCCAACGAGAGTAACACACATATACACACATGAAGACAGAACCAATATGCAATCACAACCAACCCACAGTGACCCATACACAGTGGTTACAGATCAGCAGTGCCTTGCCACTGTGTCCTGGTGAGATACACACTGATGCACACACAGCTGATGGACAGACCTGCAATGCCCTCTTGTGGACAAGACGTGTAAGAGTAATCACTCTACCACACCAGCAATAGACAACACACTGTGTAGACAGCTGTCTGCATGTGTTTTTCTGAAGTATGTATATAAGAATGAATCACATATTTTGCCAGCTGGTTTTCTTTTCATTCTCTCACAATTCTCACAAATTGCCCTAAAATAGAGTAATACTACGTAATATATTTCACAAAAGCGTAACAATAGCAAACAACAGATAGAGGACTACAACAAAACATGACGTGATGTGATCCATGTTTGTAGAAGGACACAATAAGACAAGATAAGCCATGTAACTACCTAATGTGATGTCTGTCACCATATATATTGTATAGAAATTGGACAGAACTGTTGCCATGAACTGTAGCTTGGTGCCGATTGGTCAGGAAATGGTTTTAAAACAGGAAATTGCATTGGCCGGGAATCGAACCCGGGCCTCCCGCGTGGCAGGCGAGAATTCTACCACTGAACCACCAATGCGTAAAGAGAGGGGGAAAGATGGCCGCTGAAGAACAAGCGCCACGATGGCAGAGGAATTTCCTGCATTCTTCTGGGTGTTCTAAGTTTGTCCACCAGAGGGCGTCAGAATAGCAGGGTTTCCACCACAAACACACTGCTGGACTAGAACACCTAGAAGAATGCAGGAAATTCCTCTGCCATCGTGGCGCTTGTTCTTCGGCGGCCATCTTTCCCCCTCTCTTTACGCATTGGTGGTTCAGTGGTAGAATTCTCGCCTGCCACGCTGCCACTGTCGATTTCGGCCAATCCTTCCTGTTTTTGTCCTTCCTCAAACTGCCCACAGATAAAAGTGGTGGGTCTGTTTACCCTACAGACATGATTTTTCCCCCCTCAGGTGTGTCTTGTTCCATGGGTGGTCAGGGTACTTCATTACAACAAACACCTAAGGGCTTTATTGAAATCTGACTACTACTAAGTCCTTGAATTTTTGACAGTGTTAAAGATGAATCCTGACAGTGATAATACAGACAGGCAAATGAAAAATATGCATCAGACAGATATCCTCCTAATGACAAACAGACAGACATCTTTCTGATGAAAAACAGCGAGACAGACACGCATCCTCGTGAAAAACAGGCAGGGAGACAGACAGACGTCCTTCTGATGAAAAACAGACAGACAGACACAGGCAGAGGCCTGCCATACCATCTGACAGACAGGTCTAGCATTCCATCAGATAGACAAGTAGTTCATTTGCCTGTCTGTATGACCCTGATCAGGATTCTCTTTATCACTGTCAGGATTCATCTTTAACACTGTCAAAAATTCAAGGACTTTTAAAGTAGTCAGATTTCAATAAAGCCCTTAGGTGTTTGTTGTAATGAAGTACCCTGACCACCCATTTAACAAAACACAACTGAGGAGGGAAAATCATGTCTGTAGGGTAAACAGACCCACCACTTTTATCTGTGGGCAGTTTGAGGAAGAAAAATTGGGGCCCTGAAGATCGACAGTGGCAGCGTGCAGGCGATATTCTACCACTGAACCACCAATGCGTAGAGTGTTCCGCCGAAGTTTGTCCACGATGGCAGAGGAATTTCCTGCATTCTTCTAGGTGTTCTAGTCCAGCAGTGTGTTTGTGGTGGAAACCCTGCTATTCGGACGCCCTCTGGTGGACAAACTTAGAACACCTAGAAGAATGCAGGAAATTCCTCTGCCATCGTGGCGCTTGTTCTTCAGCGGCCATCTTTCCCCCTCTCTTTACGCATTGGTGGTTCAGTGGTAGAATTCTCGCCTGCCACGCGGGAGGCCCGGGTTCGATTCCCGGCCAATGCAATTTCCTGTTTTAAAACCATTTCCTGACCAATCGGCACCAAGCTACAGTTCATGGCAACAGTTCTGTCCAATTTCTATACAATATATATGGTGACAGACATCACATTAGGTAGTTACATGGCTTATCTTGTCTTATTGTGTCCTTCTACAAACATGGATCACATCACGTCATGTTTTGTTGTAGTCCTCTATCTGTTGTTTGCTATTGTTACGCTTTTGTGAAATATATTACGTAGTATTACTCTATTTTAGGGCAATTTGTGAGAATTGTGAGAGAATGAAAAGAAAACCAGCTGGCAAAATATGTGATTCATTCTTATATACATACTTCAGAAAAACACATGCAGACAGCTGTCTACACAGTGTGTTGTCTATTGCTGGTGTGGTAGAGTGATTACTCTTACACGTCTTGTCCACAAGAGGGCATTGCAGGTCTGTCCATCAGCTGTGTGTGCATCAGTGTGTATCTCACCAGGACACAGTGGCAAGGCACTGCTGATCTGTAACCACTGTGTATGGGTCACTGTGGGTTGGTTGTGATTGCATATTGGTTCTGTCTTCATGTGTGTATATGTGTGTTACTCTCGTTGGATTGCAGCCTGTGTGTGTGTATATGTGTGTGTTACTCTCGTTGGATTGCAGCGAGTGTGTGTGTGTGTGTGTGTGTGTTACTCTCGTTGAATTGCAGCTTGTGTGTGTGTTACTCTCGTTGGATTGCAGCGAGTGTGTGTGTTACTCTCATTGGATTGCAGCGAGTGTGTGTGTTACTCTTATTGGATTGCAGCGAGTGTGTGTGTGTGTGTTACTCTCATTGGATTGCAGCAAGTGTGTGTGTTACTCTCATTATTGGTTCTGTCTTCATGTGTGTATATGTGTGTTACTCTCGTTGGATTGCAGCGAGTGTGTGTGTATGTGTGTGTTACTCTCATTGGATTGCAGCGAGTGTGTGTGTTACTCTCATTGGATTGCAGCGAGTGTGTGTGTTACTCTCATTAGATTGCAGCGAGTGTGTGTGTGTGTGTTACTCTCATTGGATTGCAGCAAGTGTGTGTGTTACTCTCATTAGATTGCAGCGAGTGTGTGTGTGTGTGTGTTACTCTCGCTGGATTGCAGCAAGTGTGTGTGTGTGTTACTCTCGTTGGATTGCAGCGAGTGTGTGTGTATGTGTGTGTTACTCTCGTTCGATTGCAGCGAGTGTGTGTGTGTGTGTGTTACTCTCGTTGGATTGCAGCGAGTGTGTGTGTGTGTGTGTTACTCTCGTTGGATTGCAGCGAGTGTGTGTGTGTATGTGTGTGTTACTCTTGTTGGATTGCAGCCTGTGTGTGTATGCGTGTTACTCTCGTTGGATTGCAGCGAGTGTGTGTGTGTTACGCTCGTTGGATTGCAGCCTGTGTGTGTGTGTGTGTTACCCCCATTGGATTGCAGCGAGTGTGTGTGTGTTACTCTCATTGGATTGCAGCGAGTGTGTGTGTGTATATGTGTGTTACTCTTGTTGGATTGCAGCGAGTGTGTGTGTGTTACTCTCGTTGGATTGCAGCGAGTGTGTGTGTGTGTATATGTGTGTTACTCTCGTTGGATTGCAGCGAGTGTGTGTGTGTTACTCTCGTTGGATTGCAGCGAGTGTGTGTGTGTGTATATGTGTGTTACTCTCGTTGGATTGCAGCGAGTGTGTATGTGTGTGTTACTCTCGTTGGATTGCAGCCTGTGTGTGTGTGTGTGTGTGTTACTCTCATCGGATTACAGCCTGTGAGTGTGTATATATGTGCTACAGCCCCACCAGGTTGTGGCAAGTTGGTTCTGTCTGCACGTGTATTACAGTGTGCTTCTCACAAGGTAGCAACAGGTGTGTTTATATAAGTGTGTTACTCACCAGGTGGCGGCAGGTTGGCATTGCAGGTCTGTGGCCGTGTGATCCAGTGGCAGGAGCACCTGGACAGCGGTGAGCTGGGTTGCCGGGGCGGTTGCTGGGCAGCAGTGGTAGTCGAGGGAGATACGGGTGACAGTGCCGCTGCGCTGACACTCGGCCGACAGGAGCAGTGGGGCGCGGCCGGGGTCCTGCGATGACACCTGACAGTCCAATCACAACAAGTGGGTGAAGTAACCTGGCCAATCACTTCAAAGGCTCACTAAGTGACACATTTTCAACCCCCTCGTTCACACACTCTAGTCTTCCTCACCTGATACTTCAGCAGGCCCACATTATAGTAGGAGGCCTGGGGATTAAGCTCCGCCTCCCTCTGGAGGTGAAAGGTCAAGGCCTGCATATTGAACCAGAAGTCCCGGAAGTCTGGGTCACTCTGAGATGGGTCACTGGCAGACACACAAACAAACACACACACCGGTTTACAAATTGACAACTCAATTATAAGTTTCTACTGTATATAGGCAAATACTATATATAGGCAGCCACTCATTTGATTTTGATAGCCTAAAAAAAACAAAGAATCATAGCTTATAAAAAACGATAATTAAATAACACTTTGACCTCTGAACTATAATATCCCTATGTTGGGATGCACTGATCCAGTCTTGTTGATTCCGATACCAATATCTGGGTTATGCATATCAGTCGATATCCGATCCAGATCTGATATCGGCATTGAATTGATAAACCTCAGTCTTGTCTAGCTCTCCTGACTGGCCATCATCTTCATAACTAACACATAATAGACTATGAAACACATAAACATACATATAATTACTTGTTATTTACATAGCATCATTAAACAAATATGCTCCATCAATGTTATTGTGTTGTATTTGCTGTTACTAGGACTAAGTCTAATTAGACTTTAATTTTGTCAGCACAGATCTATGTGACATTGGTGAAACATACAGTGTAATTTTGTTTCTATGCAAGGTGCTAGCGGAAATCACAGCGCTGGGAATTAATGCATTTGATTGTTTTCTATGGCATCAGTGAAAAGAAATATTCATTAACTTAATTTATTAAAAAAAAAAACTTTATTGGATTATACCAGATACGTGGCCTTTTTTATAATAATTTTGGTGAGTAACGTTAGGCTGTTCTTACAGGACTGACAAGCAGACGTGAAGTGAGCTAGTTGGATACTCTGCTATGCAAGCAGGATAATCCAGGTGTTACCATTTAAACCTGCAGGAGCCCAAATAACCTTCATTTCATAGCCTGTATCTGTCATTTCACTAACAGCACTTAAAAAATCTGTTTTCATACACTATACCTTACATCTACACATAACATAGCTGAAGCTTGTCAATTCTTTGCAGTCTACTTGCAGTATTCATGCACGGTAGCCAAGCGTAAGGAGTTATTGCTGTCATCGTGGTCATAGTCATGTCAAAAGTTGGCCCATGGATTGGCTAAATTTTTCTGATACCCAATCCAATCATTTTGTCAATATCGGGACCAATTTCTGACCCAAATATTGGATCAGTGCATCCCTATCTGCAAGTGTGTCTCTCACACAGGAAACAAAACATCAGAAGTCACAGAATTTGACTTTTTTAGTCTATTGGCTAGGTCCATATGCCCTCCCAGGACCAAAGGTTAAAGGTGTGTGTGTGTGTGTGTGTGTATGTATATATATATATATATGTGTGTGTGTCTTTTACCTATAGAGTAGCTTCTGGTTGGGTAGGAAGTGGTCGAGGCGTGAGATGTTTAGCAGGCGGAAGCTGAGCACGGGGGCGTTGGGGTTTGCCGTGAACAAACGCGTTATTCCAGCAGGAAAGGACATGGTCAGGTCACCTGTGATCTTCACCAGACAACTGGAGATCGATTACACACACACACACCGGTGTCAGACCAAAGTGCTACAACAAAGAAACTTTAACTCTGATGATTTTCTGATGATGTTCATGCACTCATTGACCACTGTTACAGAGTGAGGTGTGTGTGAGAGAGAGAGTACATGTGTATGTGGGTCTACTAATTCAGTTGGCCTACTTTGAAATTAATGTTTGAACTGTCTGTGATCATTAGTTAGGTTGAGAGTGTGTGTGTGTGTGTGTGTGTGTACACACTGACCGGTTGTGTTGTCCTCCTTTGAAGTAGGCATTGATGTATTCTGTGATGGCGGCGGCAACTGGCCAGGCCTCCTGTGTGCTGACTGAGATGGGACTGGGACCACGAGACAGACCCACTGGATGTGAAAACACCAAGACATTAGAAACAGAAATACGAGTGTGTGTGTTTGTGTGTGTGTGCGCATGTGTGTACATGTGAAAGTGTATAATTTGTATTGTACATCATTTTTCAAATTTAAAATGTGCTGGTCCACTCCCGAATTGTAACACAAGGCCCATGTGTGAATGTCTGTGTGTGTGTGTGTGCGCGCACGTCACCTCTTGCGGGGCTAGGTGCACGGGTCTGGCCTCCCCAATCACTAGGGCTGGAGGAGGAGGAAGAGGTGGGGGGGGGGCTGGGATCAGGGAGGGGCGAGGAGCACAGCGACCTAGACTGAAATACACACAGGGAGGAGCATATGCACACAAACACACATTAGGAGCAGCAAGAAGGAAAACAAACATTTAGTAAACACCTCAGAGGACTGCTGTCACTTGGGAAGTGTGACGTCATATCAATATGCCAGCACCATTCCAGCACATGACAAGAAAGTTTCTTGTGATATAAACAATTAGTTCGATTGTATATACCAACAAAGTCGCTTGGGGTGACATATGCTACCACAAACATACTTAAGTACGCTCACATCGGAAGTGTTCTCTTGACAGCCTTCTCGTCAGCCTTTCGAGTGACAGACAAGCTCTGGCAGTCATCCAAAATTCATACAACCGCGGTTACATCAGTAACCCATCATTCTATTTCATGTCTATTGACCACCAGAGGCGGTGCATCGAGCCCCTGGATGACTAATACCAACAGCGTGATTAGGAAGACCTACTTACCCTATGATACGAGTGTGGCCGAGGCTAGCAGATTACGCGTGGCCACATTGACCCTATAAAATCTCGCAAAAGTAGAAGTCGAGAGCCACGACGCAGCGGCACAGATCCAAGAGCGGAACACCCCGTGAAGCTGCCCATGAAATCCCCACACCCCGAGTGGAGTGGCCTCGGCACAGAATGCCCAGTGCAAGCATTGAATGCGGGGTTAGGCCACAAAGTTACCCCTGTACCATCGGTGCTCCACCATAAGCACTCTGGGCTGATAGACAGGGCATGCAGCTCACCCACTCCTTTAGCCAAAGCCATGACCAAAGAGAATGCAGTCTTCAAAGAAAGCTATTTAAGCTGACCGTTCCAGGGGTTCAAATGTGGGTTGACACAGTGCCTTCAACACAAGAGGCAAGTCCCAAGATGCTGAGTACACTTCAGAAAGTGGCTTACCAGAGCGTGGAACCCCACAGTCAGCCCATCCACTCTGTTGTGCATCACTGATATAGCCACTATGTACACCTTCACGGTGGACGATGAAAGGCCCTCCTCAAAACGAGATTGCAAGACACTCAGAATAACCAGTATTGGGCAAAATGTTGGCTCCTGGTTGTGTGCTCCCATAGGGAGCCCCCGCATGAGAAGAGAGCGTCGCCTCCATGGGGATAGGCATGCCAAGCAACTGGCAGTGACCTTGGCCAGCTTGTGCCTGTGATGTTGCGGATGTAGCCCGAGGTTGTTCAGACAGATCTGGAGAGGCCTCAGTGAGAGGAGGCCTCTGTGAGCATACCCAGCAACGTCTGAAAAGACCTGAAGCTCAGTGCCCTTCCTGAAACGATGTAAGAGTTTTGTCCACCCGTCGCTGAGACAAGGTTGCACTCATCAGCTGAGAGTCCAGCTAACTGGGCCAAAATCAGGTACGACATGGAATTTCTGATACGTGCAGCCCGTGCTGCAGCATCATAGCTCTACCCAATGAGGTCATCATTCAGATGCACTGCAGCCGTAGACAGCGTGCGTCGGGTCTCAACGCCTCATCTGGCGAAAGAATCAAGGCAGCAAGAGCTGGTTCAATTGTTGGCATGCAGTCCAGACCGTGGCTGGACGCAACCTGCACGTTCACCAGAGCAGGGCAGTCGCTAGGGAGGTGGGAGAAGCGTCCAGGGTCCGCCCAGCACCTCTGCAATAAAGGGGACTGAAGGCGGAACAGTAGGGACAGCCGAGGGGGAGGCCTGCCTAAAAAAAAGCACTCTGACCCTGACCTCAAATGGCTAAGCGTACAACCCCAACAGCGCCAGCCCCATTTTCACAGCGGTCTTGACCACTGATGTAAGGCTGACCACCAAGCCCCTCAGTGAACTACGGCCAGTGTCAAGAGAGTGGACCTCAGAGTCATGAAACGTGTCCACCTGCTTGTCCCCCCATTCATCGACATCAAGGCTCACAGATGCCGTGGTGGAAAGAACGTCCTCCTCATGGACATCCACAACCTCCACAGTGAAGCAGCTGCAGTGAGACCACCAGGAGGCTGTGCTTGGGGAGGCTGCAGATTATAATGAAGGGCCTTAATTTCTGCAAACTCAGAAGCCAAGGTGTCCACCCGTTGTGCCAAGAGCTCCACCTTGCTTGGGCTTACTAGAGGCCTCACATGGCTGCTGAGTAGGGCGCTTCGGCACACAGTCCCTCGGGACTGAGGGTAGTCGAGACGCCAACCAGCCTTCCAGCTGGGCAAGTCTGGCAACGCGGGTAGCTAAACTGAAGCAGCTGCAATTCATAAATGTCTGCTCAGTTAGACCCTGTTTCAGGCGATCGATGGCGAGGCAACTCGGGCATCGATCATGACCATCGTCTAGCTTGAGAGGAGCCCGACAGTCCACACAAATCATAAACATTTCCGTTACCTACCTGCACTTACCTGAGTTTGGACAATGCAAAAGAAAAGGCAGCAAGACAAGCAAGACGGAGAGCGAACAGCAAAAACAAAAGAACAGCAGTAGAGTTGAGAGCGAACACACTCACCCAACTGCATTCTAGTAATGAGCAAAGTAGCTCAAATGCACCCACCCAGCGAGGACCGCTATCAAAGAACAAAAAATAAGCACACAGTCAACGCATAGCATTACACAGATCACTTATAGGGCAAGGAAAAACATCTGTGCGACTGTGGCCAACTCAAAACTCACAAGTACAAGTAGTGCCTTTGATACAAACATTACCAATAGATCACACCCACACAACCCTGTTCCGGAATTAACATTTAAATAAACGTCTTTAAAATAACCTTTTCTGATTTTCCAGTTAAAAACACCACACAACAAGCCATGGATCTGCAAAATCTGTCCAAACTGCTGCGCCTGTAACTATCACGAATGTTCACCATGCGAGTTTGTTTATACGCAACATTTCTACAATAGCCTACCTCCTGATAAAACATTGTTACTCAATGGACTGGTACAAAATGAAAGCAACGTTTTCTCGATCGAGGAAATACTTTCGAATTTTGTGTCATAAAACACACTGGTAGACGCATGAAATTAGTTGCAGTGGAAGTACTCTTAGTCTTATTGAGTGAGTGTGCTCATCTGCGCGAGAGAAAGTGAAACTGCTTGTTGATGTTGGTAGATCAGAAGTAACTGTTCATGGAAACAGCATTGACCAACACCAAAACCAAGAGTACATTAATACATTTTGGCAACTACAACATTAATGGGAAGACAACTTATATCACATATTAGTTGTTATTAGTACTCTTATTATAAAAGTACTACATATACCTCCAAATGTGAAATAACATTAACTGATTACCGATCCCATCTTCTGCTATGCCACACACAATACACTGGTTTATATTGAATACAGATGAATGACGTGACATGCTTAGGCCCAAACCCCTTAAGTTAACAGGTTAGTAATACTCTACTGCTGAATGCCTCTCATGGTACTGACTGAATGGTGCTAAGTCTCAATAAAAGGGACTAGAGGCTATGAATGAATGAATGAATGAATGAATGAATGGTGCTTGTCTCTCTAGCAGGGACTAGAGGTCGTGAATGAATGAATGGTGCTGTACTCACTAGCAGGGAACTAGAGACCGTATGGAGTGGAGGAGTACTCACACGCTCACAGCCACCCAGCTGCCCTGAACTCCTTTTGGAGCGGACACGGTGAGGAGGGGCCACCAACAGCTCTGAGCTGTCCTGCCTGAAACTGGGTTGGGAACCTGGGGGGGGGAGAGAGAGAGAGAGAGAGATAAGGGTAGAAAGATCAAAAGGGGTCAAGTCAGAAAGAGAAAGATAGAAAATATGGTGTGTATACCAATCCCTCCAGCAGGGTGCGCTGTGTACCTGAGTGGGAGAGGCGGTTGCAGGGAGGCTGAGGGTTGATGTCCAAGCAGTCCTGGTCCTTGTCCGTGGAGAAGCATAGGTCCTCCTGTGGCCCAGAATGCCGTGTGAGGGGTGGCCCATTGCGGCGCGGCTCCTCGTCAGCAGCCCCCCCTCGCTGCTTGGGCCCTCTGTTGCCCTCCGGCCCCCCCGGCGCCCCCTGGTGGCCACCGCTGAAGGGGTTGTGTCCAGAGCTCCAGTGGTGCAGCTCCTTCTTGGGCTGGGAGGGGTTGGTGGTGGTGGGGGCACTGGGGGCGTTGGGGATGGGGGCGCTACTTGGAGGGGCAGCGAGGGGCTTACTGCTCACACCAGTGCTGTGGGCTGCTGCTGCCGCCACGGCAAGAGACGCTTGGTGAGTGGGGCTGCCAATCATGGTGATGGCAAATGGATTGTCCAATGGGGACTCCAGAGGGGGCGGGACGCTGCGGTCTCGTTTCCTGTCCTTGCGGGCAGAGGAGGAGGAGGTGGAAGACGGGGGAGGAAGAGTCTTCGTGCTGTCCTTGCTCAGGGGGACTGAGAAGGGGTCTGGCCCCAGGCCTTTTCTGGAGGGGTGTGGGTGTGGGTGAGGGTGTGGATGGGGGAGGGGGTGTGCAGCAGGTGTGGTTGCTGGGGCCCAGGCTTCCTGGTGCGGGGGCGCCAGCGCCTCCTGGTGACTTGGTCGTTCAAACGCGGCCAGGAAGGGGTCCTCCTGCGGGACGTGCTTGCAGTTCCACACAGTTGCCTCCACGTCAGGCAGCGCCTGTGTGCGAGAGAACGGTGGGAAGCTAAAGGCACTGCCACCACTGTCCACCTCAGGGGCCACGCAGGGCGAGTGCGCCACACTCCCCCAAATGCTCCCCGACACCTCGTCTGGTGTGAGAGGGGGACGTGCGGGGGAGGGGTCCCGGAAGGCGGACAAGAAGGGGTCCGGTGGCCGACGTAGACACATCGCCTCTTTAGAAGACGGGGCTGCGGCCGGTGGGGGCCACGCCGCCCACCCGCTGGGCTCCGGGGACGGCCCCAGGGGTTGATGGGAAGGCGAGTCCAGGCCTGAATCCTCCACATTCTCAGGAGAAGACGAGTCGGAGGAGAAGGCAGCATCTAGAGAAAGAAAACAAAGAGGATACCAGCCAGTCAGCCAGTCCACGGAGCTGCAGCTGCAGACCTCATGTAGCTACAGTCATTGGACTTTTGTATTTCACATCAACATCAGGAGAAATCCAATGTAAATCAATCAATAGTCCTGTTGTTTGACCTACCTGAGAGCTGTCAGTAGATATGAGAACGAGAGAATTTGGTGCAACGTAGACCAAATGGCAAAACGCCAGCCAATGCTAACTGATCCATCACTCTATCAGTTAGTGTTAGCTGCTGTTTTGCAAATTCTGTCCTACATTGCACCAAAATACTCTCGTTCTCATACACACCGACAGCACTCAGCACAAGACAGGACAACTGATTGATTGAGGCACACTGGATTTCCTCTTTAGATTCACACCATGTGGATCATGTGGATTTGCTAAGGAACCTGCAATGCTAATTTTCAGACTGACAAATTAAAAACATTCAAAGGCAATTGCTTGATTTGGTGTCTTCAACATACAAACAGCAAAGTTCCTATGGCCGTTTCGGTTGAATTGGCTTGGAAATATGTACGAGTGAGTACAAGTTACTATTCTCTTGGTTACAAGTTTACAAATAACTTTGAAACTGAGATATTAAAGAACAAGTGAAATCTGGATCTCCTCTAGCGAGCTGTGAGAACGGCTCAGATTAAGATTAAGATTAAGATTAAGTAAACTTACATTCAGATGCTCCAAAGGCGCTCTGCAGATGCTCTCGACCCCCAAAGCTGCTGGACTTGAAGATGGACTCCAGCGGGGGGCCAAAGAGGGCGTCAGGACCAGAGGAGGCTGAGGAGGCCCCTCTGGAGAAGAGAAATGAGGAGGTGAACACACACAAACGCACACACTCACACAGGCCTGAGGTTTTGAAAATGACATTTAATGTCCCAATGTGGCAATATGATGAATATATGTGTACATGTAGTAGTGTGTGCGTGTGTGTATCTGTGCACACGTGTGTATTCCTTCTGACTCACCTACTAGGGTCAGGACTGGAGGTAGATCTGTGGAGACCTCTCTGCTCCCCCTCTGAATAAGATGCACACAAATATGATCATACACACACACACCAACACCACAGGACACACCAACATGCACACATTCACTCACACACACACACACACACCAACATGCACACACTCTCACACACACACACTTGTACACTTGCTAGCACCAGCCTGTTCTCCCCTTTATCTGATGCCCCTCATTTTTCACTCATCTCCTCTACTCTCTCAGCCAGGGGCAAGAGCAGCCAGTGTGTGTGTACGCACGCTTAAGTGTGTGTGCTTATGTGTCTGTGTGCTTGTGAGTGTGTGTGAGAGTGTGAGAGACAGGAAGGGATGGAAAGTGTCCACACTTACATGTGTGTGTAGATATTTCTATGTGTGTGTGTTTGTGAGTAGGTGGGAAGTGTAAATGTAAATGTAGTGTGTGTATGTGTGCCCAAGTCTGTGTGCAAAGTTTGCTATAAAATTTGTGTTTCTATTATAAGGTCCTTCAATTTTTTTTTACCCAGTCCAATCAAGTTTGAGAACCCCTGTGCTACACAATCAACCTAGTAGTTAAGCCTGATCTTGACTAGCCAGAGTAGACCAACCTCTCCTAAATCTCCCGAGTCCCACCTGACTCAGACCACCTGTGGTTCCCCTTCTTCAAGGCCCAGTTCAGCTCAGCCTGGTACAGATCTGACTAGTGACTGACATTCTCTCACCTGTACATCTATGATGCATGAGATGTATGTCTCTTTCTCTCCAGCACCAGTATGGTGTCTGAGGGGAGAGGCCTAGTACTACCAGCGTAAAGGTCTATGCACTGGATTCCCATGCAGGTGGACTAAGGTGAGACCTGTTGGAACTTGACAGGTAAATTGGACCTGAATGGGCCCCAACAGGAAATGACATCACCACTTACCCTGGTGTGGTGGCACATCTCCCTCCCCCTCTGAGCGTCCAGTAGTGCTAGAGTTCCCTGAGAGCCAATCACAGGGAGAACGAGATGGAGGCATATTTCATGCAGATATTAGCTCATGCTTAATACACACACACACACACACACAGAAAAAACAGAAAAAACTGAAAACTGATATGCTGGCAGACAAACACACACATACACACGCAGACACACACATAGAAGAGGGCTAAACTTACGAGAGAGATGCCGCTTCACTGGTACCTGTTATAATGGGGATGCAGAGAGGTATAGAGGAGTCAGTCTTGGTCATGTAAGGAGGAATATTCACAAGAGGATTATTTTCAAATAGTCAGACTGACTGGTGGCATCAGTAGTGGACTATTTCTGCATAATGATTTCATTTCCTGCTGTGAGGGGAGTTTAATGGCCTTGTGTCCCTGGCAACAGCCCATCCCATAATGAGTGCCACTCACTAGTAAAGTTCCCCCATGCATCCATGCTAAGATAAAGGAGTTGGCAGAGTTGGTCTCTCTCTGAGGAGAGACTGCATGCGTCCTCCAGCCTTGGCAGTGTTCTGGGGTGTTCTGATGTTTCCCAGAGCGATTTGTCAGTGTGTGAGTGTGTGTGTATTCTGATGTGCTCCCCAGCAATATCCCGGTGTTGGGGAACACAGTGCCTCAACCATGGCCTTCACCTCTGTGTGCTTGTGTGTGTGTGTGTGTTCCCCTGACGTACCCCAGTGTTGGGGGGCAGAGACAGCGCCCCCACAGTGGCCTTCAGCTCCATTTCATGGGCTGCTGCGTTGCCACGGCTACCGCTGGCCACGGGTCGGATCTGGATGTGGAACTTCTTGGGCTCGTCGTCATCAAAGTCAGAATCACTGGAGTAGAAGTTGGTCTCCTTTTCATCTGCACAGCGTTCAGGGCTCAGAGTCAAGGAGAAGAGGAGCAGGAGAGGAGAGGAGAGAGAGACAGACAGAGGGGGGGGGGGGGGGCAGGAAAAGGAGGAAGAGGAGGAAAGAGAATGCGCACTAGGGGGGGGGGGAGAAGAAGA
The DNA here is from genome assembly GCA_027481765.1 of Tenualosa thibaudeaui. Lineage (NCBI taxonomy): Eukaryota > Metazoa > Chordata > Actinopteri > Clupeiformes > Clupeidae > Tenualosa > Tenualosa thibaudeaui. Next base: position 16,702,307 of record JAIFZK010000023.1, on the reverse strand, counting down.
AGAAGAAGCTGGAAGAGGATAAAAAGGTAGAGGGGAATGAGGTGGAGGAGGAGAAGAAGAAGAAGGAGACAGAGTAGAAGAAGGGCACTAGACAAGGGCAGCCCAAGAGCTCCACACACTGAGGTGCCATCCAGACTGACCAGGCCTGAGTAGGGTGTCAGAGGAGACTGCAGAGACACTGAACACTCAGCGTGGGAGTCTGATCTGCACTGGTGTGCAGACGGGTTAAATGGATAATGATTTAGTTGGCTCAGTGTGGACAGGGCCTGAGAGAGCGGATCCAATCTCACAGGGCCTTAGTGGTTGTGGGAGTAGGACAGAAACAATACTAGACACTAGTATTGAACTAATAGAACTAATACTAGACACTAGTGCTTGGAAAACAAGCTCTTCCCTGACCACCTATCTTTCTATTACTCTGTGTCTGTGTGTGTGTGTGTGTGCATGGTTGGCAGACATATTATGTATGCTGGCACAGGTACAGCCCAATAGTTTATTGGAGTCAGTTAGTTTCTTTGACAAGCATCCTAAAAGCTGATTGGCCAAAGAGACAAAGAGAGGAAATGTGAGGCAGACCTCTTGACCTTTAGCCAACCAAGTTAAACTCACTCATCTGGGCTTTCCCTGCGCCGTTACGGACACCACTCCAGACACGAGCTCCGTTACGTAACCCCCGGCTGGTGAACTACAGAACAATAAGAAGCTTTTCACCCACTTGAGTGGGAAAGGCTGTGTAGAAGTTTTCTAGGGGACATTAATGTGGGCAGAAAGGGCTGGTTTTATGCTTTGATGGATGGGCAACCGACTAACTAGCCTACATGTTTTTGTAAGACAGACTGCTTATCTGAGTTTTGCCCTGTGAGTTCAGACAACTGACGGTGATTACGCAAATTTCAAAAAGCTACATGATGCCATTTCCAGTACAACTAATGAGCCAGCCTGCTGTCTACGCCGAACTACAGACAAAGAACTTCTTAGTTCCTTTTTCTTCACAACGCCTCTTTGAGCCTCAAAACCAAAGACCAGTTTTCTGTTACTATGTGTGATATAGACTTGAATCTCTCCATCTCAGTGGTGCTGTGGGCAACTACTCTCCTGTCCCGTAGAGGGGAGTAGATGAGGAAAAGGGGAGAGAGAGGGAGAGGAAGAGAAGAGGAGAGGAGGAGGAAAGGAGGAAAACAGTAAAGGATATCATTCTGATTCCCGTCAGCTCGGATCACAAAGCCCTCATCATCCACCTCCAGAGGAGAGTTCTGCTCCAGAGAGAGAGAATTGGTGAAAGAAGAGAAAGAGAGAAAAAGAGAGCGTGAGTGAAGAGGACAGAAAGGGAGAGGAAAAGAAGAGAAAGGTTAGAGGCACAGAGGACAAATCAATTTCATTCGATCCAAATATGATTACGTAGAATGACTGTCTGGGCTTCCGCAACTGGAGCTTAGACTGACGCGTGATCAACCGCTCATCAGCACAGTAACCTTGTCTGAAATCTCGCTATGTGCTATTCTAGGCTCCTGCTCAAGTAGCCTCAGAGGAGCTGTGAGGAGCTGTGTGTGTGTGTGTCTGCAGGGGGAGCCCCTCTCCAGCCTCTCACTTACATAAGTGTGTGTTTGTGTGTGTCACACAGTGTGCTCCTAGTGACATCCACCTGTTAAAAAAGCCTCTGGCGGCCCACTGCTACCACCCCCACCCCCCCACCACCACCACCACCACCACCACCCCGCACCACCAGCGGCAGCAGCTCCAAAGCTACATTAGCATGAATGCTAACGCTAAAAATAACCCCAGTAACCAGATGCTGTCAGACGTCATTGTCACTTGTGCATAAACAAACAACTTACTCATACAAACATGTGTGCACACAAGCACAAATTTCCCCACACACACACTCTCACAGATGGATGCCAGGAATCCGTTTTTGAGTGCCAAATCTCATGTTCCAAGAAATAGCGTGTATGAAGAGAGTGTGTGTAAGAACTCACCGGTGCTTCAGTGACGGCAGAATCCCTGAGAAAAAATGGGCTGAATTAGATTCTCATTAACAAACACACACATACACACCTCATTAACACACATGTATCATTGCAGACACCCTTAGCCACAAACTGAACTAATTCTTTCCCTCATCAACATTCATGATATTCACAAAACAAACTCCAACACGTCAGGTTAGAGCTCTTTGACCAAGATCACCCCCCTCTGGAACACACGGTATGATACTTAAACTGGGACATGATCTAATAATCACCACAGGCCACTCTCTATAACACACACACACACACAACAATAGTGAGCACAGACTGGCCTGTCAAGTAGAGCCCAAACGCGTTGTCTATCTAATTAACAGCCATAATGGAATAATTAACACTCCAGCACTCAAACACAGCTGAGCTACTTCTCTCCCTCACTCAGGGACACATGATATAGTAATCAGCACAGCTCTCCTGCAGTGACACATGATATCACAATCAGCACTAATTCCTGAAGTACATGGGTACACCAATTACTGAGATAAACAGAGAGAGATTAACATTCTCTTCACACATGATATTAACACAGGATTTTGAGTAGCACACAATAAAATTGTTGGCATTAGCACAGTCATGTCTAACATCCCTCTTAGTTGCCCACTAAAGACTAAACCTTAACATTCAATCTAACAGTGCTAATGCTAACAGTCAGCCTTGGCTAGTCCCCTATGTTGGATATTTTGTTGCTAGCTCTAACAGTTAGCATAGGCTATTTCCTCACACTGTCTATTGCTGCCAAGTCTAGCAGTTAGCCTTGGCTAGTCCCTTACGTCGAGTCAGGCTCCTTGTCTCTCTTGCCGAGTCCTGGGATACGAAAGGCTTTTCCTCGACTCTTCTTCCCAATGTCTGCAGTCACAGATGACAGATACTCCTCAAAACACACTGGAGCTGAGTCAAAAGGAGACAGTGTTAAACACACACGGGTACACAGAGTGCTTACCCCTACACTTCTACAGAAGGTAACGTATCATCAGATTAAAAGACAAACAAACAAAAACCAAGATTACCAATAATAATTGAGATTTCTAACCCTGCCACACAGGAAGAAATTAATCTTCTGCAACATTTGTTCTTTGCCCTAGAACCAGAACACTGTGGATCTAACAGTATAGTGTGTGTCTTGCTGAGTGAATCATAAGTCTGATGCCCATGTACACACGTAGGTTACCTGGCCTCTCCTTTCCTGTTCCCTTCTGCTCTGTGAACTTCTGGATGAGATTCTCAATTCCAATATTCTCCAGGTTCTGTTTAAACTCCTCATGGACCTGCACATGCAAACACATACATACACGCACACCAAACAAAACAAAACAAACTCCTTTTTAGCATATTGGTCATCAGGCAGCCATGCATCACACCTCCATTTCATTGGTTTCTACAGACAATGAACACTGATAAACACATCAGTAAATGTGCAAGTGGTAGCCAGTAGGCTAATTTTCACCAGTAGTCCTTTAGCAACATGTTTAACAACCACCGACTGACCAGTTGTCCTTTAAGGAGAATCCGGTGTGAATCAAGGATCAAGGAGTTGTCACATACATTGAAATACTAATCCACGACATGTAGTGAAATTGCATTGATTGTATTAGCTCAATAAAAGAGAAAAAGAAAGATTCAGAAAAAGCAAAAGTAAATAAATGGGTACTAGTCTATAGGGGATCAAGATCCATGGAGCCTACAACCCAGATGTGGCTAGTCAGTTGTATCCAGCACCTTCCAGAAACTGTGGCTGCTTGAAGTTGGGACGGAGGAGTGATGTTGCATATGGGACAGGCTATCATCTTTAGCCAAGGTGGTTATGGAGATGGCATCACTTGGCCCAGCCATGTGAGAATGGAGACAACCACACAGTCAAAACAATTGGTAGGACAACAGGACCACTGATTGATTCACACTGGATTTCCCCTTTAAAAGCCTTGTACCTGGCCTACATCACTCTTAAAGGCCTTGTAGCTGCCCTGCATCATCCCTTTTCTGGAGCAGGTACTTACCTGTCCAACCTGCACATGTGTGTCCTCTATTGAGTGGGCATAACCCTTAATCAGCTGCTTCATCTGCTTCAGGTGAGCCTCCTCAATGTCCTGGAACTTCTACAAACGCGTGCGCACACACACAAAAAAAATACATGTTACCCCTCACTACACTGAATCCAACTTGTGTGCGGAGAACACAAACCTGTCTGCCAATTACACAAGATGGTCTGTACATTTTGAGTGATGGTCTAGCTGGAGTCTGTTTATAAGTAATCTGTACCTATGTAGAACAGTGGCAATTGCTCAGACTGCACCCAGATGTCCACACACAGAGTCATGTGTACACACTCAACTCTGGTTAAATGTACATCAGTTGGACTTGAGATGAAGGCTTTTGCTGAAAGCTTTTGTCTGTGTGAAATATGCAGATCCTGAAAGATGTTTTTCTGTATGGAACATGGTGATGCTGAAAGATGTTTTTCTGTGTGGAATATGAAGATGCTGAAAGATGTTTTCCAGGCAAAAGCAGAGACTCTTGAAACATGAGTCAGCCCCAAGGCTTCCATTTTTAAAAAACTCATCAGCTAACGCCTCTGCTTAAACATGGAGCGACTCTCGCAACTTTCTATTCTGTGTGTGTCTGTTGTCAGCCGAGTTCGGGAAAGCTTTGGTGCCACACACACACACACACAGTTCCTGCAGTGATGGAGCCCTCCCCACCCCCGCAGTATGTCAAACATGCTCACAGAACTCATAATTATTATGTCACAGTCTATTGAGTGTTTCCTAGGAGACCGTCTCTGGGGAGGTGGCAGCGTGGGGAGATGGTTGGGATGAGGCTACACCTGGGCACGGCACACATGAGTAATGGAGCGTTGCACTGTGGGATTGCGTCTGATCTAGAAGGGCTGACTGACCTGTGCTGAGTCATTCATCTTCTGCTCAAAGTCACCTCCCACCCGGTTGAACTTCTCAATTGCTCCCGCAAACAGTTCCGCAGCCTTCTTTGACTTCTGCTCCGCCTGCAGCAGCAGCAGGAGACACAAGAGGAGGGGGGTGGGGGGGTGGAGGGGAGGGCGAAGGGGAGGTACAGGGCAGGTAAAGTGAGGTGAGGTGGAACACAGGAAGGGGTAGAACACAGGTGGAGGTGGAGGGCAGGTAGGGGTGGAGGGGAGGAGATGGAGGACAGAGAGAGTTAATTATCAGATATAGAGGTGGGCGGTAAAAATGGCATAAACAACATCCCATATAAATTTGGCCAGCAGTAGAGATTTTGATTATGCCGGCATACTGCGATAGCTCAGCTCATATTTGTTTTTTTATGTGCATTAACATTAATTAATACTCATTGAATTAATATTCATTTAATGTAGGCCTCCACTTTCAAACTAACATAAAGAAGTACAAACAAGACATGTAGCCTACTTTTATTACATTCATATAGATTTTATTAATGTAATGGTAGCAAACATGAGCCACCCACGAGTTTTATGTTAGCCTAGTCATTTATGTGTAATTTATGTATGGTAGTCTAATTTATGATCTCTTTACCATGGCATTGCTAGTTGTCGATGTCCTCACCATTCCCGCCACCATTAAAAGCGGTTCAAAAGTTTTAGCAGGTATGACCATCTCCCGAAATAAAACTTTCAGGTGTGCTGATGAGAGCTCTATGGTGCGTCGCTATGTGGTGTCCGAGTGAAACGTGTACTCGTCATGAAGGGCCCACACGTTCCAGAAGCTTCAATATTCCCTAGCCATGTTCAGTTGGTCCCTTTATCAAGAGGGATGGATGTGGGATATCTTGCTTTGCTTTTTATGGTAAGCTAACTGCTTTACAATTAATTACAGATTTTGATTAGTTTATTTAATTCTGTGTTTTTTACTTACCATCTGAAATCTTTAATGTTATTTGATTATTTTCATTCAACAAATGTACATTTTTCAAGTTTTTTTTGCAAAGGATAATAGCACCATTACTCATGTGGTGCGGAACAACAGCGACACTTTAAACCAAAAAGCATGTTTATGCCTCCAGCCTATAACCCCTTGGTTCAGACTTTTTGTCGCTTAGTCAACCAGGAAGTGAGAAGCTTGTTCAGCTCCACTAGAGACACTTGTTTCTTTCCTAACTTATCCACCCATGAACATGCGGCTTTGTGCACTCTACAGGATGATAACTCCATTGTCATCAAACCTGCAGACAAGGGCGGTGTGAACGTCATTCCATATAGCGAGTCATATCGTCCAGAGATCAAAAGACTATACTGCATTGGCTACTGACCCTACCATCCGCTTCCAGAGCAGAATAAAGCGAACACTGAATACTGCCCTGACTATTGGTGACATTAGTAAGTAATAATAGATAAAAGGCACAGCCATGGGCTCTCCCTTTGCTCCAAACTAATCAAATGTATTTAAAGCTGACCTTTGCTGATCATGTTGCCTCTGTAGCTCAGCCTTGCCGCTTTTCTCTATTCAATTCATGAGGAAGATCAGGCCGTATCTAACCCAACATGCAACCCAGCTCGTGATACAGACCTTGGTCATCTCTTTTTTTTCACAGGTTTTTCAGCCTGTGCTGTGAGATTGTTACAGATGATCCAGAATGCAGCTGCACGTCTGGTTTTCAACCAGCCAAAAAGAGCACATCACACCTCTGTTCATTGAGGTCCACTGACTATTCTTAGCTGCTTGCATCAAGTCCACTAATCTTCCACTAATGTAGGCCTGCAGGGTGATTGATGGATCTACTCCCATCTACCTGAATACTCTCTTAAATCCCTAAGTTACTCATAGGCTACTCTGTTCCCCCAAGAAACGTCTTATGTATAAATTCGAAGAACATTTTGTGTACGAGTGCAGTCAGTACCTGAAATTGGTTTCGCTACATAGATGAGGTATTTTTTTGTTTTCAGTGGGTCTGTTGAAATGTTGCATGCGTTTTATGGGTATCCTGACACTAGATTTCATTCAATCAAATTCTCCTTGGAGTTCAACACCGATAGTATCCCCTTTGTGGACGTGAAAGCCAATAGAACCACTGGGGTGAAATTAGAGACATCGGTCGATCACAAAGCGACAGATAGAAACAACTTCTTATATAGGGGATATAGTGTTATATAGGGGATATAGTAGCTACCATCCACCTTCTATGAAAAAAAGTTTGCCTTACAGCCAATTTCTATGCGTCCGCAGAGTATGCAGTACGGACACAAAAATTGAAATCCAGGCCAAAATAACCGTTTCACCGCCAAAGGCTACGATGAGGACAATCTGAATACGTGTCTGGTGAAGGCATATTTTAATTATTATCATTCAACAATTGAACGCTGTTGTATTCTGCTCAATTGCTAATGATTTCACCTGCCAAAGCTTGTTTAACCTTTGACTCATCTTGGAATCTTTTTTTGTGTGTCTGTGTCTCCTGATCAATACTACATTTGATGAATGATGAAATGTTTTTTAAAGTTATATGAAAAATATATAGCAACACACACCGCATAACATCTATACTTGAAACTGCACCACAATATGGATTTTCGGCCATATTGCCCAGCAACCATCAGATTTAAGAAATTCAACATTACTGGGGTTTAGGATTCAATGATTTTAACGGCATCATGCAGCAAGAAGTACAAATGCTTAAAGTAAATAACCACAACACATCACAACACACAAACACATGATACACAATCACTCCACAAAAACATCTTTTGTAAATTGAAATATCTCTGCCTTCTCACACACACAGACAAACACAAACATTTACCAACACAACCCCACACAGAAGCAGCCTTAAAGGAGAGAGAGATATACACACACACACACACACACACCTTCTCCAGTTCTTTCTGTGGCGCATTCTCCTTGCGCAGCCGATCAAGCTCAAGGCAGCGGCCATGATGAGTCTCTCTTGCCTTCTGCAGCTGCCCACTCTGGACCTGCAGTAACTGGACCACCTCTAGCGTACCCACTACCTCCTCTTTAGTCTGGGGGAACACACACACACACACACATATGTGTACACATGTGCACACACACACACATGCAGATACAAACACAAACACACGTGCAAGCATACACACACACATACACACAAAAACACAGGCTAATGCTCTAATGCACAAGACAAAGTATAAAACACACACCCATTCCAAGAGTAACAGAGATTAGGCTAGACTAAAGCAGAGTCTTCACATAATCTTCACTCAGTCTGCACACACAATACAGAAAAGACACAGGGACTACCTATAGTCCGAAGAATCAGTGGTTGGATGCTGGGTGCTGTCTGCAGTGTGTGTAGTTGGGTGGGGGGTTGCTGGGTGCTGTCTGCAGTGTGTGTAGTTGGGTGGGGGGTTGCTGGGTGCTGTCTGCAGTGTGTGTAGTTGGGTGGGGGGTTGCTGGGTGCTGTCTGCAGTGTGTGTAGTTGGGTGGGGGGTTGCTGGGTGCTGTCTGCAGTGTGGGTGGGTGGACGAGATGGCAGGTACCTTGCGGTGGATTTTGACCTGCTCGTCACCGTACTTGTTGATGTCACGGATGAGATCATTCATCTTCCTCATCAGTTCCAGGTGGCACAGAGCCAACTTATCAGATGCCACACGAAACACATCCCACAGAGGGGCAAATGTGCTGCATAGAGAGGGAGGGAGAAGAGAGAGTGAAAGATGGAGAGATAATTAGGCAAAAAGGGGGATAGATAGATGCCGACAGACAGAGAGAGAGAGAGAGGTGGATGGATAGATCGATAGACATATATAGGAGAGGAGGATAGAGACACAGAGGGAAGGAGAGAAGAGAAAGGAGCCAGAGAGATAAGATGAAGGAGCAGGAGGAGCAGGAAGAACGGAGAGTGGAATATTAAAGCTCATCTATGAGGTGAGACAGACATTAATGATACAGTAGCAACAGCCCACTCGCCCCCCTAATGAGCAGACTCAACATCAAGCCTGGCCATCCTGAGGAGTTAAGAGAGAGTGTGTGTGTGTGTGTGTGTGTGTGTGTGTGTGCGTGTGTGCTGGTGGGGGGGCACAGGGATACCAGGGGGACAGGAGCAGAGCTCTCAGTGCAACCCACCAAACTAGTAGTCTACAACAGCATAGACTACACCTCTTCACTAAACCACTTGGCTGAGCTCTGTCTCCTTGGCATCCTTGGCCCCCCTGCCTGAATTCTTCCAGAATTCCACTTGACTCAACCCTTAGACCAGTCCTTCTTAAACAGTGGGGCGCAATGTCAGGGGGGGCGTGTATGACCATGGGGAACATGTTTTTCTTTTGCCATACTAGAATAAAGTGTCATTGCACTCATTGTCAGAGTGCAATTAGAATAGGATTAGGGAGTATTAGCTCTATAGTGTAGGGTATTTTGCACTGAGCGTGCTCACACACAGCAAAGAGCAGGAGATATGAAGTGCAGTGAGCAAACCCCTAAGAGACAGAATGGAAAAATATAAAAAGTCACCCGAATGCTAAGACGAGGAAATATGATGAAGCATATGTAGCGCTTGGCTCCCCTGTGGCAACGGACCAGAGGTATACTTATAACAATTTTATAGACAGATAATGCTAAAGCTAATAGTTGCGGCGGAGAGTGGGGGGGTAACAGAAAAAGCACTGCCTTTGACCTGCCCCCCCCCTTACATTGCATTACATTACAGTTAATTCAGCTGCCATGTGGTTGAACATGGTATTATGGGAGACAGCCTGATCATCCCAACAACAAAAAGCATGTGGACAACAAGTTATTAGGCTTTTCTGACTCAATACCCTGTGGTCAATACAGGTATTTCCTCACATTCTGTTGCTGTTTGGTAAGTCACTTTTGACTCAGCAAGCTTGAGCAAGTGTGCTATGGTAAGACAAGTTTATTTATATACACAGAAGCAGTTCAATGTGCTTTACAAAGATAAAGGCAATGAACAGTGAATAATAGAAAATAAAATGAGATGATTGAAAAAAAAAGAAAACTGAATAGGTAAAATAACAAAATAATGATTGAAAAATAAAAAACACAATTTTTGGAGAATTAAGCAGCTGTATATCACTAATGAACCACCATCCCATGGAAAACAATAGAGCTCAAACCCACGTTAAACAAAATCTGCATGTGTTAAAAAAACAATCGTCAATCTCCCTTTTCCAAGAGCCTATTCCGCATCAAACTTCACTGACCAAGTCAGTGGAAAACAGTCGGCATAACCGCTAAGTCTTCTGACAGTAAGTAGTGCAATTATGGGTTTTAATGTTAGACCAACTACACCCAAAACAATCCCCAAGGTTAGACATACTCCAGACTATCACTGTAAGTACCTGCAGAGACCAGGAGGTCCCAAGCATCATGGCTTGGATGGTTCAGTATTTTTGGGACACTGACACTTGGTTTGTATGTTAGTCAGTTTGCTAACTGGTTGTGAGATATTACAAGATCAGACAACCACTAACCATCCTCCTCACAGATAAAACGCAACAATACAAAGATAAGTGCTTATGTTCCTTTGTTTCAGAACTGTTATGAAAGAGATCTGTAGTTTCATTTCTGCAGTGTATGGTTTAACTTGCACCTGCACCAGCTCTCTCCCTGACTCTCTCACACACACACCATGCAGCCTCTCCTCCTGTGCACAGTGGCACTACTAATAAAGATTTGATGAGGGTGACATACGGAGGGAGGCTGACGATGGTGGGTATCATGATTACACAAACCCACCGGCTGCTGTGCTTACAGACACACACACACACACACACACACACAGTGGAGGATGTATGAGCCCAGTGCATCCTGGGCCATGGCAAAAAGATGCTGCAACAGCAAGCAGACTGGAAGAGAGCAGGAGCCAAAGGCAGCAGAGGAATAGAGCAGACAGCAGCAGGTTAACTCTGACCCCCCCCAATCTCACACACACACACACACACACACTCTGCTCGAGGTGGTGGTAGTCATAGGGTACATTTTGATACATTTCTCTTGTATTTATAATTACACACAGATCGTTCTTACTTTGAAACATCATGTACAACTACATTTTCTTCTTCTTCTGGGTCCCGTATGGAGATCACTGCCCCCCTCCATCCACCACCCTTCACTGTTTCTTTTTTTTATAGATATATTTCTCCACCCCCCCTTCACCTCATACCTTGTCCTGTGTGTTAACTCCATTCTACATTGACATCTACCACTTTTATAACTATGATTTGTATTGAACTTATTTTGAACTTATTTTTTTAGTTTTCAGCATTTTGTTTATTGACCCCGTCACACTAGTTAGTGATTAGATAGCAATCGCGATTATTTAACATTTTCATTTATTGTTCTTTATAGGAGTTGGTGTAGGAGAGTCTGTGTCACCCACATGAGTACTATATCTTGATTTTAAAAGATCGTTTTGTTGAAACCGTCTTTTTGAAACTTTACTACTATGCCCTTGGCTATTTAGCTAGTTAGCTATTTCTTACAATGCTAAGTCCCGCTAGCATGAATGCTAACATCCACTGTGTGGCTAGGAAAGTTAAATGAATCCTTATACTCTAGCGATTTATCTCAGGGAAACCTATAGTGTCATTATTGGGTTATATTACCTTTTATTTGTGTGCCCTTCGAATAGTATGCGGGTTACCTATTTTTCCTGTCTCTTTCATCTCGGAGAAGAGGAGTTGGTGAAAGAGGGCATTCAACTGGTTTTGAAGAGGAGTAAAAGGAGGCTTCGACTGTTTTGTGGATCGTCAGCCAAACACAAAGCAGATCCTAACACCCCCCACCCCCACAATCATAGCAGAGACACTTATACAGGAGACATAGATATTATACTGTAAGTATATTATATAAATCTATGGGCGGAGACACGTCACTTGGAGTCCCATAGACTCTATTTCATAACGCAAAGATGGCGTCGTTAAAAAACTGCAATTCCTGCCCAAAGATTCTAATCAGAATCTAGAATCATTGGTTCTGCCCTGCAGTGAAAGTAACCAATCGCATTCTTGGACGCGGTATGACTGGCGGTTAACCTGTTAAGTATCTCCGTCAGCATGGTGATAGCTTTGCCGCGCCCGGGAATGTCGACGCAGGCGTAGTGAGCAGATTGCTGTTTTAATGGTCTTTTAAAGCTACATTTCAACGACATAGGGGTTGATTTCAATGTCGTTCAATTCAGACTTGAACAAGGATTCCTACAATACACATTTTAAGTCAGTACGACCAACCGATCTGCAGTTTTGGATATCTCCCCATTAATTTTGACAGGGCCTGGTCTTGTTAATCCCCAATAGCCGTAGAGGGTGAACAAATAGCTGCCGAACGCTCCAACAT